>KK117034.1:81547-112664 GCA_000611955.2 Stegodyphus mimosarum
TATTCCGCTGAAAAGGTGTTAAGCTATTTAATCGATTTATTGAAATACGAAATTTATTTTAAGTTCGTAAAATAGCTAAGTGTCTACGCTTCACGACGATGTAAAAATGAAATGTATAGAGTGAAATCTCGCTTTCCTGTAGCCCATTATGTCTCAAAATGACGCCATTTGGTCACAAAACATAAAATAAAAAATATTCTAATTCGAATTTAAAAAAAATCGCTTCGGGTGCACTGGCTCTTGTGTAGATACACCTATGTACCAAATTTCGTGGCCCTGGGTCTATTAGCTTACTCGCAACACGAACGAAAGACACACCCACACACACACACGCACACACACACACAGAGACTCTTTGTTTTATTATATGTAGAGATTACCCCCAAAAAGAACTTTTTTACCGTTTTGGGTGTTACCTTTGTTTATTAAATATAATGTTCTTGGCACTTAAACCATAAAATTAAATTCAACAGCCATGTCCCAAAATGTTTAAAAAGAGCATATCTTTAGAATTTCCGATACACAGTCTTGCGCGCTGAAGATAAAAAATTTTTCCTTACAATGTTGCCAGTGCTCGCTTTGAAATCGCTGAGTTTCTTAATCAACTTATAAATGCTTTAGAAAATATAAAATAGATAATGAAACAAATTCCAAGTTTGGGCTTCAAGATATCCATATTCGGATGGAGACGTACATTATTCAAAATTTAATGGTTCTAGGTTTCGTTGTTTCTTTATTATGCGAGAAATATACATACATTCATGTAGATTCTTCATTATTTAATTTCTTTAAATATAATGAAGGACTCTAATATTTGGTGGTAAAAATTTGAGTGGAACGCCGTTTTATAGTGGAAGACGCAAAAGCCAGAATGGAAGCATAGCCTTTTTGGGCAAATTGCGCTTTTGGGCCTAAAAGTTGTTTTGAATGTTCTTGTAAAGTATATAATATTAGTTAACTCTTTTTTATGATATGGATCTTTACTGTACCTTTTCCATTTCGTGAGCCCTCATCAGGATGCAAATTATTTACGTTTGTCCAAGGCGAGGGTTTCGAATGTTTTAAACTGCGGAGCTTTTGGCAGCAGATCGCGAAGCTTTTTCTATCGCCTATCTCTGTCAAATAATATTCCAGTATTAGCCGTTTCCTAATTGAAATTAAATGGCGACGTTAGAGTTCGACACCGAGTTAGGCCAAATGAATTTAAGATTAAAGGTAAAGGTTAAAGGTAAAGGTTAAGATTAAAGGTAAAGGTTATGAATTTAAGATTCCACTTTCAGTTTTATGCTGTTTAAACCTGCAAGTGGTGGAGGTGGATTAAAAGCAAATGTTGTGCCTCGTGTTAAGTTCAAACTTTAGTGAAAAGGTGTATTTGAAATTTCACAGAACTTTGTCATATTTACGCAGATGGGCCGATAACTCGCTTGGCAAGGCAATAGGATTTGAAGCATATTTTAGTTAGTATTACGCAGTTAGGACCCTATAAGCTGAGATCGCTAATCACAAATAGACACTCAGTACTTTCAAATTTTCTATGATACATCACTTGTTAAGCGGTATATTAAAAGACAAAGCGGCAAATCGGTTACCAGATTTACTGCTAATATTTTTATTGCCTTATAATTTGAGTTTATTATTTTCTTAATAAAAGTACTGTAAAAAGGTTACTCTTACATAGAGTGCTGCTCCAGTTTAAAGGAAGGCAGTATACATGCACGGTCGCCTATGTTACAAAGCTTAATAGGACTTTAAGTATGACAAAAACTAGTTTAAATAAGTGACTGAACGAACGCTAATGTTGTTATAGCAAAATGAAGTAAAGAATTTTATGTCTTTACTTCATGAAAATCCTTGAAAATGTTTTTCGGAACTGATTTGCCAGTTTAACAACGCCTCCTCAATATCAGGCGCCTTTTTGCGATGCATAACGTGCACAGTACAGGGCAATCCTGAGCTGAAATCGCTTTACGTGCAGATTATGAAGATACAGATACACATTAAGCCCTGTCTATATGAGGAGGCATATCTCCAAACAAGTATTTCTGCACGTCTGTGGTGCCTGTGCCAATTCGTCTGCAAAGAGTAATATATCTTCGGCACTGCAGATACACTGTAGAGATAACAGGTTATTTTGAAGCAGGCGATGTGAAAAATGTACAGTGCCCTCTCCGGGACTCGAACCTGGACCTCTCGAATACGCGCAGAATATAGCCTTAGCAGTGATAACCATTACACCACAAAGGCATGCAGAAAAGAGGAAGAAAATACCTTCTAACATATCTCCGGCGCCTGCATCCGAGTCGTGACCATTGCTCATAACGGGATGCATTTTTGCCAGAGATATATTTGGCGGCAGCCAATTAAATCCTGTGTGGAAATCACGTGCCCGAAAAGCAATGGCGGCTACTCTCAACGTTTCACTTACTGAATAACATATGGCTCGAATCGTTTGGAGTTTAAGATAATATTTTAACAAGCTTAATTTATGCTGGATATTTCTTTCGGATCATAATTTCCGATTGATTTCTTATAAGTAGAATATATTTTCACATTGATACAAGTGATTTGCTGATGTAAACTATACAGCGATGCAGTTTATTACCTCATTTATTAGCATTAACTAAACTTGCTAGAATATTTTTTTTTGTTTCAGGTAATTAATATATTATTATTTTCTGAGAAATCTGACGAACAAGAAAAGCTTAATTTTTATATTTTACCAACATATAAACCAGTAGACTGTGAGTTGGAATCCAGCTGTACAATTTTCTGCTTTTTCCACTGAAAATAAATTTTTATTGTTTCTGTAATTCATAGAGCTCTGTTAATGTAAAAACTATTGTTGTTGTCTATGAAAAAGGTGCTAAATAGAGCCAAAAGTCTGCATGACAAGCCTTGCCAGGTTTAGAGCCTGAGGAGTATAAAGAATATCCTGTGGTGTTGAGTCAAGTTGGTATCCAAGTGGTGGTGAGCCAAGTTGGTAGCAGCAATGATAGCCTAGCAGTTGAAGACATGATCTGGCGTTAATTGGCTCTGTGAACAATTTATGCATATGGGGTAAGATCTTGATCGTCACTTCTTAGTAATTTTTTAATTATTGCGTAAGGGGAAGCAAGTGTTCGCAAAGGGAATGGCAAGCAAGTGTTCGCTACATTTTCACATCTTCTGATTCTCCATAATTAAATGAAGAAAATTAAATAAAAGAAGAAAATTAAATGCTGCCAATTAAAATAAGAACAACGCAGCTTTGCACTGTCTACTAACTAAAGAAGTTAGCAATGCTGCATTGGAGCGCAAAATGGTATTGGAATAGCAGTAACTGAATTAATTCGTTAGAAAAGCTTCATTAAACGGAAAGCAAAATATAGATTTTTTTTTTTACCAAATAAGAACGTAACAGTAACATCGTCTATGAGTTTACAATACTGATTTAAAAGGAACACAGAATTTCAAAGCCCTGAATTCCCTTTTCCCAGCTTTTTGTTAAGTAGAAATATTTCAGTACATACTTCAGGTATCGGCCATGACACTAGAGAGATAACGAATTCTCCTTCCTAAACGGTTGACCCTGTCAGCTCATCCTCTTCTGCTGTCTTGCCATCTCTACCACCGTGTTTTCGAGAGGAGTATCAATAATTAATTTAGGCTGCCTTTCCTGTGGAGCAAACACTGTCTTCTGTTATTTAATTAAATGATATATTTGCCGGCGTCACACGTCACCTCATTGGTCAGTAGGGTGCCTGCTAGTTTGTTGCGATGGATAATGAGTTTAACGAAAGGAAAGAAGGGACGAAGGGCGAATGAGAAACCGTAGCGACTTGGAAAACTTTTCGATAAATCTATCAATTCACGTCTGCTGGGGCTGGGGTTCAAGTCCCCTGAAATGTTGTTTTCGGTTGAAATTAAATTTCGCAGAAAGCTGGTATTCGGTTAAATCACAAATTAGTTAGATTTATGGCTCCGTTTACAGCTGATTAAGTCTACGAAGATGCAAGCGTTAATTTATATAGAGACAAACGCATCCTTGCATGTGTGTTCTTACCCTTACATTCAAGGGATGCCTCCGTAATAGTGAAGGCAAGCAAATTCTCCTGTAGCATTTAAAATATATAAAATATTAGGTATCCTTTTTCAATTTTAGGTTTTAAAAATATAAAATTAGAAACAGAAATAAAATGCAAAATTTAATTTCTCCGCGTTATAATTTTTCACTTTTTTCGTTCAATATCGGACACTGGACTTTCGAAATTAATGAGAAACGTAGTATAAAAGGAGCTTCCATTATGGGTTTCGAATCCTGGCGAGGGCCTTGCACGTTTCCACATTTCCTTTGTCGACCAACCTAATGATTTTACAATAGCGCCGGAACTAAAAACGTGATGGAAGATAATTCATCACCGGAATTTGGTGATTTAGTCCCATCCTAAGGATTTGTCCTTTTTTTTTGGGGGGGGGGAGGTATTTAAGCTATTTTTTTTCTGCTTACCGTTTGGCAGCGTGATGTAACTGGAAGCACGTCAGGCTAATAAACGCGAGGTCCAGAGTTCAAGTCTCGACAAGGACATTACATATTTTTTCTCGTTTCCTGCTCTCACATAATGACTCTACGGTATTATATGCTAACCATTTCAAAAACTAATATTAAGATGGTTAGCCCAAAACAAGGAATGGTTCATGGAAAGAAGTGATTTTTCCACATCTGAAAGAAACTGGAATTTTTTGTATAGGTAATGAACACTTTAGTTCGTTCATTTAATTACATTTTTTTATTCAGTTAAGATTTGTAGTAAAATCGATGAAAATTTCTGCCCTTTTCTTTCAGTTTATTTTTAAACAAAACACACTAAACTGAAACCAGGTAAATAAAATTTAAAAAAAAATGGTTAAATGCCCTTTTTTTCTAAATAATTTCGAATGTAAAACACTGAATTGTAACGTTATTCCATGAAATACTTCGCATGAAAATCATTTTATGTGGAGTATAATTCTTATCAATGATATCTAGCACATTGAAAAATTATAGCCCTCCGTTATATACAATTTTAAAATTTGCGTACATGGGAAAAAATTCATTAATTTAGCTAAGCATGCTTTTGCTTAATTGTACAAATATCTGGCGTTAGGTTTCTAAAATTGTACTTAATTTTACTACATTTCTGTACTGCAGAACTTTAGATAAATGATATTTACTTTTGTAACTTACGCGTTTAACAGTTTAGCAGCATGCTAAATGCTCTAAATTTGCAATCGAAATTAATAATCGTGTTTGACAGATTTTCGAATACGACTTTTTTTGGTTTAGGTAAATTTATAAAGATTATTACGTTTTTTGAAGCAGAAAGCACGAAAGAAACACGGGTCTTCCAATTGGGCGAGATAATCACTTACACTAAGACAACACGCACAGGACGTAAAGTAATTCTTTATATTCTCCTCCATTTAAAAGGGCAGTGGAGGAGAGGTAAAGCATCAAGTCCACCAAATCCATATGGTGAGGAGTTATTGCCCATAACATTTCAGTTAGGGAGCCAATGTAGAAACGTATCAGTGTTTCGAAGCAGGAAATGTGGAAAATTAATCGCGCCTTAGTCTTGATTTGAAATTCTATTCTTCCAGCTGACAGCTGGACGTACGAACTATTTACACAACGAGATCACGTACGTTATAATTCTTTACATTCTCCCTCTTTTGCAGGGCAAGTGAGTAGAGACACGAGACCTTTAATTTTCGAGTGAATGTCGGAATCAATTCACTGTGGATATTTTGATAAGTAAAGTAGGTTAATTACATGGATTATGGCAAAGCAATTGAGAGCTATCTGTCAAAGGGAAGGGATGCCTTGACAGAGGGCATTTTAAGAGAACCTGACTCATACTGATGTTATACATGAGGAAGACTACGAAAATTGCCGACCAGCCAGCCCATTTGCCGGGATTCGAATCTGGTTTGAACTACCAGTGTTCAGGAATTTTACCCTTCGGTCCTCTATGAGCACTGATAAATGAAGAATAGCTAGCCTATAGTGACGTTAATTCACTGTAAAGTTGCTTAGATGCTTCTCAAGGAAGAATGAAGAAATTGTCTTTACTGACGAGTCACGCTTCTGCTTGCAACACCAGGATGGTCGGATTCGAGTCTGGAGACACCATGGAGAGAGGATGCTGAACAGCTGCGTCATGCACCGCCACACTGGTCCTGCATCGGGTATTATGGTATGGGGCGGTATTGGATATCACTCTCGCACTCCTCTAGTACGCATTGCCGGTACTTTAAATAGCCAGCGCTACATCTCCGAGGTGTTGGATCCAGTTGTCCTTCCTTACCTTCACGGTTTGCCCACAGCCTATTTCAACAGGATAATGCGCGACCACACGTGGCACGCATTGTCCAAGGGTTCTTCGTCAATCGCCAGATTGGATTGCTTCCCTGGCCGGCTCGCTCTCCGAATCTTTCGCCGATAGAAAACACGTGGTCCACGGTTGCTGAACGATTGACCGAGATTACATACCAAGCTGCCACACCAGATCAACTTTGGCAACGTGTGGAAGCTGCTTGGTCTGCTGTACCCCAAGAACACATCCAAAGTCTGTTTGAATGAATGCCTAGGCGTGTGGCAGCGGTGATCTCCAACAATGGCGGCTACTCTGGCTACTGATTCTAGAAGGAACCATACTTCACAGAAGTCTATAAATTTAATCATTTGATACTTGGTCGACATGTTGTCTACTAAATAAATTTTGTTGAGATATCTCTTGTCTTTCTTGGTGCTGCAATTTGGGTGGCCATCAGTGTAGCAATAAACTTCAAAGCATGATTATGAGAGAGCGAAAATTATCCTAACGTACGCTTTTCAAAGGAAAATCATATAATCACAATACCATGGTCAATGACGAGGTTAATTAAGGTTAATTCGTGAGCAATTAAAAGTACAAAAAAGAGAAAAAATCAACATTATAATTAAAAAAAGGAATATTAATGATTTAACATTTTTTTTTAATTTACAGAATGAGGTTATTTGATTATGTGAATTTAATCAGTATATTTAAAACCCTCTTTCTTTCGCACGAGCGCACTTCCTATCTCTTTTTCTTCCAATTCCCTTCTATATTTTATCCTCACTTGATAAGGCACATGCAGTTTGTATTTGTTTACTCTTATATTTCGATAGACGTCAACGCCAACAAAAGAATAATAGCTGTGCTCTTGAATTCCTTTGATTTTCTTTTATTAGGGCAAAGAACAAGACGGTTATTTGCCTAAGGGGTGCGATGCCTTCGTGAAGAATTTTCTAAGAAAAAGGGCTGATATAGGGAAAAATACGTTACATATTAGGAAAACACATACTTTGTTATACGGGGAAAACTACGAAAACGCTCATGCAGCCAGCCATTTTCCAGGAACCGAATCTATGTGCAACTACTAGTATTCAGCCACTTTAACCGTTGGTAAGCGCTTGTACACTTAATTTATTTTTAAGATTCAGTAACTCATTTTTGATAGATCGCCCTGGTCGATATAGTGGTTAGGATGCTGGTTACCGTATCAGTGACAGCGCTTGAATCCCATATAAGGCTTGAATATTTGTAAATGTATAGTGTCTTTTTGACATAAGGTTCTATAATTGCAGCCAGCCGAAAATCCTCTTGAGAGATTTGGTGGTAGTCGAAGAAGAGAGGAACAACCTTCGGAAGGCAGGAACAATCTCATTCAAAATTGGGACGAAACTAGCCAAAGTCTTACTGTCAGCCACAAGGTGATCAAGGCCCAAGAGCCATGCCATCGCGTTCATCTCCACGATGAAATTTATGGACTTACTCTAATGTCACTGTAAGAAAAGTGCGATATGTCACCACATTTTTAACGGTTAATTTAATAATGTTTATATATTCTAGATTATAGGCAATTAAATAACCCACGAACATTTCTTTTTCATCACGTATTTTTCATAGATATTTTTATTTTTTTCTGCCGGTTTGCGATAAGCAAACTTAGGTTTTTTAGACAGAGACCCGTTAATCCACAAGCCGATAAATTAGGAGGTGACTGCAACACAAATAGTCAGCTCCTCACTGGAATCTTCGCTATTAAAAATCATACGTTAATAACTCTGATCCCGTAATAGTTTCCCTTTAAGATATTTTTCCAAAAATATCAAATGGATTTACTTAAAAGCGCATTATTTAAACCTATTTCACAAAGCAAGCCGCTTGCAAAAGAAAGAAGCAAAAAAGCTCCTTGCACCATTAACGTAACGTTACATTAACATTTGCATTACAATGCCATTTGCCATATGGTTAGACAGACAGACAAAATGCGCGACGACGATCCAATTACATCTTTCCTTTGCTGCAGAAATGTTTACTGAAGCCCCTTTGGGCAGAGAAGGTGAAAGCGGAAATCCAATAAGCATAAGTGAGGCACACTTCTGTCCTACAGAATTTTTTTTATGTTCATTAAATTTGCTAATATCAGCGGTGTGGATTCCAGAGCAACTTATGAATGCTGAGCTCGAGAATGACTGATCTTAAAGAACTGGTCTGTTTATTATTTGTCTGGAAAGAACAACCATACTTAGGATAGTTTAAACGTAATGGAAAAGTTCTTTCTTTTGGTCTTTGACAGTGACACTTGTTTGGATCATTTAATTCTGCAGCAATTTGTTTCTCGCTCTACTTCTATGAGTGAAATTCTAAAGTTGTAGTTAAAATGTCCAAATGTGTTTTAAATTCTGATTTTTCTTATTTGTATTCCTGAGCTTCCAAGCTAATCCTGCGTTTCTGCATAATTAATTTTTATTTGTATTGTTATTATTATTTATCCTCCTGATCTTGATCCCTGGACCTGAGCTTAGTGGGGGTAAGCTCAGGGGGAGAGTGTTTATCATTGGCCAACACCTTTGGCCAACGCCTAATGTCAACTATAAGGTGTGTGTGTGCTTTTCATAGTGTAAGTGGTTAGCATATGCAGCTGTCAACTGCAGCATCCGTGGTTCGAATTGCAATAGTATTTTATAAAGGTAAATCGAAAGTTTGTTTTATACACAGGCATGTTTTAATGTTAATTTCATGTTATCCGACTCCAAATAAACGACTGTGGTAAGCAAATAATTCCTTTATTAAGCAGGAATAACTTTTTCCTTCTGCACTTCCCACTTGGTGATGGAAATAAAGGCAACAGGGGTAAGAAAGCGCTTCAGTTACTTAGCAGTCGACATCACAGTAGGTCCTTCAGCAAATAAAACCAACATTACTCAGTTTTAAATTCTGTATATGATGCCTGTTGCGCGTGTTCGCTTAATGCCAAGCTGGCAATGACATTCGCGTAATTTCTGTTATATCCTTCCTTCTGGATGAAGAAGTTCGTTAGAATGAAGTTAAATTGTATGAAATTAACAAAGATACCTGTACAAACTTCTAAAGTTCTAAATAATAAAGTACAGTACAACTCCAATTATCTGAACCCCGACTATTCGAATCGCTTTCAGAGTTCAAGAAAAAAATTAAGACGGAAACGTAGTGTTGGACACTCAGCGATTTCAGACATTAAAAGAGGGAAACCTACACTTTTAAACTTCGTGTCACTGCTTGAAAACGAAGATCAAAGTTCTTTAAGAAAATCAATAAAGTCAGCAACAAACAAAAATTTAGAAGATATCGTTTTCAAGTGGTTTTTGGAGCAACGTTCTATGGGAAACCCATTTTAAATGGAGGCACGGTGTCCGCCAAATAGCTTGCTTTGACCGAGATGTTCAGCAAGCAATGACTTGCTGAACTATACAGCTAAAAGCAAGCTAAAACTTGTAGCAAGCTAAAACTTGCTACAAGTACAACTTGCTGACTGTGCAGTACTTACAAGCAGCACTTGTAAGAACTGCACAGCCAGCAAGTCACTTGTAAGTCACAGTACGCTGTATAACAAGTACACAAAAAGTGTTGCCTTTTCATTTTAATTAATTAAACTCTCGTTTTCTTTAAAAAGAGTTTTCTTTTCTCCCATTTTCAATATACACTACATACAGTAATTAACTGAAGTGTACGTAGACCCTTTCTTCGAAAAAAATCCAATTATCCGAATAGGGTCTTATCCCAATTGATTCAGATAATTAGAGTTTTACTGTAGTTGCACTGGTCTCCTTAACATTCCAATTAATGTGCTTCCCAAGTTTCCATATATGGCGAGATTAACTTGTTTTTTCTACTAACACGACATCATCCATCTTGAACACAGGAGCAACATCGATAGGCGTTGTATAATGAGCACCTTTCAGTTGTAGCAAATATTCCTTACGCCACCGCCACGAAAAATTATTTAGCAGACCTTGGAAATACAGATATCTTCTCAGGATGGCATTTCTATGGTTTGTAGTTCTTCGTACGTCTTTTGTACGTAAGTCTTTCTTAGAATTTTTCTTCTCATCCTCTCCCAAAATCCTCCCCACTAATCCTTTCTGCTACATATTAAAATCTGATGCAATTTCTATCGCAATAATCCATAACCTGATCATCTGTAACCGAATTCCACAATCTTCGAAGAACGTATCCTGCTTTTGTAAAAGTCTTTGCATTTTCACTCTGCATAATTTTACGTAATTCGAGTCTTGCTTTGAAACGTCGAAAGGCAGATGATATTTCAAGTGTTAGGCGTGAATTCATTTCGAAATGAATGGCGCAATTTTCTGCATATGAAAAGAAGAAAATGTATGATTTTTCACTTATACCTTTCACTTAAAGTGGTTTTGAAAAAGCCACTCACGTAATCTCAAATGCACACACTTCTTCGATTCTTTAAAGAGGCAGTGAAACTGTTATTTGAATTCCGTGACATGGCTTGAAACTTTTGCACTGATAACAATGGCTCAAAACCCTTTTAACGCTTTGGCAGCGTCTTACTGTATAATAACTGTCTCTAATTTCTAGGAGCGTATCAGAAACGACCGAATGAAACACATTTGATGTTTTCGTATAATTAACAATTCCGTAAGGCGATGCTTTCCCAGAAGTATCCAGGAGTGTTTTAACTAGCAGTTAAACATGAATTAGAAATCGTCCTTCTAAGTTATAAATCCGTTCTCATCCAAATTTAGCTCAAGGTCAATCAATCGGAAAGAACTATTCGCCCCTTTGCGTTGTGGTAGTTATATTAATCCTCTGCATTCAAGAGGTGACTCTCAGTAGTCACTTGAACTGATGAGGTAACTTTCGGCCACACTTGATTTAATGCGGTAACTTGAGAGGTGACTCTCTATCCCCACTCGGTTTGACGCAATAATTAGAGAGGTAACGATGTTTATTTAGGTTTGGTTTGGGCAATTTCGCTACATGGGTGTATTCAACAACCACATGCGTATAAAACAACTGCCAATATTGAACCTTAAATACGGTTTTGAAATTTATTGTTATTTATGCGTCTTCGACGTTTGCTCGAACTCGACAATCGTGGCAATAGGAATATTACTTTCAATGTGACGGAACTCAGTAAGCATGGAATACGATGAAGGCATCAACTTAAATGAAGATGAGTTTGGATATTCTACAAGATTGATCAAGAATTCGTTAAAGTTTTACAAAACATGAAATATGAAATAAAAAACGAATTCCAAATTTGGGCTTCCAGATGCCCATATTCGGATGGAAACGTACGTTATTCAAACTTTAATGGCTCTAGGTACCGTTGTTTTACCACAATGCGAGAAATATACATGCATTTATGCGGATTCTTCATTATTTAATTTCTTTAGATATAATACAGGGTTCTAATATTTGATGGCAACAATTTGAAAAGTGAACCGCCATTTATAGTGAAACAACGCAAAATGCCAAAACGAAATTAATAGCCCTTCTGGGCTAAAACTAAAAATAATAATGCGTTAAAATGAAACAATCGAAATCGTGTTTCGAGACTAATAGCCTTTTTGGGCTAGAAATTAAAGGTGATACTTTCATTAATAAATTCACTACGAATGTTTCCCTCGAATCGATCATTAAAAATGAACATTCATATGCAAACTGCATAAACGTTCACAAAATAATCAGCGATAAAATAAAAATATTCGCGAATGTGATTTTAAAAATATCTGACTGTGTTCAAATTTTAACGATCGCCCAAAAGGCCTCTTTTAAGGTTTAATAGGGTTTGTCAGTAGCGATTACAGATATAAATGGGCCAGCTGGAACAGAGAAACATTTTTATGATATTAGATTAATATTCATTTGGAGTAATATGGGAACGTCATATATCTTTTGTATATGTAAAAGGTAAAAATATTTGTATATAGTTCTTTAAAAGTTTGTAGAGTCATTTGGATTTTTTTGGAAGCAGTAGAATGAAAAATGAGCAACGCCTTCGCTGGGAATCGAACACGGTCTTCTCGGTTACGCGTCGAGTATACTACACGACTACACCATACACCAGCGACCACTGCACCTCGAAGGCATGCGAAGAAGGTGAGAGAAATACCTTATAATACTCCTACTTTTAAAGGGCAACTGGGGTTCAGGTGATCCAATCGCCGACCTTTTAGTTCGAGCCCCATTTGTAGAGACATTAAGATATTTCGAAGTGCGAGACAATGCCTTATAAGTTTTTAATGTTCTTAATTAGATATATATAATGAATTAAATGCATTTTTATTTCAATTAATTAGACTCAAAGTAAAAAAATAATATTCTTAAGAACTTCATGTATTGTTTTACATGGTTTGTTTATCAATAACAGATAGATTGAATATGAAATAATAATATCTTAAGTTTTTCTAATGGCAACAGTCTCGAATGAAAAATGAAACAAAGTCGTGTTTCGAAACTACTAGCCACCTTTTGGGCTAAAAATTTCTGCAAATTAATTAACATTATTATGAACTTGTTATGACAAGATTTGAAGAAAACATTTAAGATTTTAATAATTTGCAGCCCAGTTTTACATTATGTTCATTAAGTGAGTAACGCTCTAGATAATCTACAAGTGAAATTTATTAATTGCTCTCCGATATAAATCTTATTCAAAGATCTGAAGATACAGATTTGATTAACTATTTTCACACATGTCAAAAGATAAATGTCTTTTTAGAATCATTAAATAATTTTGAAGCAGCAGACATGAAAAATTAACTATGCCCGCGCCGGGACTCGAACCTAAACCTCTCGAATTCGTTCCAAGTGTGCTACTGTTGCACCACGAAGGCATGCAGAAAGAAGGGAGACAATACCTTCTACTCGTCCTTTTAAAGTACGAATTGGAATCAGGGCGACCCGCTCGCTAAATCCTGGTCGTGAAGAATCATCATCCACCACCACCTTTTAGTTCGGGTGCCACTATAGACTCGTTAGGTTTTTTTAACAGGAAATATGAAAAATGATCAATGCCCACACCGGAACTCGAGCTTAGACCTCTCAAATACTTGCCGAGTGTGCTACCGTTACACCACGACGGCATGCAGGAAGGAGGGAGAAAATACCTTATACCTTTAGGTAACAATTTTTACAATTGGAATAATCGCTTTATTTGGGAGTACATTTATATGTGAACAGTTTTTTTCGCTGTTCATAATTAAAGGGAAAAGGACTACTTTGAACGATAAGCATCTATAACTGGCGATGAAGATAATTTCTAGAAATTTTCTGTAAGGTTAAAATCTTTATGAAAGCCAGAACGCCTTGATGCATCGCAGCTGGAAATTATAGTAAGATGTAAAGAAGTATAAAATAATTATATGCGAATATGTGTACTTTTTCTGTATGTGCCAAAGGAAAAGTTAGTAAATAAAAAATAAGAATAGTCATTTTTTATTTTCAAGTGTTGTCCCATTGCAAAGATTTCGTAATTTGTTTATTTTTGATGTTGGAAAGCAATATATATTATTAGCTTATTTTTTATTTATTAGAGTTATTTAAAGTAAACTTAATTAAAGAGTTAAAGTAATAGTTGGTCTGAAAATAGAATATTCGAAGTCAATAGATTTAAGTTAGAAAGTGTAACGAACAGAAATTTCTTGCAGATACTAATCTTTAGATTTCAGGCAGAAAATAAATATAAATTGAAATTTTTCATTAACGTCATTATGATTAGTTTCTATGTATGTTTTCATAAATATTTAGCAAATAAAATTTTAAATTTCATTAAAATAATTTTGTTTTAAAATACTTTTCATTTGATTCCAAAAAAAAAAAAAATTGGCCTTTCAGCGACTTTCATATCATGCACTGCAACTTGAGTTAAACATCACAGCTCTAAAACACATTCCAGTATTTGATATTCTATTTTGTTTCACTCTTGTAGCGAAATTTATTTATTGACAATTGTTTCATCTAGAGGGCCTGTTTTCACCTCCTGTCGCTATCAAGTGGCGGCGCTCTCGTTCTCATGAAATCTCCTCAAGATTGCAAAGCAGAAGAAATCGTCTCCACCTGGCAGCTGACGACTGTGGCGAAACGATAGGTGCCCTGGCGCTCATCCGATACCCCGCCGTCGTGTTCTGATAACTATCTTCAGAATTCCAGAACGTACTTAACTAATTAATAGACAATGTAAGATTTGAAACACTCATGAAAATGACAAGCAGGTAGGAAACAATATTTACTTTTTTAATTTTCTGATACTCTTTGTACTTTTTACTTTAGTTTCCTTTAATGTTTAACAGAAGTATAAATGCGTAATTTGGATTTCAACTGCATAAGTTATATTTCATTATATATTTTCTGACGTAAAGTTTAAACACCTTAATCCGAGTATTTTTTCAGATAATCATTACGCCTGGGTATTTAGTTTGTAGATACAATCCGAATTAAACTGAAAATATCAGCTTGAACTCTGCTTATATTGCTCTAGACTCCCGATTAACCGAAGTAACATGAGGAAAGATGCCGACGGTTAACTCCCAAAATCGCTGTTAATTCAACCCAAGGGGGGAAAAAAAGAAGAAGGGCAGGAAAGAGAAACAATCCATATTGTACCAACAGAAAAACTACAGTTAACGATTTATTGCATTAATGTCTCCTGCAAATTTACTGCAGTACTGTTGTAGAATCATTAAGATTTTTTTAAGCAAGAGACGTGAAAACTGCGCATTGCTCGCCAGGGCTCGAACCCAGGACATCTCGAATACGCGTCGAGTATGCTTCCAATTACACCACTAAGGCAAGCTGAAAGTAGAGAGAAAATGCCTTATATCGTTTACTGGGATTTACTGCAAATACCGTTTACTTGAATTTTTAAGCAGTTTCATTTACAGAATATTTAGTTACGTAAATTTCATCAGCATTCAGAGAAGGAAAAAAAAACTTAATGCTTTTGTGTATATTAATCTTGTGTTTAGGAAGTCAATGGGAAGCAGATGACTAATAACTGTACCCTTAATTTTTATTTAGCGATTTATTTTTAAGGATGATTTAAAAATGTTTATGTATTCCAGATTTGATAAAATTGTAACGAATTGTTGGGAACAAAAACAGTTCCTAAATGCTGTGACGTCATATGCTATCCTTGCTCTTATCCTACATATTTTCTTATTCATTTTTATTTCCTGTAGAATTTTTGTTTTATTCTGATGGTTTGTAATAGCCTTTTCCTATTCTTTCCGTATAAATAAGCTTAACTTTTTTTTTTTTTTTTTTTTTTTTTTAGCAAGCGCGGGCTAATTCAGCCCTCGTTAATCCGGAATGATTGCGTATTGTATAAGGTATTTTCTTTTTCCTTCCCTTTGTAGTGTAACTGGAAGCAAGTCCGATGCGTAATGAGGAACTCCAGAGCTCGAATCCTGCGAGGGCATTGTACACTTTTACCGTTCCCTCCTTTAAAAAAAAAATACTAATGACTCTATATTTGAAATTGACACATTTTAAACCAAACTGACATTAATTTGTTTATGGAAACCGATGTTAGTTGAGCAAACTGGGGTTAGTTAATTAAGATACAATAACAGGCCGAACAAATATTAATTTAGAAGTCAAACAACAAAAATCAGCGTTATATTTTGAAATTTTCACAGGACTAGTTTCGATGGTTTTTACCGAACCACCATCCTTAGCTGCAAAAGCGCAAATGAACGAGATAAAGCTCCGAGATGGGGTTGGTTAGTAAAGCAAACTGGCGTTAGTTAAGCCGATTAAAATAGTATTTAGGTAATACTTCAAATTGGCCATGTACTAAACTCCTTTTCCAGTCATTCTGCAACTTTTGAATTCTATTATAATGATAGAAAGCGAAACACATTGTGAATTTGTGGAAAAGCTGTAGCCGAAATCTTTAAATCCTTTTATACGGGGTTCTCCAAACGTTTTCATGGTTTCCCAATTTTGAAAAGAACGTATCTAAAACTTTTAATAAAATGCATGTACTTCATTTCCTATTTTTATTTTGAGTAAAATAGTTATCTACAATAAATAAATAAATAAATAAATAAAAATTACAAATTCTTGTTTGCGATTAAAATTATTAAAATTTGATAGTTAATAGTGGATAGATAATCATCAGGTGGTTCAACTCGTAAGTTAAAAAAGTATGCATGTTTAAAATTTGAGATTTAAAAATCTTTTTAAAAAGGATTTCTAATTACTGAAAACTTTTCATATGTAAAATCATCTTTACCGAAATACGCACTTCAGGGAGGAAAATTGCTAAAATACAGAACTTAAAATTTTACGTCCCCAAACTCTGTTAGAAGAGAAATGAATATTATATTAATATAGAACTATAATTTAGTCGAAGTTCCGATTTATTGGAGATGTTAATCCATTCCAAAAAATAAATTTTTGTTAACATTAGTTTATTAAAAAGTAATAATTAAACATTGAAGCAGGTTTGTTTTCGAGTATCTTGTGTTTGGTTATTCTAGCAGCAGTGTTATCGCAGAAGAAATTACAAGTATTGCTAAACTTCAACGTCAGTAGAAGCGGCGTGTCTGAATTCGGAAAAACTAAAGAATCGCAAGGCAAACTGCTCAAGAATCTAGTAGATATTGAAAACACATTTTTGAACAGAAATAAATGATTCAAGTAAATTAACTATGTTACTGTTTTTTATAATTAAAGTACTTATTTAGTGTCTGTATGAAAAAATAGCTTGTTACTTCTACTTTACATTAAGGAAAGTAATTTCCTATGAGGCACGAATTTAAAATTTTGTACAGCGTACTGAACATTCTTCTTTTAAGACAGAAAAATTCTGGTTTTCCAAAAGTCTATTTCTGCTTCTGATTATAACTGTCAGGGAATTTTTTAGTAAGAGTAAACTGGAAGACAAAGGAGGCTTTCTTTTCTTTCAAGTAAAGAATGGTACAGTGATTTGAGAAAACAGAACTGCAGTTTTTGTTTACTTTTAACTCTAAAACAAATAAACCGGAAAAGCGTAGAAAAGAACTTCTTATTCAATAAATGAAAATTTTTCAGAATAAATTATCAACTTAATAGCATTTTTGCGTAAAAAACAAGAGTGTTGAGTGCGTACGGGTTTGTAATAGATTGAATGCACACAGGTCTGATGATAGATTGATAAAATTTATTTTATCAATAGAAATACCTTAGTTTTGGAACTTTCCACAGAAATACTTGTACAGGTGTTCACGTATCACAGAGAACAATGAGTAGTTACACTTCAAACTACTAAGAACGTTAAACAGAGCGCAATGCAAAGCGCAGCTAAAGAGAAAGCTAATGTAGATATCTCAGTTCACGCTGAACTAGCAACTCGCAACAACAATAACTAAACAACTGAGAGCAGATGCTCTCTCCGGCCTTATATAGTTTTCAACCGGCCATCGAGATATTTCTAGTACCTTCTGCTTCTCGAAACTACTGGAAAGCAATATGAGGGTCGACTTAAGGTTACAGCTAATATAGTGATCAATTCCATTTATTCGATTACAATGTTCATTATACAGGGGGCAGGGAGCAAGCCAAAATGTCGCCAAATGGTTGCCAATTTCTTGCCGAATTTGGCGACAAAAATTCGTTGCTCAAACCATTCCCAGCTAGGCGATATCTTGCCAAATTAGCGAGGTACCATGTTAAATAAGAGGTCAATGTTAAATAGATTTGCCCTTATATTTTTACTTTTCCGACATAGCATTATCTCTAAATTTTCATGCTACATTATACAGAAATATACGACAATTTCACATATAATTCCACTAAGATCATCTACTTATGTACAAAATTCGTAACAATAGTTTGTTCTGCATACATAAGTAACGTGAGAACCAATATACGATGGAGAGCGAAACCTAAATCATTTATTTAATTCATCAAGTGCAAACTGGTTTATCAACCCGTTTGTTTCTTCCCAATTTAACAGTGCTTACACCTTAACTTATTCACAATGCAGTTTATTAAGATTCATATTGCCTTTCATAATGGTTACACTTTAACATATTCACAATACCGTTCATTCAAATTTACCACGCATCAGCGCTGTGTGTTGCTAATCTATTTGTTGTTTCTGCTTTCCTGAGAGAATTTCAGTTATAAAACAGTTATTTTGTTAAGATGCGAGACACATTTAATGGAGCAAAGAGCTTCATGCGGCTCACGAGATGCAGTTTAACCGTGTCTATTATATGTCTTACATTAATTTGGATATTTCTAGCAAATTGTAGCACAAAATATTGATTGAGTACGTAGTTGATCTTAGGCCTTAGTTGGTCTATTGTCTCAAATTTAAAAAAGAATCCAATACAGTCAGTTTCGTACTGCTATAGCTGATCATGGAATGAGAATAATTTAAAAAAATGTGCGAGAAATTTAAATCTTCATGCATGTTTTCTGTAAAGACAGTTCTAATTAATAAGTTATTCTAAAGATCTAAATTCTGATAAATATTAAAAAAAAGAATGAAGGCCAGGAAAACAGGCTAGGAAAAAAAATCATGTAATTTTTAATTCAGTTTCCTCTACACAAAAATTTGGTTTTAGAAGCCGTGATAAAATTCAACTCTTATAAGTAAAAGATTTCTATTTTTGGTTGGGGAGGAGCTATCAGAATGTGGTGAAATCCAATATTCTTCGATACAGAAACATCGGATTCAAGAATCAAAATAAATTTTAATGAAGCGTTTCGAATTTTTGCATTTCTAAAAAACAAAAGTCGTGTTTCTAACTAGCAATTCTTTGATATAAATACTGTTTCTCAGGAATTTGCATTAACGCCAGATGCTATCTTTAATAATATTTGTGAACAGTCTTTTTCTTCATTACAATTTAATGAGATAATTTTAATCGAACGAGGAAAGAATTTTACGAGCTTCAGTGATTCAGTTATATCAGACTCGGGATAATTTTTACTGAAAGATATCACGCAACCAGAATTATCGCAGGATAAATACCTATTTCATTTAATGTACTTTTACTTTGGAACCATGATGAATCTTTGAACAAACACTCGAGAAAATTTTAACGCAGCGGTAATTTTGAAATACCTTGTAGAGTTTATTAGGCTATTCGGAACACAAAGTGTGAAAAATCCATTGTGGCGCCGTCGGGATTTGAGGCATGAATCCTCCATTATTAATAGGATTCTAGTTAAATTGAGTATCTTTAGCGATTAGAAACTTGAGAAGAGTGTAGTGACTATTCGCTGGTCCTCTGAAAACTATAAGAACAATGTCCAAAAAAGGGTTAAAATATCCATTTATTTAACTGGGATAATATTTTACAGTTGCCCCTCTCGGGCTTAAGGGAAAGTCTTCACTTGGGCTTTAACTTAAGATAGAAAATAAGAAACTAATCTAATTCTGACTAATAAAACGTACCCGAAGCTGTGCAGAAATAACTAACCGAGTTGGTCCTTGTTTAAACCTCACTGACGAAAACTAACAGGCATGTAAGATGAATACGGTTGAACGTAGTAAGATTGGCTTGAAGCAACGATGTGGCCAGAAGGCAAAGCACGCTCTTCTGAAAACTTCTCAGCTCTTTTACAGAAGTGACTGAAATTTCCCATTTTAAATGCTGGTTCTACCTCATTTACATAAAACGCGATACTGAAGACTCATTCTCGCAGGGAATTGTAGGTGGGAAAAAAGAAAGTAAATGAAAGGGTTAAAAAAAACTATTAGGAAATCAAAATAACCCCTAGATGCTAAGTGGGCCTGCTGACTACTTACATCATGTGAATATGCAAGGGGAGGTGCGAGAATACTATGCATTCTTCTCACCATAAAGGGCGACTGGAAAGAAGCGTGAGATTCAGTCGAGAAAATTCAAATGATGACGAATTTTCATCCACCACATTTGCAGTTTGCGCATCATTATAAGGCCCGATAGGTTATTCGGAGCAAGAAACGTGGAAGATCACCACAGTTGAGCTGAAACACTTGTGGTAAAGTCTTGTGGTAAAGTCTACTCTTGTCCTAAAAAATATAAAATATTGTTGCGTTATACAGGTTCGTGGATTTGAGAGTATCCGATGAAAACACGATGCAGAACGATAAAAAGCACAATTTATTTACAAGAATCACTATTTACATCACAGTTACAAAATGACCTTTAAAAGCGTCGAAAATCTACAATAAATACGCTGAAACAATCAGTAACACAGCTTCAGGCTGTAACTGTAAAGGCAGCTTCACGGCAACACTAAACTTATAATAAACACCGTGGAACAATCACCAATACACTGTCAAGCTATACTGTAAAGGTAGCTTCACGACTCACAACTAATCACACTGCTCGCAACTGACTTCACAATACTTCACAATCTCTTCGCCACTAACTGCTCTCAGAAACGCAAGGGTTTATATAGCTTTTCCTTAGGTTCCACAGGTTTCGAGAAATATCTCGACAGGAAGTTATTCTAGAAGCTTCCCGATTGGATCATGGGATATCGCCAATTTGGTCGCCAAAATGGGCGATAAAGTCGCCAATCTGGCAACCCTACCATACACTATTTTATGGCAACCCTAGTGCTATGCCGGAAAGCTTACATACAGGCACAACCGCCGAATTTTTCGCAACAATATTATATAAAATAACTGTGGGGAGCTGGACCACAAGAACCCTCATGGGCGATTGCGATAATTCCTTATAACTTTGTCTAAATATTAATACTAATTAAAACATTTAATTAAAAAAATAATAAACTAATCCGAGGGTCCTTTTTTTCACTAGGTAACAATTAATAATTTCGGTATTTGAATAATTACGAAACTGGATGACTGGTTACTTTTATTTTACTATTTCGTTTATTCCCTAAATTCTACTGCTTTTAAGAATATACTTTTACTGGTAATATATTTTATGACCTATCACGTAAAGAATCAAAATTCTTCGTTTTAATAGTAGGAAATATATAAAAGAAGCCTGCCAATTCCGTTTGTAGCAGCAAATTATCCTAAGCTATTTTGCGAAAATTTCATCGTTTAATCGAAAAAAAAAAAAGATATAAATTTCAAATATTTTAACTAGATTAAGCCCTCTTTAAGGTAACCATCCTTGGTTCCAGATGATTTTGGTCTTCTGAAGAGGTGGCCAATTTAGAGATGTTATATTTGGTGCGGATGTCCATGAATGCTATTAGAAATACTGGTCACTTCTAAAAGCGATCATTGCTATTAAACTGCATAAATTCATTTTCTTCACGTTCAAGAGTTGCGTTCTATCGCAACTCTTGATTCTCAGAAAAGTTTTGTTACGTTATTATTTTCATTAAATTGGTTTCCAAGCTTAAGAGTCGTGAAAACAGCTAAACTTAAAAGAAGCCGTAAGGTCTTATCCATTCGTCAAAAAGATAAAACTTTTGAAAAGTAAGCTGTGTATTATTGTATTATCATTACAGTACATGAAGTAGTATAGTGTACAGTATACTTTATTATTATTTACTAGCTGAAGTCCCCTTTATTTCCGGTGCTTTACGCGGGGTGAAGAGACTTCATTTAGGCGATGGAGACAGTTTTTTCGAAATCTTAGGTAATCAGTGATTTTCCTTTACTTTCGTTTAAGTTGTACTCTGTAAAATTTAACCAAACTCCAATAAAACTATAAAAGCGTGTAGAAACAATACGTCACCATGTAACGATTTTAGTAAGAACTGCTTTATTGGTTCCTCTTTTTTCAGAAAAATACTTTGGAAAATTTCTTTCTTTAAATATTCGTGCACTGATAATGAGTACTGTTAAAGTCTACTGTACCGTTCTGAAAACTGGTAGCGGGATATTTATAACGTAAGCGAGTTTCGGTAAAACGCCCTGAATGGGGAATTGGGATGGTTTTTCGAAATCTTATGTAGACAGTAACTTTTCTCTTGTTTCAAAAGTGTGCAAAATTTCATCAAGACTAGAATAAAACTGTAGATCTATATGAGTTAACAACACACACAGTTAAACAAACGAATACCCTTCATTATGCATATATACAGGGTAATTCGTTACCAGACCGACAAACTTGCAGGGTGTATACGGGGTACAGAGATGGCTTAGAATCACATAGGAATTCAGGATCGCAAATGCCGTAGTTGCAAACTATGGTGAAAAGAAGCACAGAAAAAGAACAGAAACAGCAACACATTGACGGTACAGAAAACATTTTATTGAAAGGTTGTACTGCAACAAATGTTCGAAATTACGACCAGAAGTCGTCTGGCAGGCCTGACATGCATGGAATTTCTTACGTTATGGAAGATTCCTGGCATGTCACGTATCCTCCCGGCAGCTACAGATATTCGAGCGGCCAGGTTTTCAACTGAAGGAACGGGCGTATCGTACACCACACTCTTCTTCCATGTGACCACAGAAGAAGTCCATGCATGATAGGTTTGTTGTAGGTCCATGTAGTACCAGCATGGCGGGGCTCATCCACATTACACGATTTACGTCCACCGACATCTCTACGTAACCTTTGGACAGCGGTGGATAGGTCGTGGTGGCCCGGTTCATTGGCCTGGCACATCACCGGACCTATCACGCATAGACTTCTTCTGGGATCACATTAAGAGTTTGGTATACGAGATGCCTATTCCTTCAATAGAATACCTTTAATATCTGTAGCTGCTGGGAAAATATCCATTTTCTTTCAAATTGACATTTGTGCCCCAGTTCACTTGCCACTCAAATCGTAGTTATTTAAAACATTTTACATTTTTGATAGCTTTGCGGTAAGAAGATAAGTTGCAAACAGCATTCTAGCTACCGCCAAAATGCAGAAAGCAAGGTGGGTTGATATGGAGTATGGAAGCTTAATTTAAGAGAGAGGTTTCAGTTTTGGAAATTTTAAGTTCCGAATGAGCTGCATTATCATCATTATGTAAAGGATGGAAAGGAGAAATTCTCAAAAATTAAAATTAGTACTTTGCTGTCATATTTTTTATCTTACATATATCGAAATGATTTTAATGAATCTAGGTAGTGTCACTTCATGGGTCCAATTAGTAATTAATTGAAATGAATCTACATTTTTTACTTTTAAATCAGCTAGCATCTTAATTAATAGCAAAATAAATAGGAGAAAAAGTATCTTACGCTTTCTGCGTAAACACTTTCCGGTGAAAGTTAAAAATATTTTAATTCGGACAGTGGCAATATGTTTCTTTTAAATTGCTCAGTTCAATGATTAAATTCGAAAGACAAATATATTGGAAGTAGCAATACACTTCTTTTATATCACCGAGTTTTGCGATTAAATTTGAAACGCAAAATATCTTACGCTTTTCACTGACAACGCAAAGCTTTGGTAATGATCGATGACATAATCCTTACCGCTTTATATTGTTACGAAAAATTCGGCGGTTGCGCCTGTATGTAAGCTTTCCGGCATAGCACTAGGGTTGCCATAAAATAGTGTATGGTAGGGTTGCCAGATTGGCGACTTTATCGCCCGTTTGGCGACCAAATCGGCGATATCCCATGGTCCAATCGGGAAGCTTCTAGAAAAACTTCCTGTCGAGATATTTCTCGAAACGTGTGGAACTTAAAGAAAAGCTATATAAACCCTTGCGTTTCTGAGAGCAGATTGTGAAGATTGTGAAGCAGTGTGATTACGAGTGTGATTAAGTGTGAGGTTGTGAGAATAGCTGCTCACTGCGAGTGCTAAGCTACGCGAGAGTTCTGTGAACGGAAAGCGATCGAGATAGTGCTTTGCCGTGAAGCTACCTTTACAGTGTAGCTTGACAGTGTATTGGTGATTGTTCCACGGTGTTTATTATAAGTTTAGTGTTGCCGTGAAGCTACCTTTACAGTTACAGCCTGAAGCTGTGTTGCTGATTGTTTCAGCGTATTTATTGTAGATTTTCGACGCTTTTAAACGTAATTTTGGAACTTTGCTGTATATAGTGATTCCTGTAAATAAATTGTGCTTTTTATTGTTCTGCATCGTGTTTTCATCGGATACTCTCAAATCCACGAACCCGTATAACGCAGCAATATGTTAAATCTACAATGATATTGTATTACTGTTCTAAAGTTACCAAATTCACTTCAGCGAAACTTTTCACTGAATTATGAATGGATATTTGTTTTAGATAATATTCGCTATTATCCGCGGTTTTACATACTATATCTTGAGACGAATTACCATCATATACAGTGTATACTAGTGTATTTCAGAAAAGGAGTAAGAAAATAATTATTAAATCGCTGTTAAGAACATAAAATTCCAAAGTTAAGCATAATATATGAGGCATTCTAGAAATAGCATTTTAGATGAATTATGAAAAAAATATTCTTGGGTAGATTGAATATGTTTTGTTTATGCATATTTAAATCTAAGCAGATATTTTATCTCCCGAGTTCTATTAAATTTATATTAGAAATAAAAATAAGACTTTTTGTTAGCGAATTTATATTTTGTTATAAGAAATAAAAAGCAAATGACACGAAATAAAAAGATTGTTAATTCTATCTCGCAGTCAAATGATTAGTTTTTTTATCAATTTGTGCAGACTTAAAATCTTTTGTGGTGACTTAAATTAAGTTATAAATAACGTCTTTCATTATGCTTAGTAAAAGAGAAAAATTAATTAGCTACTTCAGCTACAGAGCCTTCAAGTTTTGTGTATATATATTATTAATAACACAAATACAAGAGCCTGAGAGAATTTAATACAAAACATTTTTCTTAATTAACAACGTCCTTAAAGATTTTTGAATAGGAGAGAAAATGAGTAGACAGGAAGACTGAATCGATTTATCGAATGGCTGAATCGACTGAATGACTGAATCGAAATTTATCGATTTCTTCTAGAAAGCAGATTTGAATATTTCTTAACAGCCATTATTGCCAGTTAGTTATTAAATACTTTACTGTATTTTTTCTCATTACTTCAAATAATAAATCCTAACAATAATAAATTCTTCTAAAGAATAATAATAAACCAATACTAACAATAACAATAATAATAAATTCTTCAAAAGATTCATTTTACCGTAAAGGAAACAAATCTGTAGAAACTTACTGAGTTTTCTGCCATTAATTTTGCCTTGTAAAAATAATTAATTCTAAAAAAGATTAATTTTAGTGTATGGAAACAAATTCATTGTAGTTTTATTCTTAAGTATAAGAATTACTGCATTTTTCCGTACCAGCTTTCGTAATTTGAGTGATTACATAATTTTTATGAGGAGAAAGCCGTGACACTGAAACTTTGGTGGCGTTTTCCGTCAGTGTTGTAAAATGGAAGTCCATTTATTGAACTGGATATTAACTTTTCTTTTGAAAACTATGCCTTTTTAATTAATATACGTTCTCAGAAAGCAAGCTGTATATAGATATTTGGGTTAATCTTCCACAATCGGGATAAGTGCGAATCTCGGCGAGAGTTTTTAATTTGGCTCAATTTTGATTTGGTTATGGTTTCCGATTGTACGTTTTCGTGTGGCAAACCTAGTTTTATTTCGGTGATTGTAATGAGTGCGAGTTTAAGTGTAGCCAGAAGATTTTTTTAAAATTTAATTTTGGAATACTGTGTTTGTTTTTAAAAGTTTTATCATTACTCGTATTTCTTTTTCTGTTTGGCGAACATGACGTGTCCTGACTAGACAGTGAGTTGATGCAAACTATGCCGTATGGAGTGTAGCAAAGACGACAAGATGAGAAGGGTTAAAATTAGCCTTTATTTTTCCACGATTTCACAGTCGCTCCCGCACTTCGGGATACAAAGACCAACCACTTGTGGTACGAACGTAAAAAATATAAGTCTATTAACTATCTAAAATTTAAATAAGAGCTAACTTTTAGTATTTTACACAGATGACTAACATTAAGACTGGCCTTTTAAATTACTACGCCTGTAGTACGCAAACTGCGGAAAACTACAATACGTCTTTAGCTCTCGAGAGGACTAAAACCTCTGGCCTTAAAGGCGGACTTTAACTGACGGCAAGCTCGCGTGAAGCCTCGTAGCAAGATGGCTCACCCTTTCTTCTACTCTGCTCTTGGCAAAAAGCCACAACTTATATACTTAAGCGTTAGCAAGTACAATTTGCATAAACATATTCACTCGTTAATTGTGGCCAGAAGTGGGAAATAAGAGATGATAGTAAGTTTTAAAATAAAATAAACGTTAGTCAAACTTAAGATCCTTATAGTTTTATTGTTTAATGTTTTAAAAAGGTTAAGTTGTTGTTGGTGGTAAAATGTTGGATTTCAGCTGATGTGAAGTTTATAATTTATGAATTTTTTCTTTAACTTTGTTTAGTTAATGTTTTTCGGGTCAGCTAATTATTATTATTATTATTATAATTATTTTTAGTTTTGTTTCTTGCGTGTGGCAATCGAAAAATGCGGAGTGTTTAAAGTTTTGAACGAAAGCTGTTTAGCGTGTTGAATTCCACGACGATAGTAACTTGTATATTTTAATGAGTTTATGTTGCATACGTTGTTAGTGAATTTGATATATTTACTTGGTTGACAATTTTGGAGTCCGAGGAAAGTGTTATGATGCAATTTATTATTTTATTATGCATTATACTATTTTATCCTGAATTACTTAGATAGGACTATGTTTTTACTTGCAAAGCTGATGGACTTTGTTTTACTTATGTAGTATTTTATCATCTCATTTTGCTCTACTGTTTACATAAAATAACGGTGTTTCACTACTGCAAAACTTAAAAGTTACTATTCTGTTTACGTTTAAAAATCACAAATTAGTGCTCTCATTGCCGCCAAAAAAATTCGCCAAATTTTGAAGCCCAAAATAGTCTGGCGCCAACTCAACCATTTATGGAAGATTATCCTTATTTGCATCTTTTAGGCTTTCTAGAAACATTTCAATTAGCTTTTTGCATAAATATAACTTACAAAAGTGATGATCAAGAAAAGATTGACAATAATTTATAAATAGATAAAAAATCGCTCTATTAGCGAAAAATTGGAAAAGTTTCCTAAAAGTAAAAATGATTATAATCAGTATTTGGTACTCGTCATCTGTAAAGGCACTGAAGCGACAAAACAGCTCTAACGAAAAAGTGTGCTTTGTTGAGAAATGTTTATAAGCATGCGCGAAAACGAAATTGACTACAGTCAACGACAATTCATTCAATATTCTACACAAGATAAGCTAATTAATATATAAGTTATCCGCAAAGTATGAAGCGCCGACATTCTATAGAATGCCTAAGTATTTTATATGACACCGGACGTTTTTAGGCAAAATATGAAATATGAGAGTTATTACATACTTTCTCTAGGTATTTCATATAATACCTAGGCATTCTGTAGAATGACAAATGCTATTTAGGCAAAGTATGAAAAAAGTTTCTGATAAGGCACTTTCTGATATATATGTTACCGGCAAAGTAGAAAGCGCGAATCACCTCACCCCTTGTCGACCTCAGGAATAGGAATTTGCGCAGTAGTTCCTAAGGAAGTGGATTTTCAATTTTTTTTTTTTGGGTTTGTAGTATTTGCTTTTTGGCTTGACATTTTTATTTACTTATTTTATTTTATTTTAATTTTTATTTATTTATTTATTTATTTATTTTTGCTTGTATTTCCAGACTGATTTAAGAATTTATTTTGCCTTTAATAGCATTTTCAGTTGTGAAACAAAGGGTGCATAAAATGTCTATTTCATCATCTTTACTAATATGGCCACAAAAGGTATCAATTTTCTGACTACATTTTTTGCATGCAAGTGCACTACTCGTGTTCTTTAAAACACACAAACGGTATCAGAAACGGAATGTGTGAAATATTAAAGGAATTGAAATACACGTAATACTCTAAACGAATCGGAGATATATTTCATACTTTGCCGGTTTCTCATTTAGCATTCTACAGAATCCCTAGGAAATATGTGAAATATGAATCGTTTCATATATTGCCGGCTAGTTTTAGGCATTGTATGCAATGCCTAGGCATCCTATAGAATGTCGGATTTCAAACTTTGCCGGCAACATATGCATGAGAAGTAATTTAACATAAATTTATATTTATTGTAGTATTTTATGCAAATTTTTAATAATTTATTGAAAATAACTACACGTCTATCGTGCTTTGTCTGAACATAAGTCGTGCCTTACCTTTAGTTGAGTTTAAAATAAAAAGGTTATTTTAAAATTTCCGTAAACGTTATGAGTTATTAAAACTGTTAAAGTCTCTGAGTTATTAAGTCGTAATGATAGTGTCTGCAGTCTTGTCTAGAGTGTCTGCAGGACTTCTTTTTATTTCTCAGATCAATAGCAACCCTACACGTTCACGGTTAGTTGCGAGATGGTTACGCTATCATTAAGTCTGCGTTTTATCATAAAACTTCTACTTTTTATTCCAGAGTTCGTTTCATAAATTCGGAGATCGTTAGAATTCTGCTGCCGAACAGAAGTTAATAAACACTGATGGAAGTCATAAGGCAGCTTTCAATTCATTTGCTTCTAAGTAAAGTATTCTTCAGCTTAGGAATATTGCCTAGAAAATAAAACGAGTTTTGATATTTCATTTTGAGTTCCATACATTTGTTTATCTTGGTCCCTAATATTAAAACTCAAAATGCATATTTTAAAAGAAGGAAAGAAAAACAACTTCCAAAGGAAAGTTAAGAAACGAAAGCTTGTACTGAAAAATGCTTTTCGAAATTCCGACCGCAATATTAACTTATAGATAGCTTCTCTTGGAAAATAAAATTAATGCACTTTCATTCGAGATCGATTTTTTGTGAGTTATTTAAATATTTGTTTAATAAAACATATTATTGCTTCAAAATAGTTTCGTAAAAATAATTTACTTAATGCAAATTTAGCAAAAAAAAAATAAATAAATAAAAAAAAAATAAATAAATAAAAAGAAAAAGTTTATACCCGATATATACAAAATTTTCAATAAGATTATTTATAATAATAAAAAAGAAAACAGGAAAATCTTTCTTTCAGGGAAAAGAGAACTCGCTGATGTCACACTTTAACCGAAGTTATTTGTAATTTAATATTTTACTGGGAAAAAGTCAAAGCCTTAAAGGAATCGAATTCTACTAAAAGAAACTAGACGTTGTAAGAATTCGAAATGCTTTCTCTCTTTCAAGAAGGAAAACTTTCATAGCGGTTAAGTTTTCCCTTTCTTCTTTCTCTGAAATTTTCTTCTATTTTTTGCTATCTGCATTTCTAAGATTAGTTTATACCTCATGGATGTAGTTACAGAACGAAATATGGAATACTTTGAAACAGATGGTGGGAAAAATGGCCTAGTCTCATCAATAACAACCGATAACATCTTTCCCCCGATAATTCTTTCTACAAATTTTCTTCAAAACGTTATTCGATATTTATGCCAGATAAAACATTTATGAATTAATTTCTGTTCTCTGTATCTCTACATTTGCTTAAAAATGACATTACTCTGGAACTTAAAGAAAGCAACTTTCATTCATAATTTTGCGTTTATTTCAGTTTGCCAGATATATCTTAAACAACACGTACATTTCTTTTTTTAAATCATTTCTGCATTTGTACTTTCCGTCAGTTCCACCAGAAATGCAAATTAAGTGAGTTTAATTATCAAGCAAGAATCTAAGTTAAGTGCGAGAGTATTGGAAGAATCCAAGAGTGACTCTCTGGCTAAATTGCTGTACTACTGTGCTGATTTTTGCTTATCTTTCACTTATAGCAATAGGACCCGGTTCTGTGTTTATAACTTAATATTCGCTTTGTAAACAGTTAAACTTCTCTTGCACCAAGAAGCTGAGTTTCTCTTACATACTTTAGTTCGTGCTTGAGAAAACTTAATTTGTGAAATTGGACGTAAGCAACTGAAAAGATCACTGGCTGTAGTTTTGTCGGAACTAACCCAATATCATCAAAGCCCTGTTGTTACGATAAACACTGTAAAAGTTGTAGTGCTTTAAGTGTAAGTTGGAACGTTTGAATATTACGTGCAAGTTGGAATTCTAGAATTTCCTAGAAGCTTAGGAAATATTTTAGCTCAACAACCTAGTTAACAACGTTTCTATCCACTCCATTCCTATCGAGTCTCACTAATGGTCTTACGGTTAAGACCCCTGAATACTGGTAGTTAAACTCACGTTCAATACCAGGCGAACGCATTAGCTGCATGGTTAATTTCCGTGGTTTCTTCAATATGTAACATGAGTATGAGTCACTTTTCTTTGATATCGCTTTGATAGAAAATCTTCCACAAATTCATCCTTAGGCAGATAGGCCTCCTAAGTTTTTTCGTATTCAAGTGATCTAATCTAACGGAAACTTTCTACTCAGAGGCGTGGAAATACTTGCTCCGATCCTCACTTCACTACTTCGACCTAACATTTGAATTCACACTTCAAGCACTATACCTTCTACTGTATTTATCGTAACAACAGGGCTTTGAAATTCTTGGTCTAATTTCAACGAAACTCAAGTCAGTGATATCTTTACTTGAAATTACATTTTATTCATACTAATTCGTGTAACTCCGACGCGATGTAGATGCTTTTACGCTTGTTGTTATCACTTTGTGCTATTGAACTCTAAGATAAAAGATGTACCGCGAATTTATCCTATAGTTTAAGATGCTTAGGTAGTATTTAGACTATGTGGTATTAGGCAGCAGCGTTATAAACGCTTTTTATTTCTGGGCCGGGGTGATTTTAGCTTGAAAGAAAAATATTACTATTAGAAACACTACCAAAAATTAGTAATGAAAGATTTATTAGTTCCTTCATTAGGACTTGCCAATTTTAATGTGGAGCTTCAAGCATATAATTAGTTTCCA
>KK117034.1:112734-146201 GCA_000611955.2 Stegodyphus mimosarum
CAGTTTTATTCCGATCTTAATGAAATTTAGCAACTCTAACCTTCAAAAGGAGAGGAAGGTCACTGTCTATATGATATTTCTTAGAAATCACTCACGGGCTCCGTAATTTTTATATACTTACATTTTAAGCTATTTTAATGAATTTTTGATTAAAAACAAAGTAATTTAAAAGCTTTGTTGCCGCTCTGTAAAGCGTGAGACATTTGCGTTTCAAATTTAATCAGAAAATTCCTCAATATGAAAAAAGCGTTTTGCCACTCGTGAAAGCGCAATACATTTCTTTGTCATTCGAATTTAATAAACAAACTCAGGAATTTGAGAGATATATATTGTCACTGCCCATATTAAAATATTTTTAAGTGTGTTATCGTTCAGCAAAAGGTAAAAGATTTAATTTTTCTGTCAAATGTTTCTGCTATTAATTAATAAACTAAGCAATTTAAAGTCATAAACTCAGATTCATTTATGTTATTATTAACTACAAGCTGGAGCAGTGAAATTACACTTATATATAACGAGGGGTTGTCAGTCTGTTTATCTCTGTGTATGTCATTCATATAAATCTACATTTTTATTCCGATCTTAATGAAATTTTGCACATGTGATTTGCAAAAACAAGAGGAAAATTACTGTTTACATAAGATTTCGAAAACCCACTCCTCGGGGTCCAAACTAAGGACGTTTATATTTGAACGGTGCATTCACTACACCTATCTTGCGTACACATCACCATCTTAAAAGTTCACGTCTCTGTTGTTGTATTCCCGTAGATGGATTGATAATCATAACAAGCTTATCTAGGAAATACTTCCGGCAACTTTGTTATCCATTCGTCCATTGATTTAGTAATGGATGCAGAACAAGCTGTGCATTACCCGACAAATTTTTAATTGCTCTTGAGTTCCACAAGATTGCTTTAAGTAACGGATCCCCAGTCATATTATTACGTAACAAAATGCTCTTCGATTTCAAATGATTGCAGTTTCCCATCCGGCTTGCATTTGCTATGGTTATCAACAAGTCACAGAAGCAATCCTTTTGTGTACCAGGTATTAATTTGCAAGCACTATGTAACTTAGAAACACCACATTTCTCCGATGCTCAGTTATATGTGGCTTGCAAAAGAGTCAGCACGCCGGATAGATTGTTGTTGGTTTCCAGATTGTTGGTTTCTGTGTACCCTCAATCTTCGCGATAAAAGGTGCGAAAAAATAAAGTTTCATTTCTATCTAAATAAAATTGTACGGTTTATCCTAATTTTATAACAGTTATTTTAAGTTTATGCACCTTTCCTATCCCTTCTAGCTTCGGATTACAATTTCCTATCAGAACGTATTTTTAGAAACGCGATTAATGCAAATGAGTAAGAGTAGTATTTAAGTCGATGCTTCACTGACTTCGTTAGAGAGCCCGAGTACTTGACTAGCGCGCGTTTGCCTTTGGCTACGTCTCTTTCTAAGCTATTGCTACGCTCAGCCGTACTTTAGGCCCTTGATAGCTTCGCCGACTTAATCGAGATTTAGGGACCAACTACTTAGAATCTTGAAAGCTTCGGCTATATCTTTTAGTTAAGCATTAGTTAAGCTTAAATTCTTATTCATTTGACTTCAAACCCAAGTGGAGGCTTTGCTGTATCCTCCGAGACAGGAGCAGACTGTGTTCATCTTTATTTTGAGAAATAAAGGGTAGTTAACCCTTGAGTCTTGTGTCTCTGTTCACACACTCGAGCGATTATTCGCTATCAGTGTAAGGGGTTTCTCACACTGAACTGTGAAATAAAAAGATGGAACCTCACAAAATATATAGTTTTATTCAAGCTTCGTAAAACTTTGTACAATTCACCTTGAACCAAAATAATAGGAAAATATTTATCTATCTGATATTTCGAAAAAAAAACTACTTCCATCCCCCTAAATGAAGCCTACTTCACTCTGCATGAAACCCGGGAAAAGATGGGCACTTCAGCTAGTTTAGCATGATTAGAAAATTAATTTTAACGCGAGAAGAAAAGGCAGATTTTGCTGGGTGAGTAGCGAAACTTCGAAAACCTTTCGCGATCTGACAAACTGTAAACGTATCCGACACTATTATTTTAAATCAAGAACTGAATTTGATCGAACAGTGATTTTGTACATTGTACGGTACATACTGAATGCTATTATTACAGCAAACATTTATAAGCATGAAACATAAAGTATTCATTTCTTCCTGTGTTTACATATCATTACGCAAAAATTCCCTTACAAATTTTACAACTAGAGAACGCATGTTTTTGATGTTATCATCATGTGATGATTTTTAGGGGCTTCACTTTTTACCTCAATGTTTTTCACAATGATGTTTTAAAACTACTAACGTTTTAAACCATTTTATTATCTTTTAGGATGTTTTATAACTGCGATGTTTTTTCCTTGCTTTCCCTTCTCCCACGATGTCGGTAAAACTATATTTTCCCTTTGCGTTGTTTTCTCTGCGATGTTTCCGTCGGACATCGCGCTGTGTTTGTGATCCTGCGACAAAACAATAATCATCTGCTTGTTGGAGAAGGACCATCGTGAGAAGAAGGTTCACAGAAATTTTGATTTCAAAAATCTTGAGTAAAGACTATGTTGATAACTTTTTTGATTAGAACAGCTAGTTCTACACGGACAAATAATTAACTTCATATTTCTCAAAGGCGGAAAATATTCTGAATATTCACTTCGAAATTTTTTCATGCTCGTTCAATGAATACTCATTCACGTAAAGCGCATTTGAAAACTGATTTCTGATGCAGAACAATGCTCCGTGATGCAATTCAATTACCGCCAAGTAATTTTTAGCAAAGAGTATCATAATTCTCAATCCACACCCCTTATACACTAGGTTTGGCAACTTCAGAACTAGTTTCTCTTCCTTAAAATGTAGCTTCTCTTAAAGCTAGTATTTTAATCGCTCTGGAAAGAAAGCCAAAGCCAGAGATTTAAACATTATTACAAAAGACAAGTTAAACGAAGGAAACAAGCAGCTGCGTGAATGTGCCAAACACTGGAAGAACTGTATACTAAAGGTTAAGAAATAAGAATGCTGTTTCTTTCAACTTTTGATTATGCACGAGTTTAGTTTTAAAACTTTGCAAACTCAATTCTATTTGTGTTTTCTTCATGAAGTAGTATGTTTTTAAAAAACGATCTTCCCATATCAGAAATTATTGTCTGTTACTTTACAAACAGGAACTTCAAAGACATTTTTCGCAACCCGACTTACCTCGAAACTATTTGGAACGGTAGCTGCAGCAAATGATATGATTTTTTCCCTCCGCTCTGTTTCTATTTAACGTGTTTCGCTTCATGAAAAGCGGCTGAATGAAAGCTCACTTGATCTACAGTCCCAGACGGGGTGAATAAATAAATGGGTTGTGATGAAAACATGTGTTAATATTGAAAATGTGACAGGACAAAAATGGCAGTGAGGTTCCAGTTTCAAAGAAATAGAGTGTAGTCAACAAAACCAGGCAGATATCAAGACGACTTAACTTAGACGTAACACCGAGGAACGATTTTCGTACTTTTTTCGACGTTTTGTCGTATTTCACAAATAGCGCAAAACTTAGCGTAATTCAAATTGCTGGCTTGGATTTTAAATTCTGGTGGCTTAGCAACGTACTTTTCTTAATCTAATGGGAAGTAGCATAAAAGTTATTAGAACATAAAAATCCTCGATGAATTATACTTGAAATTAAAAATCAGTAGGATAAAGTCCAAAACTCGAGAAGTTATCCGACATTCGCAGAAAAATAAAGCTTTCGCGAAGTATGAAAATTCTCTAAAATTAACGAATTTAATCGGATAAATTCCCTCGGTGTTACTGCCCTAGATGCAATTATATTGGACAAAACTAGGTTTTAAGTTAATAAGTTATTTTTTACCTCCTTACTAGTTACCTTAGTGGTATGATTAGAAGCGCATCCGGCTAGCAATCGGAAGATCCAATGTTCGAATCCCTGCGAGGGCATCGCTGAGTTTTCGTGTTTCCTTTCTCTAAAAATTCAAATAACTTTACAGTGGTAATCCAGGAAAAAATGTGGTGGACGATAATTCGCCACCACCATTACTTGGCGATTGGATCCTCCCCCATCTCCAGTCGCCTTTCAAATGAAGGAGAACGTAAGATATTTTTTCGCTGATTATTGCACGCCTTCGTGTTGTAATTGGGAAAAAAGTGGGGTTATAATTAAAGTTATCCTATTTAGACGTACGTAGAATCCGTTCTTGTAGACCAACTTCGTCGAAACGTGGTACATAGGTTTTATTAACATTGGAGAAAAGGAAGCTACAATAAAAAATATTATTTCGAATTTTGACCACCAAATGAGAAGACGGTGCATGAAGAACATAAACACAAAAACTGTATTTATTCAGTGTTCATTCCATTTGCATTCATCACGTGTTCGAAGCTTGTTATAGTGTGTTTAATAGTAAGAGGATGGGTTTCTCGATCAGTTTCAGGAACATTAGGTGTTATGCTTGCTTTCAGTTGAATTCAGACATAATCAGTACTCTTTCTCCGTAGACAATATCTTTCAGAGATCCCCTCAACTAGAAGTTACAGAGTCCAAGTCGGAAAAACATGACGGCCGACAATCGGAATACTTCTCGAAATTAACCAATCAACTCCGAAGTAGGCATGGCCCACCAGCGGCCGAGCGGTAAAGACGCTGAATGCTGGTAGTTCGGTCTGAGGTTCGAATCCCGCGAACGGGCTGGCTGCATGGGCGTTTTCGTGGTTTTCCCCATGTGTAACGTGTATACGAGCCAGTTTCCCTTAGAAAGTCCTCCACGAAGGCATCCCTCCCCTTAGGCAGATAGCCCTCGTGTGCTTTGCCGTAACTGAATAACCCAACCCAACCCGAAGTAGGCATGAAGCACTGCCTTCGCTGTTCTGGTAATATGAGGTGGTGCACCATCTTGAATGAAGTGAGTAATGTCTAAACGTTTTCGTTCTCGTAAGAGAATGACTTCTTTGCTGAAGAAGTTCGGAGTAAAGGGCACCAATGAGGAACACCTTTGAGGGTCTTTAGGAGTGTTTTCCTTAAAGAAAGAGGGACCAAGAATGAAATTAGTAGTAAATCCACACCATACAGTAACGTAATAAGAATACAAAGATTGTTCATTCGCAATATTAAGACATTCAGTATCCCATATGCAACTGTTTTGAATATTAACTGCTCTATCTAGGGTAAAATGGGATTCGTCCGACCACAAAAATGTCCCAAGGCCATATTTTGTCAATGGCTATTCTGATCAAAAGAAGGCTAGCAAATCAGTGCGTCTGGGTTTGCGGCATGCAACTCTTGCAGAAATGGGATCTTTTGTGGATACTAACATGCAGTTTATCCAGAACCTTTCGTACTGTCGACCAAGAGAAAGACAAATCACGTGACAATGCTTGAGCACTTGTCGAAGAATATTCGGAATTTCACGCTCTTTCGAAAGCGGCAAGAACGACTTCTTCCACAGTTTCATTTGAAATTTATTTCTGTCCCCTTCCTCGCAGCACCCAAAACTCCCGACTCTCCTCAAATTTAGTAATCCTTTTTTTTTTTCAAATCCTGCCTCGACATAGGCCGTTTTCATAATCCTTTCAAGCGTTAATATTCTTGCAGTACAGTTGAAAAATTACTGCCGTTCTGATAAAACAACTCGGTCTGTAAAGCCTGATCTTTCTTCTCTAAAGCCATGATAAAGAATGATTTTACGGCACTTACTACTTTGCAAATTGTACCACTGAGAGAGCTTCCAACCTAACATTACCTAACGGAAAAAACCCACCCAGTGGAAATTATTTATTGAGAAGATCCTTTTTTACGATGAATATTTTTACATGGCTTTTACATGACAATGAAAGTTATTTACAGTCTTTGCGTTTACGTGCTTTGTTGAGCTAAGTTTTGACATACATTTCAATTTGGTTTTAATAAATTTCAATAGTTTAAGATTCAGTGAAAGCACTATAGATGAATAAAGTTCAATAGATCAAAAGCTCTTTCTGAAATTCGAAGTTCTTTTGATCGAAGGTTCCATACATAAATTTCGATGTTTCATATGATCGTAATTTCAAAGTGTGTTGCTTGATTGATATAAAACAAATCAGTTCTAGTTTCAATTTAGATCTTAGTCCGAATATTATAGTTTTTTTATAAATGACTGTGGAATTTAGTTAATTTTGATAGATACAGTATTCTATATTATTTGAAAGTTTATTATATGAAGCAGAATATTTTAATAGGTGTTGGGTCTATTCTTTCCAGCATTGATTTGAAGGTTTATTTAAGTGATGCTCTTTTGTATATTCACATTCAAAAACATAATGATCGGGACTTCCTATTTTACCACAATTACAAATGTCAGTATTTTTGTGTTTGAATCTTTTTAAGTATGTTAGAAATGGACCATGTCCAGTTAAAAATGTTGTAATCGTAAAGGACGATGATATCAATTTAACTGAAACATTTGATATAAATTTTAAAGTTCTCTAACCTGTTTTAGTATTAATCCATCTTGATTACCATTGTAATAATACATCTTTGAATGTGATATGTTTAAGATGCGATTTTGGAAAGGGTATTTTAAATTCTGGTAATTTAACCGATTGCCACTTGATTAGAAAGAGAATCTGCTAGTTCATTACCTAGTATACCTGTATGGGCCGGAACCCAATTTAGCATTGGTCCAGTATTATTGACATGTTGATTAAAAGTATTTGAATTTAGTAGACTGTAAGATTTCTGCAATAAATATCACTTATAATTTCAAGACTGATTAATAATCTCTGTAGATGATAACTTCGTTATTAAATCGACTGGATAATTATATTGTTTTTTTGATTGCTGTTGATTCAGTTTGGAAGATTGAATTGTTTTTATGCAGTCTCCTTCTCCATTTATAGATTGGTAGATGACTATCTATATATGCATATACCATAGCCTGCACCTGTTTCTGTTTTAGATCCGTCTGCGAATGTGGAAATGCTAGCTGATGATATTATTGTAAAGTCCCTATTAATATTTTCTTGAAGATTATTTATGCTTGGATGACATAGAATACTTGAGTGTTTCTTTCCGTAATCTGCATAAAAATATGTAGAATTCCAAAGCTTTCTATTTTGATTTAATCTTAGTGTACAAATCAGGGAAGCTTATCTTTCTAATATTAGGTCAAGCAGAGGAATTCCTCTGATTACTTGTAAAGCTGCAGTTGATATGATTCTATAGCATTTGCTGATTAGCTGAAGTGTGGTCTTTTCAGGGTGCTCAAAAGACGTTGCTCGTGATTGGTTAAATCCTTTTCCCAAGTTCCAGAGCCATATAAAATAATTCTTTGGGTTACTGTCTTATACCAGATTTTAAGTAATGTAGAAGAAACTCCCCAGTTTTTGGACGTTGTACTTTTCATATTATTAATACCTGAGATACCTGAATATATATACCTGATTTGATCCTTAACTATTTAATATAAAATATCCAGGAGAGTCTGTTGTAAATAATAATTCTCAGATATTTTATCTGATGTAATATTTTGATTGGTGACACTTGCAATTTTAAGGATGGATTTAGTTTCAATATTTTTGATAATCCTGTAACTATTTCTAACGTTTTAGAAGGAGATATTGTAACTTTATGCTTCTTTGTCCAATTACTGAAGAGGCTGATGTAATTTTGTGACGTAGATTCTATTTTTGATTTGCCATTGATGATTAATAGGAAGTCATCGGCATATGCTATTATTTTGCATTCTGCAACATTATTAAATTTCTTAAGTATCGAATTTGCAACAATTGTCCATAGAATTGGCCCTAAACAAGAACCTTGAGAGTATCCTTTAGTTATGTTTTTTTGTAATAATATTAGAATCCAATGTAACTTGAACGTTTCGATCTTGTAAATAGCTTCTTATAATACAAAGTATATTTCTAGGACAGTCCATTTTGATCGATGAATCTATTATATCTGGCCACCAAAGAGTATCAAATTCATTTTGTATGTCGAGGCTGACTATGGAACGAAGGTAATTAGATCTATTTTTTTTAATTATCGAAATTAATTTAGAAATTGCATGTCCTGTGTATTTACTCTTGATGAAGCCAAACTGAGATGATTCTAATAAATTGTTATGAGATAAAATAATAGATCGATCTTCCTAAATAAGACTCTTTCTAATAGTTTCCCGAAAGCAGGTAGTAAACAAATTGGCCTATATGAGGTGGGAAGAGCTGCATCTTGATCTTTTTTGTGAAATAAAATTACTTCTGCTATTTTTGTTCCAATTGGGAAAATATTTAAATCTCCACCATGCTTGGATGAAGCTCATAATCAGTTTGGGTGATATTTTAAATAATTTTTGTATGATAGCATTATCTATTCCATCTGGTCCTTATGCTTTTTTAGCATTTAAACATTTAACATATTTTTCTAAGTAATTTGGAAGAGATTCTATTGACGGAGAATTAAAGTTGAAGTTAATAAAATTATTCCTTAATTTTATTTGATGTAGAGTATCTTCAGTAATTTTATCTTCTTTAAATAAGGTGGATAAAAGGAAGTTTCATAGATCAATAGGGGAGCTTGCTGTAGGAAGAATATTTGCTGGACGAAAGTAGGATGAAATGTTCTTTCTGTTGTTGTACTGAAAGTTTGACTATATATATCTATTTTATTACTACAAACTTTTGTCCAAGATTTATGTTTAGCTATTGTAATGTTCCTCTTATATTTTGCTTGTAGCTATGTATTGTAGCTTTATATACTATGTGAATAGAGAGTTGCGGATTACTGAATCCTTTGTAAATTGCACTTGTCTGCGGAGTTTCCGTAAATTACTTCTTTTTTTTGGTAAGTCATTGTTCCACCAAGAAATTTTCATAAATGAATGGTAAGATTTTATCCGAAATGATTTTTGGCAACCTATAATACAATGTTTAATTAGTTGGTTATATACTAAGGCGGAAGTAAATTGACATTCTTTTAGTGAAATGTTGGGATAAATTGGGAAATATTCCTTTTTAGTTTTTCTAAGCTTCCATAATTTGATTTGAAACTTTTATAAACTACTGAAGTGAGAGAGATGGTAATGCTAAAGAAGATGGCTTTGTAATCACTTAGGATTATCATGTTAGAAACTTCCCAGTCTTGTATTGAAGAGGCTAGGTTCGTTGATGTTAATGATAGATCTGGCTATCCTTTAGCTTTTGATGTTTCAAATGTGAGAAGGGAATTTGTATTATTGAGTATTACTAAGTTATTGGACTCGATAGAGTCGATAACAGATGCAGATCTAGAATTTTCTTTTGTTGATCCCCAAAGGGAACTAGAGGCGTTAAAGTCACCTCCTAGTATTATATTGTGGAATTTAACAGTTTTCAAGTAGTCAAGTTCAAATAGTAAAGAATATGTGTCTTTATTAGGAGGGAAATAGGCTGAGATGGTTAAAAATGTTCCTTCTATTGTATCCAGCGCTTTTGAGACTGCATTTTCCGTTGTAATCCAGAGTATTGGATTTAGATATTTGGCGTTAGTTATTACAGCTTGTTTATTACGGAAATGCTATATATGTCTAAATGATGAAGAATTGGATATTACATTATTATAGTTAATATAGGGTTCTTGAAATAATCCTATTACTGTTCTTAGTTCCAGTTGTCTATGAAGCATATAACTTCTTGCTATGGATGAAATTTGTAAATTACACTGAATAAATGAAAGATTATTGAATATATGAGAAGAAAAGAACATGAGTCTAGGTTTGATTTTTCAGAAGCCTTTGAGGTTCCATCTTGTATGTGGGACATTGGTTTGGTGTTTGCAGTCAAGAGAATTTCCTGCTAATAACTCGGATATCCGGAGTTAGAAACTCGGAGTGGGCATTACACATTTTTCGTGTTTTCTGTCTCGACAAGGGTAATGTTTCTGCAAAGGCATAATGATAATCAAACAAAGGCACTGAATCAAATGCTGTAATCTACTCTCCAAATTACGGCCTCACCAGTGGCGAAATGATTAAGACCGCTGAGTGTTAAGATCTTGACCTGGTTCTATCTCAGAGAACGGACTGGCCACATGGTTGGTTTTCGTGGTTTTCATCATATGTCACGTTTCCACTGAAACAAGTTTCTCGTAGAAAGTCGTCAGCGAAGGAATCCCCACCCTTGGGCAGATAGCTTTCGGGTTCTGTACTGTGTTCAAATAACCAACAAATCTTCGAAAAATAAAAATAATTTTTTATAGAAGTGCATTATTAAATAAGTCTTGCTTTCAGTTCTGAACAGCAAAGGTTTTTATGCTTGACACCCTTTTGAGACTTTATGTTTTCAATTAATGTTAATTGATAGTTTTTTCATCTTTCGTTCCAAATATTAATATTAATCGAGAGCTGTTCCATGCTTCATGTTTTTAATCAGATGATAAACGCTACTTCTTTTTGAAAAAGTATGCAGTATTTCACGAAAAATCAATTTTGTTAAGTAATTCTAATCTACCGAGTGCTTCGCTAGAAAAAAATAAGCTAGCATTTAGTTTTTTAGTATTGCCAGTTTTCTATAAGTGATTGTTTTATTATTATATCCTAATAAAATTTTATCTTTAAACAACAAAATATGTTGCTCGGTATCTTTATTATATGTAATATATCGATTCCTTCTTTTATAAAAAAAAAGTATATACTATTATTTGAACATTTCTGGGCAATTTAAAAAATGAGAGATAATATTTTAAGAAGATAAAATAAAAATATAAAAATCGTAGACGAAGTCCTTTCTTATGATTAAAGCTTCCATACGAAAAAAAAATATTTAAAGACAAATGTAACATTCTTCCCTTTATACTTAAGTGAACTCATATTGGAAGGGAACTTTTTTTTCCCTCTTGAAGAATAGGAAGGAACCTGTACTTGATTGCCATCGAGTGCGCATCGACGCCCTCGAAATCGAGATTAATCAAAATCTACGCCAAAATAAATTTACTGTAACTTCATTACGTTTGTAAACATGTAAAGTTACAATCAGTTTCGCTTAATTGACAGTCTGCTTAATTAATATAAACACAGTTCAGATCTTTCTTAGACTGGACAAATTCTCATTGCATATTTATCCTTTTTAAATAACAGAAAACTGAGTAAGTAAGATTACTACGTGGAGCGTTGGTGGGCGGGAACACGTTTGGTTTACAGCAACGGTTCTCAACCTTTTGACTAACGCGTACCGCCTAAAAACTGAAAACCTTTAGTACCACCAGTACAAAGTACTACTGCCACCCCCACTCTTGAACAAAGCTCAGATCGCATAAATTTACTAGTGTTAGAGAAGGAACTCAATCAGGATATTGGGGTTATAATTTTTGAATTTAATAGTTAAAAACACTTTGCTACTTTACGTGCCACATTTTTCTCTTGCGTACCACCGGTTAAGAACCTCTGGTTTACAGTGATGCTTAGCATAAAATCCAAAAGTTTTGCGCTGTTAAAAGATTGGCGTACCTGCTGTTGTATTAAGTTCTAACGAGATATATGAAATTTCTTTTAAATAAAAGTAATCTCTAAATACAAATTTGAGCATTTAAAATAAAATTTTTGGTTTTTGATGGGCTATTTAATGGCGGTTAAACGATGAATGTAAATTGCTGCCAATAGAAATATCTAAACATTTATTGAAAACAAAAAACCTTCAAACAAAATTGTAGCATTTTACAAGTATAAAATTCGTGTCCTTTTGCAAAAGAAATTTAATATACAAAGAAATCCGGTTGCGAATCCTATTGCCAGTCGATATACCTGAATTTTTCTTTCAAATAAATAATTCCTCGAATTAAAGAAATTAGATATTTTGTTGAAATGAAGTTCAATAAAATGTCTAATTTATTTAATTCGAGTTTAATTTAAAGTAATTAATTTAGTTTTGAAAGAACTAAAATTGGTACCCCTTTATAAAGTATAGCTAACGGAAATATATAAGCTATTAAGCTGAGAATTTTGAACTAAAAATTAATCATTTTTATCAATAAAAATATTTTTTGATCCATATTTCTGATTGTGCTATGATGAATTATAGGTTAATTTCGGGCCAAGAAATACGAAAAATCAAATATGCTCTCGTCACACTGGTAACATGGATCTTTCAACTGCTGAGCACGCACAGGGAAACGTGATAATTCCTTAAATTCACCCCTCTTAAAACAAGATTTGAAATTTTGTCTTTTAGAACAGTTGTTTTATAAGGTATTTCTCCCGCCTTATTCGTATGCCTGAATGATGTAGTGGTCTGCAGGCTCAACGCGTAACCGAGAGGTCCGTGGTTCGATTGCCGGCGAAGGCGTTGCTCGTTTTTCATTCTCCTGTTTCGAAAGAACCTAATGACTCTACAGTTTTATTTGTGTCTTCCAGTTTACTAAAACGTTCAATACAGGAGTTATACTTCCAGCTGGTGTTCGAGAAGGAAAATTCATTCACTTACAACGTCCCCTAGAGAAACTTTCTACTAATTTTATGAGAAGGAAATTCTGCCCCTCTGAAATCGAATGAGGACAGAGAACTTTGAAAACAATTTTTCATAAGTATAGGAACCAAGGGATAAAAAGAAATTGGTCAAACTTGTTTTATAGAAGCGCTACATCCCCGAACAATAAAGCTACGGTCCACAATACGTTAAACGGAAAAACTACAAAAAGGTACAAGTAAGATACTGTGGCACTGAATGATAAGTCTTTTGCCAATCTAAGCGGGAGCGATAAGTTTAATAAACGACGGTTTTTCTGTTGATTAGTATTGCTTCGTTCTACGGTTTTATGTATTTGGAGTAATTATGACATTACTTGGCGAAGAATCAAAGCACAATTTATTCGCCAGTATTACATAGGACAGTTCCAAAGACATGTTTGCAGTCGTCTAAAAGCTAAGATAAGCACGCTGAATCAGTAACACCACAGCTTTCAGGTTATAACGGTGGAGACAGCTTCACGGCAAAGCACTAAAATACAGCTCCCGACTCGGTCGACCGCTCTCAAGCTAATTTCTAAGCGCAAGATGTTACTTTCTCCCCGTACACGCAGGGTATATATAGCTCTAACCTACCTTCAAGAATATTCCCGAGAAAACCGCTAAAAGTGCGTTCTAGAATATTTTCGCTCCGCCTATGATATGTCGTGAATTTTGTCGCCAAATGTAGCGAAATTGGGGATTTTGTGCCAAATATGGCAACCCTAATACCTCTTTGCGGGGAAGCTATCTCACTGCCCAGCCGCAGTGCATTTCGTAAAAGTATGTTTGTTTTGCTTCCTAAATATTTGAAACTATAACAGGCTGAGTTTATTAACCAGTGAATTTAACAAGCGGCGAGAGCTATATTCGATCCTCCGCCTAATAGAAAGTGGAGCTAAATTTATTAAATTTAAAGGCGTTATCCGTGAGAAGAGGTGTATCAACGGAACACCTAGCTGAGACAGCTTACCTCCATAGAAGAATATCTTCCCGAATCTATCACTGCGAAGCAGGGTAAAGTCCAGGTAATGCAGCTCGCACCACACACTCAAATAAACCGAGCATACGAAGACACAGCGAAAGTAACTGATTAACATAATAATGAGTATGCATGTAAAAGGAAGTACGAAAATAATCGGGCCAAAAAAAGTACGTGTAAAACATAAAAGCGATACCTAACATTCGAAAATATAATAACAACCAGGAATACACTCATAATAAATATTTTATAAGTTATACGAAAGAGCTCGTCAGCATATGTTGTTATAGATATGAGTTAAGGTTTACTTAATTTTTAAATTATCCTTCGCATAGTATTTTCAAAGCCTTATAAGGAAGTACTTGAAATGATACTTGAATTTGAGTCCTACAACCCTGCGAGGCAATTAGCGAGTTATTACTATATCTGAAAATACTATGACAAAGACTTGCGAAGATTTTAGTAAGCTTTTTATTAAAGTGAGATGGCACGACTCGTACTGCAAATAAACCACTACTTGCGCCGATATCAATTAATCAATAAAAAGCACTTGAATTTAAACATTCATGAAAATAGTCCAAGGATACACAGTGAAGTAAATAAGCTATACGCCGCGCACCTAACTCTAGCGGCGCGTGATTTAAAGCAAACGGCTGCGAGAAAATGCAAAACCGAAGTAATAACTTTTAGATAGAGTTGGCAAAAGTCTTTCTTCAGCTTTAATGGGCTTACAGCTAATTTACATTTTGGTGGGGAATATGGAAAGAAGTACGGTAAAGATCAAAATCATAATAACTGGTTAATTAATATAAGAACCTTAGAACTTTCTAACGACGTGAATCAATGTGAAGATAGGACAGGGTTTTATCTTAAACTTAATTATGAGTAAAACATAAAAATTATCGTAATAGCTTCTAAAATTTATGAGTTCTAAAAGATTTAAATAAAAACTGTTTAATTAGGAGAACAAATTAATCTGTTCTTGTAAATTAAATCGACATTCAAAATAGAAAGAAAGTACTAAAAAAAGGAACATTAAACACCATTAGAAATGAATAAACAACATTATAAATGGCATTAAAAAACAATATTTAACATGACAACTTTTACTTTGTAATTGAGCTCAAACTCGAGAAAAAGTTCAAAATTCTTTATTTTTTACTGTGCAATATTTCTATATTTTGGATTACGGGTAATTAAATTACGCATATTGTAGAGACATTAGGTATTTTTGAAAGCAGGAGAGATGAAAAATGAGCAATGCCCTCGCTGGGACTCGAACCATGGACCTCTCGAATACGCGGCGAGCGTACTGATCACTACATCACGAAGGTATGCTAAGAAGGCGAGAGAAATACCTTATAATATGATTTTCTGAGGATAAAAACAACTGCTAAATACTGTACCCTCATTTGCTGTCGTTACTTTTACCCCGCAAAAAATTTTTGTGTTTTTCATAGACATTTCAGTTTTACGCTAATGAATTGTGTTACTATCTTTCCCATCATTGTATTCAATAAACAAACTGAACTGTGTCTTTTATACAGAACCAGATTATCGGAAGTTGATTATAAATACACGTGGATTATATATGAATTATAATATTTGAAATTGTTTACGCTAAGAGCAAAATTATTCTAGTTTCTCCAATTCATCTCTTTCTTTATACCTCATCCTGAGCTTGTAATTCGACTCAATATTCATAATCGCTGCTTTCTGTAACATGGGAACAAACTACCAAATATTATGTACCTCTAATTTATGCATGTTACAGTCCGGAAGAGATAACGCGTCCGGGTCGGCTAGGGTCATAAATACACATATGATAGTCTAGTTCCCGAATATTAACGACCAGTTCGTTATCACTGCGAGAAAGGATTCCTCTTTATACGGAAGGGAAGAAGGGAGGAAGAGTCAAAGAGAATCGCATAGTCTGCTGGAGCAGGAAATTCCGCTGGGCTTCTCCGTGCCATTACTTTCTGGTTATAATCGGAGCAGTTGTCCTGCTATACTTTATCCTTGCTAACGACTAGTGAAAGCATTTGGAGCTTGTGCATCTGGATCAGACTGATATTTTAGATAGCGCAATATTTTCAGTTCTAAGAGAACGAAATAAGGTCGCGTAATAACAGAAATCAAGGAATAGATATTGTTGAGAGTTATGTATTTCTGGAGATTTCGTCAAGTAACTACTCCAGATGAGCACGAAGAAATTAAAAATGTATTGTAATTAATAATAATCTACAGCAAAATAATAGGATGCATATAACTAGGGAAGAACTCGGACATTAGACAAATCCTTCTTAACCCACGCGAAATATCCCAGATTGCCGGCGGAAGTTACAGATTAAACTCTAAAACGTAGTTTAACAAACTCGCACAGTCTCTCTAAAATAACACAAAATTATTAACTCCTGGTTGTCGAGCCGTATTTATAAATGGTTTCCCGTTCCTGAAACAATCGAAAGTGCATTTTCTTGAACGTCGCCAAGGCCCTTCAGGAGAGTTTCTTGCCTACATTTCATTTTTAATTAAGCTATTTTCACAACTTATACGTCATTGTATTCAGAATTTTAAAATCTTATAAATCTGTATACTTAAAATACAATTTACGACTACCAGGGTGTATGTCTATGTAACTACACTCACGTTTGTGAAAATTGCAACACCAAGAAGGAATCGTCATAATTGAATGCAATTTAATACACAGTTGAGTGGTAGTGGTACAAATAAATGATTAAATGTTCAAAGCAAACAAACAAGAACAAGAGATCAGAATCAGTATTTTGTGTGGCCACCACGCGCCGCAATAAGTGCTGCTACACGACGTGGCATGGAGTCAAACAAAGTTTGAATGTCTGACTGAGGAAGAGCATTCCATATCGTTTGTACGCGTACCCAAAGTTCGTCTGCAGACGCAACAGGACGAGGATCACGAGCAAGACGCCGACCAATGACATCCCACACATGTTCAATTGGCGACATATCCGGGGAACACGCAGGCCAAGGAAGAAGCTGTACCTGCTGCGCTGCAAAGAAGGATTTAACAATCCGAGCAGTATGAGGGCGGGCATTGTCCTGTTGAAATACAGCGCCTGGCAAGCTTTGAAGGAAGGGAACAGCTTCGGGCTGTAGAACTTCACGGATATACCGGTTGCTGTTCAGATTGCCCACAATTCGTAGCAATTGAGATCGTCTATGATATGCTATGGCGCCCCAGACCATAACTCCGGGTGTTCGTCCACTGTGGCGTTCGATAATGCACTCCGGAAGGTGGCGTTCACCGGCATAGCGTCTGACACGAATGCGGCCATCATGGTACCACAAATTAAAGCGGGATTCGTCAGAAAACACGACATGCTGCCAATCAGCACGCCAGTCTCTATGCTGATTGGCCCATTGTAGCCGCAGGCGGCGATGGTCGTGCGTTAGGGGGATCCTGTATAAAGGAGTCCGTGCGCGCAGTCCACACTGCAGCAGACGTCTACGAATTGATGAAGCACACAATGAAACACCTGTAGCTATTGACCACAGTGCTGCCAATTGTCTAGAGGAAGCTGTACGGTCCGTCCGCGCCATGCGGACCAGGTGTCTATCATCGCGAGCTGACGTCACATTTCGGGGTCCACTCCCGGATTTCCGAGTTGTCCGACACTCGTCCTTCCACTGCTTCCAAACGCGCATCACTGTGCTGCTGTTACGCTGCACACGAGAGGCTACTGCACGATACGACAATCCAGCTTCACGAAGGCCGATGATTCTCCCTCGTTCAAACTCTGTAAGTTGTTCAAATCTCGCTCTCTTTCGTCGACGAGGCATAAGTACAGATTGAGTTAACGTTTACCACTAGCAGATAACCACCGATAACCATACACGCCTCGCTACAGCCGTCTATTTATTCGGATCCATCAGCCGTTCAGAGGGCGCTGCTCAGCATACGCATGCGCTACGGATTTGCAATTCTAATCATTTGCATATCATGCGCTACTTTGCATTTCCTGAAAATTTCAGCTCACTCGCGTAAGTCCTTCATGGTGTTGCAATTTTCACAAACGTGAGTGTACATTCTGTATACTTAAAAATTAACTATATGAATACCAGGGTATTTTTTATGCAGATGAATTTGGTCACACTGTAAGGTTCATTTTAATTTTATAATCACTTATTTTACGTAACTCCCTTTCCTACCAAGCTTAATTTAATTTCCCTGTCAGAACGCAAATTCCTAGCAAGCACGATATTCAAATTAGGTAAAGGAAGTATTTAAAGGAAGGATCTGGAGGGTGAAATCAAAGCGTATTCTGATTGCTCGAAGGCCACTTTGCCAGATTTTATTCTCTAGCGATTAAAATTCTGCGGCGGTGAATTACACTTGGCATTAGACTTGTTTATGGGGACTTCGGTCAAAGTCAGCTTGTGCGCTAGTTTAACTGTGAAGCCGTTAGGTTATGCCTTATTAATACTATAGGTCGTAAATTTGAAGTTTATCCATTACCATTGATTTCAAGCCAAACGTGTTGGCTTCTGTAAGGACGAGTTTGTGCCGACCATTAAACTTTATTTGCTAATAAAAGCGTCCTTGACATCCTTTCCCTGTCTCTGTGATACTTACAAGACATAGCGATATTCGAATATCGTCTTTTAGATTTTTGGTGTAATGGCTTCGTGGTTCAACAAGGCACCATTAAAGATGAAGAAACAAAACATGGCTTCGTGGTTCAACAAGGCACCATTAAAGATGAAGAAACAAAACATTTATTAAACTAACATTTCAAAGTAAAATATTTATCTCGGAGCAGTACATCGCTCCTACAGCATAGCAAAAATAGAGCACCTTGCTCTCTCGCGGTTAACGTTCGACTGCTTTAAAACAGTAAGCCCTCCTGGGAGAAGAGACTAAACCCGCCAAGCGCGCTTTGTTGTTCGCCAAACAGTCGTCAGATACTACTCTCCCGTCGTAAGATTGTTGTTGAGAGTGTGTACAAATCAACCATCAGTCTGGATATTAAAATCTAGCAACTGTTTGCCATGAATGAGAAAACGAAAACGAATATCTACATATATATTTCAACATTCTACACTAATATACAGATCTCAACTACTTATAAATATTGGCACAAATTTATAAAACTTAATTAGAAATGCAAAGAAAAACTACCTAATTATTACTCACATAAAATGTAAGTGAATATGAATAGTAAATATTGTTCAAAGTTCACGGGTGGGGAGTTTGAATAGTGCATGAGCATTAACCAGATTTCTCCCAGGGCAATGTTCTATTTCTAAATTGTATTTCTGCAGCTCTATGGCCCATCGTTGCAATTTGGATGACTGCGGAGCATTTCTTACGATAAATGCTAGGGGATTGTGATCGGTTACAATTTTCACAGATGAACCAAATATCCATGGTTCAAATTATTTTAATGCCCATATTATAGCATAAGCTTCATGCTCTACAGTCGGCCAGCTTTGTTTAGGTTTCGATAGTTTCTTACTCGCGTAGCACACGGGAAATTGTTTCTCTCCCCTTTGCTAAGATAAACATGCACCTATTCCGATTTGAGGTGAGTCAGAATGAATGACAAAGGATTCTGCGGTGTTGGGGTAATCAGTTAGGTTGACATCGCTAATCGTTCCTTAAGTTGTTGAAATGCTGACTCATGAATTTCTTTCCATTCGAGTATTTCCGGTTGTTTATTTTTCGTGAGTTCCGTGAATGGGTAGGCGATCTGCATACCTGGAATATAATCGCGATAATAATTACATAATCCTAATACTCTTTTGAGATGTGTCTTCGTTTTCGGCGTTTCTTAATTGCATCTATTTTCTCGGAATCTGGCTGATGTTTCCCCGATCCGATAATGTGTCCTAAATATTTAATTTGTGGTTTTGTAAAAGAACATCTCTTCGAATTGATAGTAAATCCAAGTGACTCTTACTTTGGTGAAAACGTTATCCAAATCTTAGAGATTAGTGTCGAAATCGGTGGAAAATATAGCTATGTCGTCTATATAGGCTCTTGAAAATTGTTGAAATTCTTTCAGCGCGTTATTCATTACTCTCTGAAAAGTTGCTGCTGCCTTCCGCAGGCCAAAAGGTAACACTTTAAACTGATATTGACCTCGATGAGTTTTGAAGGATGTACACTGCTCGACATTGAATATGCAACACCAAGAAGGAGTGGTCAGAAAGTGATGAAATTTAGAAAAAGGACAGAGACAGCAAGCAGAAATAAGTGATCTTTATTTCAAAATAATAGTCAGAATACAGAGCCAGAACGGCGTCGGCTCAGTAGGATAAGCGATAAGCGACGGAGGACGTGGGCACTGTCCCTTTACCATTTGGGTTAATCAGTACAGCACTACGTCCACCTTTATCTAGAGTTGCCTATACATTAGCAATTACATTATACAATGTAGAGTTACAATTGGCACGTTGTGCCTTGCTTTACCAAAGACCGTTTACATTATATATCTGGTTACACTTAAACACTTGCATTTGATTATACAAGTCCTGGTTATACATTATAGATTATGGATTATATACATTTCTACCCTACATTTGTGCCTTGGTCCGGTTGAACATATGACGCATTAAATTACTTTCATACACAAAACAATAGTATACAATATAAATGAGATACAACTTGATATACTACTTATATAGGACCACCGCGGACAGCGAAGCACGAAGAAACACGTCTAGGCATAGAGTCAGTGAGAGTGCGGGTGGTGTCCTGAGGCTTGGCTCTCCATTCCCTTTCAACCTTTTGCCACAGTTCGTCTTCTGAACGAGGCAGAGTCTGCAAACGGCGTCCAATCACATCCCACACATGTTCGATTGGTGACAGATCAGGAGAGTACGGTGGCCAGAGAAGCATCTGTATACCTTGCACAGCATGTTGGCAGATGCGAGCACTGTGTGGTTGGGCGTTATCCTCCTGAAAAATTGCATTAGGTAGCTCCTGAAGGTAGGGGATTGTCACCGGCCGCAGTGAATAATCCAAGTATTGTTGGGCCGTCATAGTGCCCTGAATACGAACTAGAGGTGACCTGGAATCGTAGGCAATAGCGCCCCAAACCATTATGCCCCGTTGTCGCCCGATGGGGAGGTTCCACAGTTACTGCCGGATTAGATCTGTCTCCACGTATGAGGCGACTGTCACTGGATAAACAGAAGCATGACTCATCTGAGAACACGACGTTTTCCCATTCTGTCATCCACATCGCTCCAGTCCGGCACCATTCTAAACGTTGGCGTCTATGCTGTGGGGTCAATGGCAGTCTTCTTAACGGACGCCGTGAATGCAGGCCACGTTCAACCAATCGACGGGAAATGGTTCTGGTCGACACGGGAACATCCAGGGTATCTTGCACATGCTGCAGAATCGCGGGACAAGTGACTTGCGGTACCGCCACAGCTTGTCGGCGGATGCGTCGATCCGCGCGTGCTGACGTCACTCTGGCTGCACCCGTCCTTCTTCCCACATTCCCTTGTTCCAACCATGTTCGCCATAGCCGATGCACCGTGCTCGCATCCCTGTGGGTATCAGCTGCGACTTGCGTAAAGACCAACCCGATCAGTCCGATCACCAAACCCCTCCTAAAATCGTCTATCTGCTGGAAGTGCCTTCGTTGACGGCGGCCTGGCATTCTCTCCTATTACACGTATCCTCCGAGACAAAAATTAACTTTTTTCGCTAATTGGTCTGGCAGAAATAACGACACGAATGTGTCGTTATTTTCACAATACATTCCTTTCCTTATATCTTACTTCACGTGCGTCGGAGAGCTGCACATTTCACATCATTCGCATAGCTCAGCGTCTACTCTAAAATTTGCATAAATTTCTGACCACTCCTTCTTGGTGTTGCATTTTCAATGTCGAGCAGTGTATGTTCTTTACTTTGCTCCTCCATGGGAATTGCGCAATACCCTTTTAATAAATCCAATGTTATTATGAACCTTGGATTTCAATGCTTCAGGATTTCAGATGTAGGGTTTCTGCCTCTCCATATTGGGTATTAGTCTAATTTTATGGGCTTCAACTTTAGCTACTTTCAACTTTTCGGTGAATAGTGCTCGACGTCGATTGATAAGAGCGATTAATTTTCTTCTTTGCTGCGGATTTAAAGTTTCTAAATTCAGATTCGCGTCCATTTTCAAATCTTTTAGGGGGATTGAAAAATCTTTTGCTGGCAAGGTTATAATTTCTCCAAATTCTTCTTCATTTTCAAATATCTCTCCAACTGCTTTGATGCTAGCTTGAAATTTTCGAATTTTATTTGAATGAAAATGCTTGATCTTTCCATCTGGTAGTTTTACTTTATAGGAATGAGGTGGACAATGATTCACGATTTCTCCTGGTCCAGTCTAACATGCAAAGAGTTTGTTATTTGAATCTGGGATGTGTAAATAGACTTCTCCGATTTTGAAATTTTTAGTATTGATCTTCGGTTAAAATACTCCGTATATTTTTGCTGTTTCTCACTTGCAATTAAATTGGCTTGTTCGGCAGCTTGTTTCAACCTTATTTTTAAATGCTGTAAGTAAATGCCGATTCACTTAGATTGGGTGGTATAGATATTTCTCCTGACATGAAGACTTCAGTACCGCTAAAAGACCTCTTGGTTGTTTTCCATACATCAGCTGAAATGGTGAGACTCCAGTGGTGCAGTTCGGTACTTCTCGGTAAGCAAAGAGCATGTATGGGATGTGCTTATCCCAATTCGAAGGATGTGTTATGACTAGACACTAATAACTCCCAACTACCCGTTGTGGAGCTGTGTCCTCAGGTTCGAAAACAAAAGTTACTTCCATTTTATAAATATATATATTCACAAAATGTTCAGTTACTTGAAAATGAATAAGCAATGAAATAAAAAATATGAAGGGGATTACTTACCCCTCTTTCCTTCTTTATTGAACAGATTTACTACTCATCACAGTTGGCGAAAATCGCCTTTCATTTTTCATAACTTTACACAAGAGTCAAAAAGTCCGTCTTAACACTTCAGATTCATCAAGCGCTCTCCTTCCCTCCCCCCTATGGCACCAGTTCGTCCGTCTCTTTAGCATAAACATAAACATTTTATTTGTGGACGACTAATGCCATCTATTGGGGAAAAGTTGAGCCGAACATGTAAATGTAATATCCTCCCACCATTGATTTAGTGGTAAAAAATCAATTACAAAGTGAGATATCAAAAACTCAACTTACCATTGCATTGTACAATTACTTACAACATGGAACCTGGAAAATTAGCAATCCCCTACTATCTATATAAAAAGATACAAAATTTAAAGAAAATTAATAAGTGTACATAAAACCTTTTCCAGTAGCAACAACAATATATGAAAAAAATGAAGAAAATGTTTAAAAAGTCTAGAGTTCAGTGTTTTAGTCTTTAGATAAATTTAGTCTTTGCACAGTCTTTATTCGTCGGCCAAATCTAGAAAGTCTTTCAGGAATGGCCTGCACAATCGGATCTTCTTCTGAAATCTCTAATGGGTACAGTTTCCTTATAGGACGCACCAAAATTCCGATTTTCGTTTTTACTTGGGCTACCCGAGGGCAACCATCTCTGCTGGGGAAAATCTTTTCCACTCTGGCCAAAGGCCAATGCTGCCGTTTAACATTATCTTGGCCAACCAGTACTACGTCACCGATTTTTAGAGATCGACTCTTCTCACCGGCCCTCTGAACTAGCTGGCCCAGGTATTCTTTCCGGAAACGAGTTCGTAATTCATCACGCAACTTTTGACAATGTTTGAATCGTAATTGAAGTTTTTCTCGATCAATTGTGTCAAGATCAGGTATTCCTATATCTGAAATGTCCTGTAAAAACATGGACGGGGTAAGTGGCACGAGATCACATGAACTATCCGAAATATATGTAAGAGGCCTACTGTTGATTTGTGCCTCCACATCGCATAAAATGGTCGATAATTCTTCGTATTTCACAGAAGAGTTTCCTAATACTCGTAACAGAAGTGATTTGACAGATCGAATAAGTCGCTCCCACCAACCGCCCCACCAAGCAGCGGCTGGGGGAATGAACTTCCAAATCAGAGGTTTCACATCTGTAGTAGAAAGTTGTATTGTATGCCAATTTAAACTTTTCAACGCACTGTCCGCTCCTGCGAAATTGGTGCCGTTGTCTGTGTAGATGGTAGACGGTCGTCCTCGTCTTGCAATAAATCGTCTTAACGCTTGTAAAAAAGTACTTGTGCTTAGAGATACGACTAGTTCTAGATGCACTGCCCTGTAGACAGCGCAAGTAAACAAGACGATCCATACTTTAGATCTGTTCTTTAAGAACAGAGGTCCACAGAGATCGATACCAACGACCTCAAAAGTGGCTGCATCACGAACACGGTCCAAAGGTAGATGGATTGGGGGAGTCGTGTATGCTTTCGAATTAAATCTCTTACAAATAATACATTTGGTTATAACACTTCTAATGGCTCTTCTAGCTGAGATTACAAAATATTTCTCTCTTAATTTTGCTGCCAGAATGTTCATTCCAGCATGGCAATTTTTTCTATGAAGTTCTGTTATTAAACATGTGACTAAATGGCTTTTGGAGGGGAGCAGAATAGGGTAGCGAAAATCAAATTCTTCCCCTCTTTCAATAATTTTTGTTTTAACTCTTATTAACCCTTCGTCGTCCTTAAGGATCACTAGACCTTTACAGCTATTTTCAATTTGTCCAAAGCTATTAAGTTGAACAACTTTCCAAAGATGTTTTTCTGCCTTTTCAATTTCCATGACTGAAAGGATATTTTTCCTCGAAACTGTCCGTTTGCGAGCATTGTTCACAAATCTTATCATCCAGCCCAAAATTCGAACAATCTTTGAAAACTGAGAAAACTTACAGTACCAGTTATTTGTTTCTGAAGTTACAATGAGACTGGTCAAACTGACACATTTCTTTCGTTCTTCTCTTACTGCTTCTTCATCTGTCTGACCCGTTAATGCAGGCCAGTATACCTCCTCTTTATGCAACCATTCTGGTCCCTCCCACCATCTCGATTCTAACAGTTGACGGGGACTACATCCTCGTGATGGGAGGTCCGCAGCATTTAACTCGCCTGGAATATAATGCCATTGATGTGGATCTGTTAATTTACAGATTTCCCTAACCCTGTTTCCGACGAAGGTTCCCCATTCGTCGTTTCTTCGTATCCACGCTAGTGCTGTAGTAGAGTCTGTCCAGTAATATACCGGGATATCAGAAAGAGCAAGTGCTTCTAAAATCATTATAGAAAGTCGTGCTCCCAACAAAAACGGACTACAGGTAGCCCCAAATACTACTCTATTGTGTTGAAACTCTTGAATATGATTTTCATTTCTCCACCACAAAAACCTTAGATAATCTCGGTCTTCCGGTTTAACCTCTATTTGTAGAAAAGCCCGTTTTATGTCCGAAACAACTCCTATAGCTTTTTCCCTAAACCTCAGCAGGATAGCTGGTATTTGTTCGATGAGATTCGGACCCTTTAAAAGACAGTCGTTGAGAGACGGGTTTCGACCTATTTTACAAGATGCGTCGAAAACCGGTCTAATTTTTGTAGTTTTACAGGGTGATGGGGAAGGAAGTGCCCTTTTATGTCTGTTCTCTCTCTTGGTACTTCTTCTATCACACCTTCTTCTAACCATTCTGAAAAAACCTTATCGTAATCATCCAATTTATTCAAAGTCTTTAGTTTCTTGGTAGTACTCAGCAGTCTCCTTTCCGCAATATGTCGATTAGAAGGAATATCTGGTCTATTATTATGAACCCATGGAAGACTCACTCTGTAACGACCATCAACGTTTTGTTTTACTTCTTCCAGGAAGATTTCATAAGCTAATTCTTCCTCTTTTTTCTTGGATAATGTCTCCACTGGATCCATAATTCCAATGGTCTCCAACTTCCAAAGCTCTTGTACTTTCATTTCCCCAATAACTAAGTTGCTTTTAAAGGTTTGTGTGTACACGGGTAAAGCGGTTTGGGCGGAATTCTCAACCGGACCACAAACTGTCCAACCTAATTTAGTTTCTACTGCCGTAAGGCCTCCCTGCAACTGCTTGATTCTTCCTGTCAAAAGTCGACCATATACATCACTTCCTATTAATAACTCGATTTTTGTGGGACCTGCCCCTAGATCGGATAACCAAATTTTATTCTGTTTAAGTTCAGTCAGCAGTAAGTTTTTGGGAACACGAGGAACATTACCACAAATAATTTCTTGATCCAGAAATTCTAGTTCAAGAATCTCTTTTGAATTTGGACTACAAAGTCGAATATGGAATTTCTGATGAGGCTTTGCCTCAATGTAGGCTCCTCCGAATAAAGTATGTGCTAAACTTTCAGTGGAAACAGGTTTCAAATTTAACTCCTTGGCAGTAGAACTCAGGATATAACTTTTTTGAGAGCCGGTATCTAACAACACTCGTACCCTCTTTGTTTCATCACCTATAATATTTACTTCTAATGTCATAAGAGCTATATCTGGGGAACACTCATTTGTTATTGTACTCTGCAACACCTCGGGGGAATCACCCGTTTTCTCACTTCCCTTTTCCCTATCCTTGTGATGTGCTAACTGAGGACAAAGCATCACTAAGTGATCTTTAGAACGAACATGACAACATATTTTACTGTTACCAAATTTCGCAATATGACCAGGGCGGAGACACTTTAGACAACACCTTTTTTCTTTAACTATAGCAATTTTTTCTTTTAAAGGTAAAGAACGTACTTTTAGACAATCTTTACTTTCATGAATTTTGTGAAGAAGACGCATTTTTGAAGAAGACGCATTTAACCTCCTTTCCCACAAAAAAACCCGCTGTCGTTGGAACGCGTTTCTCATTTTTCTTAATTTTATCCCTTGCTGAATCTGCAGAATTTAAGCTACGAAAACCTTTGCGAGCTAATAACACGCGCTCATCATTCTCTACTTCCTTGTGTAAAAATTTCATCAGCTGCGCGAGACGCATAGTCTGGCTCGATGCGTGGAATGCTTCGTCAGATGTTTCCACTCCCAGATCTTCTGACCTACTTGAACTCCTGTGCCATGCCTTCAAAAGATCTTCAGACAAGCACGATTCGATAAGTGGAAAAAGCCACTGAGCATTATTATCGGGATTAACGCCCATGGTTTCCAATGCTCTTAAATGTGCTTCCAACTTATCGACCAATTTGCTAAGCGGTAACTTTTCCTTTTGATTTCCTACATTTTGTATTACTAATTTCAATAATTCCCTTACGTAAACTTCCGTCAACAGTTCCACATTGCCAAATCTTTTTCTTAATGCAGAAATTGCCTTTTCATAATTTTCGCTAGTAATCGGATAACTATCAATAAACTCTTTAGCTCGACTACCCGGCAACATAGATTGTGATAAATAATGAAATTTTTCACAATCATTTAAGTCTTCGTTTTCATGGATTTCTTTAAATTGTGCCCAAAAAGGCAAATAAAAGAGTTTACCATCGAATTTCCTGAAGACAATTTTCGGAAGTTTCATTTTCTTTTTCTTATCATCTCCGCTAGATGATTCTGATTTAACTTGACCTAACGAATCATTAATACCTAACTTCTGATTTACTAATCTTCTGATAGTAATAAATATATCAGAATATTCTTCCGCTTTTTCGGATTCGGTATTTAATACACTCTCTGTCACTGTCTCATCTTCTAATAGAATGTTTAAAATTTCTTCGTTACACTCGTTTAATTCGCTATTTAATTTTTCTAGTTTCGCGAATTTATCATTTAAAATCCCGTGGTCTGCTTTATCCTTTTCAATTTCTTCATTTAGAATCGTAACAGTTTTTGTAAACGAAGTTCTCAACAGACCACGTTTTTTACATATCTTATCCATTTCCTATACTAAATTCTTCTCATATAATAACAAAATAAATATCGCAAATGTCCAAATAAAAACTACAATATCCTGGCTGGCTCGCCACTTGTTATGACTAGACACTAATAACTCCCAACTACCCGTTGTGGAGCTGTGTCCTCAGGTTCGAAAACAAAAGTTACTTCCATTTCATACATATATATATTCTCAAAATGTTCAGTTACTTAAAAATGAATAAGCAATGAAATAAAAAATATGAAGGGGATTACTTACCCCTCTTTCCTTCTTTATTGAACAGATTTACTACTCATCACAGTTGGCGAAAATCGCCTTTCATTATTCATAATTTTACACAAGAGTCAAAAAGTCCGTCTTAACACTTCAGATTCATCAAGCGCTCTCCTCCCCCCCATGGCACCAGTTCGTCCGTCTCTTTAGCATAAACATAAACATTTTATTTGTGGACGACTAATGCCATCTATTGGGGAAAAAGTTGAGCCGAACATGTAAATGTAATAGATGAGTTCTGATGACAAGATGTATCATTTGTTTGAGGGATTTGTTCCATCTTTTTACCAATCCATTTGAAGCACTGTAAGCAGGTCTAGAGAACCTAGGGTGAGAACATATTTAATTTTGAAATAAAGTTACTTCCGTTATCGCTAGCTATTGTGTTAGGGATTCCTGTTCTCATGAAAATCTCCAAAAGTGGGTCGCAAGTGGCTTTTGCTGTCAAGCTTCTCAGTGGAATTGCTTCTGGCCATCGGGAGTATTGATCTAACACGTATTTGTGTTTTCTAGCAGACGGAGGTTCAATAGGTCCAATAACGTCAATGTTCGCTACTTCGAAAGGTAGTTCTGGTCTTCTGACTGGTGGGATGAGAATCTTGTCCGATCGCTTTTCTGGACTCTTTAACTGATAATTTTTACATGTTTTACAAAAATTTTCGACATCTTGCGCTAATCCAGGCCAAAAAAATGAATATCGGATTCTCTCCTTTGTTTTCCTTATTTCAAGACGTGCACCGAAAATGGAACTATGTGCTAATTCCAACACTTGTGTTCTTCTACTAAGAGGGAGCACTAACTGGAAAACAGTCTGTCCTATTATCTTTTCTTGGTGATGTAAAAGATGATCAATAAATAAATAATTCCCTTTTTTTCTACACCTAACGTCCATGCTTCCTTCAGCGAAGGACAGGATTCTTGTTCTCTGCGCAGTTTTCAACAGACGAAAAGTCTGTATTTACGTAAGCGCTCGCTTCCTTGCCTTCTCGCTCCCTTTCGGTTTTCTCCTCCAGCGTTGGCGGGGGGATCCTACTTCCTCCTTTAACTGTGCTTCGGCGAATAAACTTTGTAAATTTTCGTCTCCGGAATTATTTCTATGTTAGATTCTTCTCCATCAGGATTAATCAACAGTTCGTGTATTTCTGGAGTTATTAAACAAGGGCACATTTAGTTTATCAGTCACTGCAATTAATATATCCACAGAATTAAATAAATTACTTCCATGATTTGTAAAATAAATAGGTACGCGGCAAACTTTTGCTTCAATCGGTTGTCCGAAAGCAGGGGTTAACAAGATTTTACTGTCTTTTTTGTCTTCAAAATCTGGAATGAGCGATGAATGCGCAATCGTTACCTGCGTTCCAGAATCCACGATAGATTTGATCTTCTCAGACTTAATAAAAACGTCTACTTTTTGCAATGGCTGCACAATACGTTCTTTGGATTCGGATCGTAGATGGGATGAGTCTGCTTTTGCTACGACGGCTTCTTCTTTTGATGTTTTGTTTGAATTTTTTTGGAGTTTTACGATCTTTCTTTCCCTTCTTATTTACTGCAGTTTCGTTCTTTCTTCTTTGTCTGGGCAATCTCTTGCAATGTGTTGATAGCTTCCACAAATATAACATTCTTTTCTTCTCGCAGAATATCCTTCTTGTTTTGAGTATTCTCTTCTCATTTGTGGAGAAATATATTTATCTTGGGTACATGATAATCTCGGCGTCCGTTTTGTTTCATTTTGGACTTCGTCGAAAGATTTTCCTTTCGCTGTGATAAAGACATTCTTGCGGATGTCTTTGACGTCTTTCTTTGTCTTTTCTTGAAGATATCCATTCTTGCGGTTTCAACCATTTATTTCCTTGGCGTATTGCGACGTGTGCAGCTGTTTCGCTGTCTAAAGCTTGAAATAATTTATCCGAAATAATTAACGCCTTGAGTGTTTGGAAATCTTTTATTTCTCTTGATTTGCAGTAATAGTCCTATGTAGCTATTAGTCGTGAAGCAAACTGGATATGCGTTTCGCCGGAATAACGTTTAGTTCTTCTAAAATTTTCTAAACAGGCTTGAAGAGTGGGTTGATATTCTTTTAGAATAAGAGTTTTCACATTTTCGTAATTTTTCAGATCTTCGTCATTTATATAAATGAGGACATCTGAAGCTTTTTTTCTAATAAATATCAATAATATTTCCGATTTGTATTCTTCTGGAACTTTCTTGTGTTTAAATGCTCTTTCGATAGAATCAAAAAATATATTCCACGCTTCTGCTCTCTTCGGTACTGGTATACTTAGTGTTTCTACTCCTTTGATCAGCTTGTCGAGAAAAAGTTTCGATTTCTCTTCCTGTGTTTTGGATTGAAGGTATCGGACTTCTACTTCCTCCATTTTGAGTTGCTCGAATCTTCGCTAATTCTATTTCGTGTTCTCGATCTCCCTTCTTCCATTTGTATTCTTTCCCTTTCTTCTTTTCTTCTTCTATTCTCCACTGTAGTAGTCAGAATTTCTTTCACGAAATCAGCATTTTCGATGTATTCTCTGCTGTGCTGGAGTTCGTGTTTCAATTTTACAGCTTCAAATCTGCGGATGCTTCTTAGCCGATTTCCAATAAAACAGTTACTAAATCTTCCTTCTTCACGTTTTTGAACATTTTCTCTTTTATTTTTCTTCTTTAAAACCAAACTTTTCAAACTTACGATTAAATAATTCTCATGCTTTTACTTTTAGTCGGAAATGTGAACTTCTTTCATATATTACGCTTAACGTTTACGCCACTTCCGTTTTCCAACGCTCTAAGCTCTGAGTCTTGCTAAGAGAGCGTGTTGTAACGACTTCGTGGTTCAACAAGGCACCATTAAAGACGATGAAACAAAACATTTATTAAACTAACATTCAAAGTAAAATATTTATCTCGGAGCAGTACATCGCTCCTACAGCATGGCAAAAATACAGCACCTTGCTCTCTCGCGGCTAACATTCGACTCCCTTAAAACAGTAATTCTTCCTGGAAGAAGAGATTAAACGCGCCAAGCACGCTTTGTTGATCTCCAAACAGTCGCCAGGTACTACAGTTGGATTTAGTTTATGTTGCCAAAAATAAAATAAATAATATACTGAGGCGAAATTCAATTACAAAAGATACACCTTAAAAGTTTTATGCAAAATGCTACAATAAAATAAAAAATTAGCTAAGACAATACACAAGTGCAGGTAGAAGTGAGAAGAAGACCATTAGTTGTGCAAATATCGTCACGCTGCACCAGCCGTGTCGTGCCGCCCCAATTTTAAGAGAGAACACTCATGGCAACATTTCGAGCATCTCCTACCCTCTTACTCAACCGCCAGCCTCTCTAGAGGATTTTCGGCTTTCCACGTACTTTGAGTGCCCTCTTGCCACACAGACAATATATGCTTTATACATCCATGACATTTCCGCAACTCGAACCCAAACTCCATCGGTACGGTAATCAACAGGTTTCTGATGTTGCTGAGATTTTTCTTCAGCTAGTTTAGTTAAAGAAAAATCTTAGCAACAGCCTGTTAATAGAACAAAAACTTCAGATAGCACGACTTGAGGGTCCGTTACAAGACACCAAGATTCAGCCAGCTGGCACAATTCCTCAATTACAGCAACATAAGCAAGATATGGTCTTTGCACACACAAAAAAGAGAAATATAGCAAAATGGGGAGTTTACCATTGCAGCAAAAAGACGTAAGAAAAAGGCCTAACAACCTCCGACTAAACGAGAGCGACAGGAGTACGTGTTTCTGGTAAAAGGGAAGGACAATAACCGCACTCCGTAAAGTACTAGAAAGCAGCTTATCAGCTGCCTCAATTCCAAGAAACGGGAGATCAGCATTGTTCAGGTTCGACCTATCAGGTCAAAATAGCTGCTTACCCACTGCCGGAATAAAGTTGATCTAAACCAACTTAAAGCTCTTTTGAAAAAATACCAGAATTACAATGAAGTACCAGAGCCAATTAGAAGATCCCTTACCATGTTTGGAGTACCGCAAGACGTCACAGCAGGAAGATCATAGAGGCTCACCCTAGAAAACAGGAGGCATTATTCCCTAGGAAACCACTTCCACGAAAAGACAACATTTGTAACGGCATCGTGGAGGTCGCCACAGAGCAGGCGCAGCATAATCTAAGCATAAGGAAAATTTTTTGTGTCTTACCTCGTGCAATATTAACGAGTATTTCAAAGTGCGCAGGTGCTACAATTGTCAACAGTTTGGGCTCTTGACCAAATATTGGAAGCTTTCAATAGCTTATACAAGGTGTGGGGAAGGACATAGTATAATATAGTGCAGCTCCGAGGCGAAGAGGTGCGAAAACTGCCCCTTGGCAACCAAAGACAGAGGCACTAGATACGAGACTAGCCATCCCACAAGTTCCTCAGTATGTTCCAAATACAGAACGGAGTTGGAGACCATCATCAAAATCAAACAGTTATAAGTCACATGCCACACAGCATCATACAATACATAAGCAGAAACATACTGTTGCAATGTAATTTGTAAAGAGCCAAATCAGTCCCCTTAAATATTGTTCGATTAATCATACACAAAAAAATCCTCTTTTGCATTACTTCAGAAAACCTAAATAACCAGGAATTCCCCCTGTTTGCAAGGTATTTCATTTTAAAACTAAGCTGGCCGCTATTCTTTATAACGGCCCTTTGAATCCAGTGCTCAAAGGTGAAATAGACCATGCAGTATCTATCCTTTTTGATACAATTGGCAGTAACTGGATGGTAACCAATGTCTACTTTCACAGAGTAAGGAAATTGATAAATTATTCTATGAATCACAACCAATTAAACTTAACCTAGCGGGTCATAGTAGTGAGTGACTTTAATGCTTCAAGCCCTTTATAGCGTGCATATTCGACTTTCGAGCGCAGTCATTCATTGAATTTTTAAGGGCAAACACTCACATTTCTCAATAGTGAGGAGTCTGCCCCAACATTCAGCATTAGCAAGGCATAGGGATGGCCAAATTTAACCCTGGCTTCGCCCTTGGCAAATGCCCATATACATAACTAGGAGGTTACAGACATTCTAAGTGATAACAATCTCAGTCAATTTGAACTAGACAACACAATGCAGTTTGTCATCAAACAAAGGCTCAATATTTACTGGGGGACACAAAAAATTTATAAGCTTGATAAAACCGGCAACCGTCTGCATCCTAGGTGATCTACATAACTGTGAAAGCCTGAAACAGCTGGATAACTCCTATGCTAATCTAATCAATAGCGGAACACAGAATCAACGGCACTTAGAAGTAAAGTAAGGGCTTTACGTAGAAAGGTTCAGATAAAGACAGAAGGTGAAGCTAGGAATCTCAAAATGATAATGTATAAAAAAGGAAGAGAGCACTACTCAAGAAAAACATCAAGGAAGCACACCGAAAACATCAAGAAAACACATCGAAAACATCAAGAAAGCAAACATGAACACATCATTGCTCAAATTTCAAAGTAACTTTTGGAAGAATGCAAAAGGTTGCGAGAAACAAAGCTTTTCGACCGCATCAGCTAGTAGCCGACTTAGCTCCCATATGCAATTCCAGCAAAGTCATTTATAAGACTACACTAAACTCGATTTGTACTATAGGGGATGCTAGACAAGGCAATAAGTCACATTAGAGCAAGTTATAATAATTGTCACTGGACGAGCTATAATCGCAATTTCAGGTTTCCCATAGCAAAAGAAATTAGTAAAATTATTAGAGAACATGTTAGTTAAAAGGTCCCCATGTCATAAGAGCATCAATAACGTTAAGTAATCCATAAAGAACTTCCCGAAGTCCTGACAACACTCTGCAAGATGTGTAGG
>KK117034.1:146303-160729 GCA_000611955.2 Stegodyphus mimosarum
GGAACTGGGCAAAATGTGTAGGGAGCTGACGGATGTGAAGCTAGCGGAAGTGGCACTATTCCATAAGATGAGTAAAGACTCCTTGGACCCCACCTATTACAGACCAGTATACCTATTACCAGCAAAGTACTAAAGAGAGTAGTACTCTCATGACTAAATTACTTCCCAGACAAAGAAAATGCCAGTTGCGTAAACCAGTCTGGATTTCGTAAGGGCATGTCCACAGATCATGCAGTCAAGAACTTACTGGATACCTCGCTAAAAGCAGGGAGTCAAATCTGCATACTATTTTAGTCTCCATGGGCATTAAAGAGACATTTGAATCACTCTGGTGGCCCGAATAATCGGCTACCTAGACGATATTGAATGTGTCCTGGAAATTCTGAATGTCTTAATATTTTATCTCCAGAAAAGAGCTATTCAAACTACAACGAGATGTGGAATACTGAAACAGAGACTGAATAAAGGTTGCCACCAAGGCTTCTGTCTGGGGATCTCCAATATAGTGGCTAATACGGCTTTCCAGCTCTTTGAAGGGTACGTTTACTCGTTATCTACACGCCTTCTCTGATCAATTGTTATTAATAGTCGCTGGAAAAAGGATGTGGACGAAAAACACAGGACCTTCCTGGATGTTTTTGCAAAGTGGAAAAAGAACAACAAATTGTTCATTTCCCCTCCCAAACAAAAGTTACTTTGAAACAAAAATTACTCTGAAATGATTGCCCTGCGCTGAGGAGTTAGTGCGAAGATCCTGAAACAATGGCGCAGAATCATTACCGAGAGAACAGTCCTCTGTTATGTGGCAACATGAGGAAAAGAATTAACTGTGCATATGAGAAAACAGCTTATAAGGTATATCTCCCACATTCTTAGCGTGCCTTCGTGGTGTAATGGTCAGCACACTGAGCCGGTATTTCAGAGGTCCGTGGTTCGATTCCCGGCGAAGGAATTGCATATTTTTCATGTCTCCTGCTACGAAATAACCTAATGTCTCTACAAGCTCCTTGCGATACAAAGACTACAGTTACTGCTAATTTCTAAAGGTTACAGATCTTCGCCTAGTTCCGTCCTTCAAATCCAACGGGTCTACTGCAGGTTGATCGAGATGCAGAAAAAGATGTAAACATAACATTAGTCATTAAACACCAAGCTGATGTTGAACTTTGAAGAGAGAGAACAGTTCACTCGGACTAAGAACTTCACAAGGAACACTTTTTTACGCCATCCTGAAAGTACAGATTTAACGAATGCTATCAGCATGAAATACGCTGCTTCAAAATGGAACAGCATTTCAGTGTATACTGATGTCTCGAAAACAGAAAAGGGTACCGGAAGTATTTTCTGTGTCATAAAAGAAGGTAAAGTCATACATTCTTGAATAAGAAGTTTAAATTATTATTATACTGTCTTTCAGGGTGAAATGACAGTGTTATTTGAGGCATTGCACTATGTCAACACTAGCAAATTGGACAGCATTTGAACATTCACTGATTCAGTGTCCGGCCTGGAAGCTATTAAGGACGAAAAGAGCAAAAAGAACTAAGACCACAGAACTATGAATATTTTGCTTCGACTCCTGCCAGATAAGCAACCGCGGCTGATATGAGTCCCTGCTCATATAGGTATAACAGGAAATAAAGAAGCAGATAAACTAAATAGATCGGCAGCTAAGAATTCCAACCTTTTATTACTTCCGGAAAAGACACCAGTTTCCTCTTTAAAAAAAGCTAACAATGGAGAAACTGATGGAATAGTGGCAAGCTCGCTGAGACAACATATCAGGTGAAAGAAGAACTCACAAGTTCATTCCGAAAGTTAGCCATGAGTTGGAAGTGCCCAATGGTTTGTTTCACTCAGCAATTGAGGCTATGGGCCTTTTCCAAAATCTGAAACGTTTTGAACTGGACCTTCGGAGCAGTGACTCTGATCACTACCTCTTCCACTGTAATAGCGCAGCCGACTGTCATCTACGGGTCCCATGCGTTCAATATTGGCCACAGTGGGAAGATAAAATTCACATATTAGAAATGTAATTAGTGCTTCCCGGTATACCACTACTAATATTCATCCATAGTAAATAATTATTGGCTTCGTTTCGGCAATACAACATTCAATAATATAACCTGTAATTTAATCAACGTTCTTTATGATATTCTGTTTACACAGATAATCAAGTTTATACGGTAGCCAGCACATTTAGTATGCATAAATTGTATATAAATGAGGCTGCTAATTGGTTTATTCTTTATATGTGTAATCCGGTTTTATTTGTAATCAGCACATTATGAATGTGCTCTAATTGTTCTATATATAAGTAACATAAGAGCATGCACGCATCCTGAAATTTACTTAGTACTGCCTTTGCCAGCTGTAATAGCTATATCTACTTTGGCAAAAAAACAATAATATAGCATTATGATAATAAAAAGGCTATGCAACTCAACTGCATATGCAACTATGTATTTTAAAAGGGCCTTGTTTGCCAATGCATTTCTTTTTACTTTCATTTTCAATAAATGCCGTCTGGGCCGTTGGCTCTACACGAGGCAGGGCTCGGCTATCATAGTGGATACTATCTGCGAGGGTAACATTAAACTGTTAAGATTTTCTTGAAAAAGTTAAGGTAATGGTCACCCTTGGTGGATTTTCAGTCACTAACCACTATACCGGCTGGGTGGCTAAGACAATATACAATATTGCCAAAACACACGAAAATAATCATGCAACCAAATAGACTCATTATTTATAGACTTCTAAAGCTCACAGACATTTAAAGCAGTACGCGAGAAACGTGCGACTTTTATAGAGTGACAGCTAGTATAAGTACTAGTTATGGCTCGTTACTTTAAAGGTCATATTCTAATTTTTGTTAAACTAAACGGAGAACCTTTGTTAAACAGTTGGACGACATTCTATCCTGAACTTAAAGGTACTACAGCATAAACTGATAACAAATCAAATAAAATATCTATCGATACTTCATCTTGAAGTTTGCAACTTAATAGCAAAACTAAACTTGCTTCTTGCGGCTTGGTAACACAATAATACTTCGATATTTACGAATCAGATATAAAAAAGTAAAAGCCTGGTTCCTAAGCTTTGCGTGTTCTTACGTAATTACAAGGGCAAATTAACTTAATAACAGCCACCATACCAGTAGGAAGGAGGCCTTTTCCTTCCTGTTGCCGAGAAAGTGCGTGCCGAGCTCAGATTGCCAAAGTCCCCTCTCTAAACTTATGTTAAGCTCGTTATTTAAACTCATTCATTTGCATTATCTGGTGGAATAGTCGAAACAGTAGAAGTGCAGGAGAGATTCAACATAAGAAATAACGTGTTGATTAAAATATACCTCTCAAACCTTAAACTTATTTCATTAACATTTTTCAGCTGTGTTTACCAACTGTATTGTATTCATTCATTTATTTTCCTGCCTTGGGCGGAGAAATACACAAGTATGGATTCACGATATTCATAATGCGTTACTGGAGATTCACAAGAAGTTAAGAAATAACCTGTTAATTGAAATAAACCCTACAATTTTTCAGAAACTGAATTGAAGAAAAAAGTTTTAAAAGTAAAGTGAAGTAAAAAAATAAAAAGAACTGAATAATCTAAACTGAGAATGAAATTTTGAAGAGCTTCGAATTTAATCAACAAACTCAGCAATTTAAAAGAAATGTGTTGCTATTGACTGATTTAAGATATTTTTATCTTCCACTCGGCAGTGTGTTCTCATTCAACAAGCATAAGATATTTTTCTTTCAAATTTATTCTGTTATTAATTAAGAAACTAAGTGATTTAAAAGCCATAAACGCAGGTTCATTTCATTTATAATTAATTACTGACTGGATATATGAAATTACACGAGATGGATACATTAAGGAAATTACATATATTTTTCTTTTTCGTAATATTATTTTAGGCGGCATAAGCTGCTTCAAGATTAATGAGTTTTATCTTCTTGTACCTCTGATAAAATTTCATTGCTCATCACTGGCTGTATGACACATAAAAAGATTCTCGAGTAGCAAATTCCTAAAGCGCATTTTTGGCATAAAAGGCAGAGAAATCTTCTCTTCCCCAGAAAATCTCGCTTTTATTGTCGTCGCATTGAATGGGCAAAGATGAATGAGAATTAATTTTAGACAGCTATTCTTTCGTTCATGACATTTGTTTCATATGACAGCCGTATGATAAAATATCTATATCGATCTATCTATCTATATCTATCTATATATATATCATTGGCTTCCCTTCTTTACTAAACTTTTATTTCAGAACAATTGGGCAAGCGAATGCTTTTTTGTGAAAAGAAATTCATGTTCCGTCTGAAACTGGAGGACAAAGAATGGCAGATGCTTTGATCTTTCCCCCACATGCGGTTGTAATCGATAATTCTCGCTAGTTGAGCTGTTTGTGCAAGTTTCCGTGAAATTCAAAACTGCAGCTTCTCCGTCCCTTCTAAAAAAAAGTATGGCGAAAGAAGTTTTCTGTTGATATTTGTGTCACGATCACGAAGTAAAACAGATGTCGGCAATGAAATTTGAGACAACGTGTTCTGTTTTTTGTCAGATTCCCCCCCCCCAAAAAAAAACTGAAATATTCTTCTATTGAAAACGCTGTCGTTAAAAAAATATTGTTTTTATGTCATTTGGTTACTTAGCTTACAAACTCTTTATCGATTGCCTCGGATCAGAATCAAGCAAAAATTTTCTTTTCATCGGACATCTATATTTGAAATATACACCGCGTCCGCGAAAGTCCTCATTTTCGCAACAGTTGCTCGTAGATACGATTAACAAACATGACGAAATTTTTACGAAATGTTCTCCGAATTACAGAAATGTTTTAAATGATGCAACGATTCTTATTTTAGTATTTTTACATTTAAAGAATTCAGTTTTGAGAAAATTACGAAATCTAACTTTTGATACGTTCTTGCGATATCTATACTTTTATTCAGGAATATATTATACTTTTTCTAAGAAGTGAAACGTAGAAAATTTGATTCCCGCATAACCAGAATTGACTAAGATATTTAATTGTGAAATTTGCCATTTCTGACGACATATTAAATTTGTATTGAGGGGTTGGTAAATAAATTAATTAAAATAATTCGAGATTGGTTCTTTTCCCCCAAATGCCTTTTAGGGATTGATTAGGGTTTTTATTTATAATTTTCCTACATTTAATATCTCGAAGGAATTTTTAATAGTTCTATTTTACTATAAACTTTGCTATTTACATTATATTTGCCTTTTCGATGATAAATGAATACTTTTCAGTTTGATATTTTCCTTTTTGAAAAACGCTATGTAATATCAAATAAAATTATGTATTAAATTTTGTTTTTAAAATTATTATATTTTAAAAATTTTTATTACGAACTAAATATTGCTAATTTTATTTTTAAAGGAATGTAAAAATGAATATTTATATTTAAAAATATGATAAATAATAAAATAATGGCAAATAAATAAATATTTTTTAAAAACATACGCGCAGATTGTATCTATGAAAATACTTCTATCATTTTTATATATCTCAAGAGCTATATCTTTACTATAAATCCTCTGCTCCCTTCAAAGTAAATTGTACTCCCAGAGGAGCTATCGGTGCAACGTGAATCAAAAATGCAATGGATCAAATGCGCATTTTGTTAGCTTCCTTGGGGAATTAATGTTGAAAATAAAACAAACGTTGAGAAAGAAATAAAGACCTATTTTATATTCTTTTCATAACTTTTCTTTCTCCTAAACGATTTAGTCCTTATGGTTATGAATAAAAAGCGACAAGGGAATGAATGATACACTAAGAAACTCTAAAAAATTAGTTAAAAGTTGACGGAGAATACAAGAGGCTGTATCGGTCTGCTTCATATTCTGTCGAGACTTCCTAATTCTAAAACAAAAATTGATTTCATTTTTAAAAATTGGTAGATGAAATTTACAAGGGTTTTAGAAGAAAAGAATTATCAAGGAAAGCTGGTAAAAATGTAGAAGAAAGGTTTTAAAGCTAAAATGCCATTTTGTACATTTACATATTAAAGTTCATGAGCCTATTCTTTCTCGATTTATTCAATGCTGTTTGCAATAGTAAGTGAAAATAGGTAGAAATTCAAAAATTCGTTCATCTTTTTACTTCCTTGTACGAAGTAAAAAAAGGAAGTATTGTAATCGCAAAAAAATTCGTGTTCATATTTCAACGAAAATATCCATTTTGACCACTGTCGAATGAAATTTAACGATGTTTCTAAGTGACATCCGTACGTAAGGACAGAATAAAGGACTCTTTTTCCCCCAGAAAATATAAAACTGATTTGAAATGGATTCTGAAGAAATTTTTTCGTGGCGTCCGTGCGTATGTTCGTATGTATGTATGTATCTCGCATAACTCAAAAACGAGTAGCCTCAGAACGTTGAAATTTTGTGTATAGCAGATGTGCACCTCCTATTGTGGTTTCAATCGGCCGCACCAAAAGTAAATAAATGTATGTATATACAAAACAGATGCTTATATGTCGCGAAATATATTCTTATATGTTAGTAAATTGTGCATTTCTTGCTTTTAAAATAACTGAATTATGTTGTTCTTATCTTCCAGTTAAGATTTTTATGCCTTTAGTAAATCTGCATGCAAGACTTGTAGAATTATCAACAATTAAAAAGTTGTTTAAGTGCGGCTAAGCCTAATCATTTTTCTCATGGCGGTCATATTACATTTGAAACTTAGGAGAATGGTGGATTTGTTGCCAATCTAGAGAAACTAAACTTCGCAACAACAAAGATAACGCCTTCTTTTGTTATTGCTAATTAAATCGTGCTTAATCATTCTGGAATTTATTCGAGGAAATAAGTGTTTAAGATTTACTTCGTTATTTTTAGTATAGATATTTTGAGTTTTCATGTAGTTTTGCCTTGTCGCGAAGTGAGAGCTGGATTAATTGAATGAGAAATACTGAATCCTCTGTGAAAAACCTTTTTTTTTTTTTTTTTTTGTTTGTTTAATTTCTTTTATACATTGTTTTAGATTTGTTACAGTATTTGAATAGAGCATGCGGCAACGATTAAATAATTCAGATGATATTTTAATTTTATGCATTCTAAGTTGTAAAATGAATGAGATGTAATGCTGTTAAGTAAAGCTAGCACCAAGGTGTGGCTATGGTAAACAAATATAGTGAATTTCAAAGAGCGCATTTATTCTATTGTGGTTTATGCGCTATCGATGAAGTAGACTTAACTCAATCCAATAAGCTTAAATGGAATGCAAAATGCGTATAACTTAATATTCCGTACAAGTAAGTCATGTGTTGTACACATCAGATTTTTTTCGTTATAAAAAATAACTTTGTAATCTTTTAAAAATAAAATGCATTGCATTTTCCTTATCCGATGGGCAATTATAATGTGATAAAACTAATATATACACCAATACATGTAAGCAAGAGATTATTTCATAGTGGAGGTACATTATGCATAACTTTAGAATAGCATTTTGTGAAAATACGCATATGTTTACAATTTTTAGGCTGTTGAACTAGTTATGTATTATGTTAAAACCTTTTTTGCACTTCTACTGTTTTGTGAATTAGATTATGTAAATAAAGAGATTCAAACAGGAAAGAGAATCTAAATTTTGAGAATTAAGTATGGCAACATCAAAGTGCTATAATGATACTTGTAGTAATCCATTTTCTTTGTCTGGTGTTGCTCTATTAGCGTTCATCTATTAAATGATGAAGATCTGAGCAGCAATTTATTTATTCGCTAACATATTATTCATTTCGCTGTAATTATGCACAATAATTTCTGGATTGTTTTCCAATAGTTCCAACATCCCGTTTTAATCTAGCCTTGCTGTTATTTCCATTGAAAGCAATCAGTGTTGTGGCAGGTGCAACGGCTGCAGTTCACCATATTTTTTAAAGCATTCTTTTGAAACCACCATATTCTCGGCGCGTATAATCGTCTGGAATCAGGTGTTATAATAATTGCAAACGGTAGGGTTTGAAATGCTAACGCCATCACAAAACACTTCACACTGTTTTCTGCGGAATGTCTAGTTAACGGCTTGCACGAGTGTTTGATTTTTGTGAGCTGCGCAAAAAGCTCTGTCTCAAGCGCTCCAAGATTTCTTCTGAGACACGTAGTAGCCCAGTGCTTTTCGCTTTGCACAGACAACCAGTATAGGCACGTCCACACGAGTAAGCTCGCAACGTAGTTGCCGTAATTTTTCTTTCGCCGGCGTAAATTCGCATTACGCAGAGGACGTAAAAGTTCCGTGCGCATGCGCGACTGCCTATTAAACGGCAAGGTCGTCTGGTGGATGTTCGCGCGTAGATTATTAAAGCCCGTCCACACGGGTACTCTGCCAACGTAGTTGCCGTAATTTTTCTTTCGCCGGCGTAAATTCGCATTACGCAGAGGACGTAAAACTTGAGTTCGCTCATGTTCAGCTTTTTCGCCCGCGACGTGAAGGAACAGCCAATAACTGACTGAGTTCTTATCACGTGCTATAGTCGGAAAGAACTTGTTTACACTTTTCAATATGGCGTCGGATGGTCAGAACCAAATAGCGCTGAGTTTTTTTCAAAGAGATCGTGAAACTATCCACAAGAATAAAATCATCAGCATTCTTTATAGCATCCTTAATTCTTTCAAACTATGTAGATTGATATAAATTTCAAATTCTCATTAAAGGGGGAAAAACTGTATATTTATAAAGCAATCACCCGACCAGTATATCCATATGCTTCACCTGTATGTAACACCGTAAGTAACAGAAACCCAAAGAAGTTGCAGTTTCTACGAAATCAAATTTTCTGCCTTATAAAATTCTCTTTAATTAATACAAATGTTCGTTATTTCATGTGTAACAAGAAGCTCTATAAGTATCCCAATATTAATTACACCAAATACTAACTTCAACAATATAACAACTTTTAAAATAAAGCAGTTGACTGTGAAACAGTATTCTATAAAATACAGTTAATTTTAATTTTGTTTTTGTTTTCTGAAATTTTCGAGGACAGTTGCAACTTAAGTCATACGGTACACATTTATTGAATATTAATTAAATTAACTTTTCTGTGACTTCTGCTTGTTACTTTATTTTTCGTTGAAGCTGATGTCACATGTAGCTAAGTGGTTAGCGCGCTGGATTGTGAAAGAGAAAGGTTGCGAGTTCGAACTTTAACCGTGTCGATTGTAAGTTAAAGCTACCTTTTCTGATTTTGTAACGTGTTTCTTACATTTAATAATGAATAATTTTATTCTTATTTTTATCTATTTATTATTATTGTTTTCATTTCTTATTTTATCTGTTATTATTATTGTTTTCAATTTAGTTTAAAAATGCGCACTGTAAATAGGAACTATTACCCATTATGTAACGATGTATATGCATCTCTTGTAAAAATTATTGTTTTATTTTTAACTCATTGCATATTTTATTCTCCACATAATTTTACATAAACTACCCAAAATTTGAATCTTATTCTAAATTCAAAAGTAAATAAAAATCAGAAATAATAAAAAGAAAAAATCTGAAAGCTTTCAGATTTTATATTACTCCCAAACTTCTTTTTTTTCATTTATATGCACATACACGTTTTGAGAGCATTTGGGCTAACGTCTCATTGTGCTAAAATATTTAAAAACAGCATATCTTCAGAAATTTTATTGGATGAACTTTTTTCTTCTAATTTATTAGTATAATAATATATGTAGAATAATCAAATTATTGAACACTTTACTTATTACACATATTCCTAATACCATATATAAATAAGCAAACCAAGGGAGGGGGGATAAGATTAAAAAATATGAAGTTGATTTTATTATATGGTGGATGGTGTTTCAAGTCATTTATATCTCTTTATACACTGTTTTATAATTATTTTTAATTTAAAATTTTTACACTTTTATAAATCTTAACAATCAAAACAATTTTATAAACCTAAATTTGCATAAAACTGATTTGTGCGTATAATAACTGTTTAATCTTACTATCCGAGTTGCTAAATTGCTTAATAAACAAAATTTCACTATAAAACGAATCAAGTGCGATATTCTTCTGATCAAACTACGAAACAGCAAGATGAAACATTCTAAACTTGTATCCTTCTGTGAATGTCACATGATTTTTCTCTTCAATAATTATATTGGCTAAACGCAGACTTCGCTCGCGTTCTCGTTTGGACGACTTTTCGCAGGCGACGTGCGTTTCGTTGTGTCAGTTACGTCTCTAGCGTAGTCGTGTGAACGAACGCACCTTATCAAGAAATTAACGAAACCAACATATAATGCTGTGGTGACTTGTTGCAGCTTTTCCGTATTTGCATACAAATGCACTTTGAACGCTTGTAACCGACGAACATTTCGCATATTCTAATACACAAAACTCTTCTTTTCAGGTTCCGCTAGTCGCCGCGATTAACATGCTAAGTGCATATTGTCTTCCGGCTGTTTTGATGTGTTTGCCTTTCGGGCGCTAGAAGTAGAGTGATTACATGGTCATTGAGTCCAGAGGATAGTTAGGTTGGATGGAGGGTGAGTAATTGATACATAAAACAATCTCATAGTAGTCCTAATGGCTATTAAAAACTCTTCTCTTGCATTGCTGCCATTTTGTAGAGTGCCGCTACAGGCCTACCATCTAGCGTGCACGCAAGCCGCGGGGCGGGCTTTATTTAGGATATGTAGGTGATATACATCTGTTTGGAACATGAATCGGACAAATTCATTATGAAGAAAGGCTCTTTTTCATACTGGTAAGAATTACATAGATGTAATTTGGAAGATAACAATTAAAAAAAGTTAAAATTTCTGTAGAAATGCATATTATTACGAATTTCGTATTTAGTTAGATATTTTTAGTAGAACTATAATCAAAATTGTTTTATTTCCCCGTGCAATGCAGCGCATGAAAACTTTTAAGAGCAAGCTGTGCCGGAAAGGTAAACATAGAAAAGCACGAGAATTTAACATGGAATAAAAGTTTGTCTCGGTAACTGATATTTAATTTGAATAAATGTAATTGACTACTATGATAGCTGTAACCCTAATTATACTCTTTTTGCTTTCCAGAATTTGCTACAACCGTCTCACGCGCTCGCTTTAAAAAGCTGAAAAACCGGAGAGAAACATCTCAGCTTAGTTGCTGTTGTTGTTTACTTAGCTGCTGTAATTTTGTTGATTGGATCAGCTTTCTCTTCGCTTTGAATTGCATTCTATTTTACGTTTTAGTAGTTTAAAATATAGCTACTGATTATATTGCGCGTTTTTTTTTTTTTTTTCCAAATGGCGGGCACTTTGCCTATAACGGCATTGGCCGCTACTAAGCGCCAGAAGTGGTGGCCATTTTATTGTGGAGGCACCTAATAGAGGCACCACCGTTACCTCCTATGAAGGGACAGACAGTTTTACATCCATGCCTTCTCCGAGATTCGAATCCAGCCCCTTCGGTACCGCAGTCAAGCTCCTCTAATCACCGTACCGTCTGGGCGGCTATTGCGCGATATTGTGATATTGTACGAATATCTTTGAGGGAAAAATTCAACGTTTTGTTATATTTCTTGTGATAAGAATAAACTTTATTAACTTTTAATCGGACTTGTGCATTCAATCTATTACGAGCCCTTACGCGCGCAACAATATATTATTTTGAAGTCGCTCAGACTATTGCCCTAATAAGCATTTTGCTGTTATAATTTGAAAGATCTCCTGCTCAGGGAATGGCAACAGCTCTGAGAAGTGGCAAGTTGCTGTGGTAGCGTAACATAGTGCGACTTAAAAAATGACGGAACGAGACTATAGACTCTTTTGTTACAGAAAATATTTCATTTTAGTTAAGAAAATAAAATTCTACTTTGACTGCATTTATTCATATTTAGATCTGTAACACAAAGCATAACGACTCGAGAACAATTTCGGTATTAGTTCTGTACCATTTTCTAAACAATTTCTCTCTCTCTCTCTCTCTTTTTTTTCTTTTTGATTTATTTTCTTGTTAAGCTGCATCTATGAAAAAGGTGATAAACTCTAATAATGCTGATAAATTTTTTGGAATTTTACTCCAGAATTTCATATTATGCTCCATCTTTACGATTTTATAAAGCACAGTAACTTTTACTTCATAATTAAAATAAGAATTTATTCTTTATACACAAGGCTAAGAATTCGTAGATTTATTTGTGATGAATTCATCACAAGCACTTGCTACTCTAGCGATCGAGAGTTTTTCTTATGTGTCTGAGATAATTTTAACAGTATTTTATTAAAAGAGAATTTTAATTTAAAGGTGAATTAAAACTTTATTATACAGTATTCTTTATTTAAGAGAAATCTTGGAATCTACAAATTATTACAGAGTATTACATTCATGAATGTCACAAAATATCCGTACCTTACAGTACTATACTCATATTCATAGAATAACAATAATAGCAAGATAGGAGAAATTCTGAACATATTGTTGGATAAAAAATATACAATACATACAGAGGGTGTAAAACATTTTTAGGATGATTTCGATAAAGAATTACAAAAAAAAAGAAAATATTTTTAAACAAAACTTTCTGGCAATAGCTTATGTGAAATATCGTTTGCTACTTTGAAATTTATTCTTCCTTCAAAATGTCACGAGTGAATAAGCAGAGGATTGAAAGATAGGTTTTCGCGTTTTCCGAAGAGAAATATTCCTGTTCCATAACTTAAAAACGTCGTGAAATGCATGGTACTAAAATTTCAGTGCTGGTACTAAAAGTGCAGAATAAGAAACATCATTAATCGGAACGGGGAAAAGCGTCAGTCATTACTGTTACAGGAAAAGGAGCTTCTAAATGAATACCCAGAAAACATATACACAATGTTTCCAGAGTTAAAACATTGGTAGCAAGAGAAAATCCGCTGACGTAGAAGTGAATTACAGAATTTTTAAAATACATAAGTGTTGTTGTTACTCATGCTCACTTGTCTGACAAAGTCAGCTCAAGCCCACGAAATCTCTCGTGTCAAGGAGCGTAAGATTACGCCTGTCGTTGGCAACAGCCTTGAGCACCTAACAGGTGACAGTGCAATTTTGGCTCAGTTCCGCCCCCAATTTTGATGAACGGGTCCGAGGGTCTCCCACCCCTCTCCCCTTCCACCAAACCACATGAGAGGATTTTCGGCTCGCCGCATATTTAGAGTGCCGCCATCCACTATATATTTACAAACATCCATGCCTTCACCACGATTCGAACCCGAGCCCTTCGGCACGGCAGTTAGCTACGCTACCACTATACCTTTTGGGCGGCAAAAGCAAGAGCAATAAATAAAATGGCAAACAAAATTTACAACTTCAAAAGGCTAAAAGACATAATGCTCACCAGCTTTTGCCGAGGCATGTGGCTAGCCTCAAAACAATTTGTAGAACTCTCTATGAAAAACCTTTCAGCAGTAGATAAATGGAAATACACTGCTCGGCATTGAAAATGCAACACCAAGAAGGAGTGGTCAGAAATGAATGCAAATTTTAGAATAGACGCACGTCGCTGAGTTATGTGAACGATGTGAAATGCGCAGCTCTCCGACGCACGTGAAGTAAGATATAAGGGAAGGAACGTTCAGAATGGGCAATATTCCTGTCGTTATTTCTGCCAGACGAAGTATCGAAGAAAGTTGGTTTTTGTCCCGGAGGATACGTGTAATAGGAGAGAATGCCAGGCCGCCGTCAACGAAGGCACTTCCAGCAGATAGACGATTTTACGAGGTGTATGATGATCGGACTAAGAACGGCGGGTTGGTCCTTACGTCAAATCGCAGCTCATACCCACATGGATGCGAGCACGGTGCATCGGCTATAGCGAATATGGGTGGAACAAGGGAATGTGGGAAGAAGGACGGGTGCAGGTGCAGCCAGAGTGACGTCAGCACGCGCGGATCGACGCATCCGCCGACAAGCTGTGGCGGTCCCGCAAGTCACTTGTACCGCGATTCTGAAGCATGTACAAGATACCCTGGATGTTCCCGTGTCGACCAGAACCATTTCCCGTCGATTGGTTGAATGTGGCCTGCATTCACGGCGTCCGTTAAGAAGACTACCATTGACCCCACAGCATAGACGCCAACGTTTAGAATGGTGCCGGACTGGAGCGATGTGGATGACAGAATGGCGAAACGTCGTGTTCTCTCTTGAGTCACGCTTCTGTTTACCCAGTAACAGTCACCGCATACGTGTGTGGCGTCGACGTGGAGACAGATCTAATCCGGCAGTATCTGTGGAACGCCCCGCCGCGCGACAACGTGGCATAATGGTTTAGGGCGCTATTGCCTACGATTCCAGGTCACCTCTAGTTCGTATTCAGGGCACTATGACGGCCCAACGATACTTGGATAATGTACTGCAATCCCCTACCTTCAGGGGCTGCCTAATGCAA
>KK117034.1:178797-217271 GCA_000611955.2 Stegodyphus mimosarum
ATAGAGAGAGAGAGAGAGAGAATCTGTATTATTCATATTTTTGGGTGTATATATATATAGCGATTTCTATAAAAATACAGAAGTACATTGAAATGCAATGAAGTACAAATATATAAAATACGATGAGATAACATAACTGGACAGAATACGATCGAAATTGTATGAAATACATTCCGAAAATATAAATTATACAGATTCTGATCCCAAGATAGGCTAGCATTTTCAGAAATTAATTTCCGAAAGTTTTTATTTCTAGTACACAAATGCAGCTCCACTTTCTAAAATGGCAAACACACGCGCACATATATTCTTCAAAAATACTATCTCTTTAAATGCTTTCTTAAAATAACTTTAAACTTTGCAGTTACTAAATACGTATATAGTTGTATGGAATAGGATGAAATACAAACGAATTGTATGAAACACAATGAAATGTAATCGAATTGTGTGAAATACGGTAATTGTACGAAATAAAATACAATCGGAAAATATGAATGATACAGATTCTGATTCAAAAGAAAGCCCGCATTTTCAGAAATTAACTGTCGAAAATTTTTATTTCTATTATATAAAAGTGGCTTTATTTTCTAAAATGCCAAACACATTATGTATATATATATACATAATTCACAATAAATAAGAAAACTTTCCATATACCATCTCCAAGGAACAGAAATTCAATTTAAAATCATCATCGAAAATATACATAGGTTACATATACAATGTATATATAACCTATGTATATTTTCGATGCATATGTTATATATGCATCGAAATATACATATGTATATAACATATTCTTAGGAAATGCCCAGCCGTAGTAAGATAGCTTCCCCGCAAGGCGGGTTTAGGGGTACCAGAAAATGGCAAGGGAAGGCAGGGTTGCCATATTTGGCACGAAATCGCCATTTTGCGATATTTGGCGACAAATTTGGCGATACACCATGGACGGAGAGTTGCAGAAGGTACAATGCAGATGAAAAATTTAGTAATTAATTTGGAATCAATAAAGTGATTACATTATTATAGATGTCCAACCTTAAACTGGTAGATAGTGTAAATATATTGAACTTACAGAAGCTACATTTACATTACATTACATTTTCTTTTTTCGTAAAATCGGATAAAATATTTTCGAGTGTGCATCAAAATTTTTAAACTTATTGGATTGAATTAAATCTACTTCTTCAATAGCACATAAACAACAACAGAATAAATGCACTCTTTAAAATTCACTATATTTGTTTACCACAGCGACATTCTGGAGCTAGCTTCACTTTGCAGCATTACATCTCATCCATTTTAAAACACATCAGAATCCACAAAAATTGGAGATTTAACTACATGTTCTACTCAAATACAATGATAAAAACGACGTGTAAAAGAAATTAAACAGGCAAAAAAAATGAAAGAAAGAGTTTTTCACAGACGATTTAGTATTTCTCATTCAATTAATTCAGTTCTCACTTCGCGATAAGGCAAAATTACATAAAAACTCAAAATATCTATATTAAAAATTACGAAGTAAATCTGAAACACCTATTTCCTCGAATAAATTCCAATGGAATGGATTAAGCATGATTTAATTCGCAATAATAAAAGAAGGTGTTATCTTTGTTGTTGCGAAGCTTAGTTTCTCTAGATTGGCAACAAATAAAATATTCTCCAAAGTTTCAAACGTAAACAAATATGTCCGCAATGAGAAAAATGATTAGGCTTAGCCGCACAAACAACTTTTAAATTGTTGATAATTCTACAAATCTTGCAGGCAGATTTACTAACGGCATAAAAACCTTAACCGGAAGATAAGAACAACATAATTCAATCATTTTCAAAGCAAAAAATGCACAATTTACAAACATATAAGAATGAAGAAACTGAGCTCTCTGAGCCGAGTAACAAAGTGGATATATATATACAAAAATCTATATATTTTTTATGCGGAAGATTACAACGAAAAAAGGAGGTGCACATCTACAGGTTATAACAGTCCCATATACAAAATCTCAACGTTCCGAGGCTACTCGTTTTTTGAGTTATGCGAAATACATACATACGTGCGTACGTACAGACGTCACAAAAAATTATCTTCAGAATCCATTTTAAATCAGTTTTATAATTAACCTATTGAAACCAAGATAGGAGGTGCGCATCTACATGTTATAGCAGTCTTATGTACAAAATTTCAACGTACTGAGGCTACTCCTTTTTGAGTTATGCGAGATACATACATACATACGTACGTACCTTTTTTTCGTGGCGCACAGACGCCACGAAAAAAAAATCTCTTCAGAATCCATTTTAAATCAGTTTTAGATTTTTTGGGGGGAGGAAAAAGAGTCCTTTATTCTGTTCTTACGTACGAATGTCACTCAAAAACATCTTTAAATTTCATTCGATAGCTGTCAAAATAGATATTTTCGTTGAAATATGATACTCGAAATTTTTTGCGATTACAGTACTTCTTTTTTACTTTTTACAAGGAAGTAAAACTTTACAAAAACTTATATGTTTAATATAACGAATAATCGTGGCCAAATGGAAGCGGGGTTTTATATACAACCAACTGTGTCCAAAAATGTTCTTACATTGTTTTTATTTTCACAACCGTTGCTCGTAGACGTATACTTACAATTACAGAAGTGTTTTAAATGATACAAACCTTCATCTTAAGACATTCGTTAATTTCCAAATATGAGTTTTGTAAAAAATTACGAAATCTAGCATTTTACATGTCCTCCTGTTTCCTGTACTTCAGTTCACGTAAAAATACAAAAGGTGGGATTTCGGTACAATAAAACTAACCAAAATATTTCATTTTAAAGTTGTAGATCATTTTCAGGGCCGTACGCATGTTGAAAAGCGAATATTTCTATTTGTACGCAACTAAAAATAAAATGCTAGTTACGAAAAATTAATAGATTAAGAGACAAGCTTTTATGCTCTTCGTGAAAACTATTGGTTATTATAATTTTTTTCAAAAATGAGATCTTCAAAAATGAGATCGGAATTTTAAAAAATGTGCTCTCTGGAAAACTTCACTACTTACATATAAACAACTAGATCACTTTGATTAGAAAGCAGATTCCTGATTTGAAAATCTCAACTAAACGTTGGTTGTTTGTGCAAAAATCGTGTTATGTCTCATGTATGGAGAAACTCCTACCAGCACCTTTCGAAGTTCGACAGCGGAAGGATCGCGGCCTATCGGGATTGTTGTTTATTGTTCTGCGACATTGCTGGTCGTGTTGGTAGGGATCCTATAACTGTCAGGCGACTATGAAATCGATGGGTCCTGAAAGGCCCTAATGAACGCCATGCAGGAAATCAGCGGCTCTGGACATTTGGCTCATGCGCAAGCAGACTCATGTCGTCATAGATAGTGCGACGACTGTCAGCGTGCAAACCGTGTTGCGGCTTCCCTTGACGCTGCAGCATAGACAGAAGCGCTTACGGTAATACCACGATTGACGACACTTGGCACTGGAGTGGCACTGCGCTGTCTTTTCATACGAATCCTGGATCTACGTATAGCACGTATCCGTGTGGTTTCACCGAGAAAAACAAACGTCTTCAGCTTGTATTTGCCATTGTCCTAGGAGGCCAGCCTATAGCGTGCTGGTATGAGGTGCCATTGGCTATATATTCTTGTTACTCCTTACTTGCATATCCGTGAATTCGAACATTCGCCGTTTTATTTCTGATGTGAAAAGGTCTGCGGTTGTGCCCTATTTTCAAGGGCTGAGTGACGCCAACTTTCAGCAAGATAATGCACGACCATTATTGTTCAGGCTGTCTTGATCTTCGTAGATACACAGCGTGTTGGATTGTTGTCCTATCCAACGCCTTCTATAGATCTCTCACCTTTTGAGAACATGTGGCCATGAGTTGGCGAGAGATTAGCACTCCATCACTCGCCACCCAGCTGAAGTCAGAGAGAATGAAGTATCCGTATCTGTCATCCAAGCTCAATTCGATTCGATGCCCAACGGGATTACAGTCATTGTTGCTGCCAGGGGTGGCGGCTTTGTGTACTGAATTCTGCACGCTGTGTACTCCAAACCACCTGCAAATTTAACCATGTCTTCCTCGCATGTACTATATATGAACAATCAATAAGATTCTTCTACTCACTTTCCTTCCAGATGTAGCAATTTTAATGGCCTGCAATGCATAAACACTGGTGAGTTGTGCATGTCTGTTAAAATGATTATTTTTATATAGACACCCACATAAATCTTAAAGACTTCCAACATAAATATCGAGAATTGCCTCGATTTGTCAAACCAGAGGCAAAGACCTGTTACGGAGGTCCCTCTGTAATTTTCTCAATGTAATGGATGCTCCTGATGCAAATTATGTTTAATATAAAACATTTCGTTAAATAATCTTATAATTTAATATTTTCCATTCACCTTTATTTAAACAATGATGCATATTTCACTTTATTTGAAGTTTGGTTTTCATGCATTAGTTCATAAAATTCAATTTCCAGATTTCAACCAGGATACTTTTTTTTTCTGAAGGAATCTGAAAAAAAGGTAAGATACTATATACTTTTCATTGATTTTGATTTTCATTGATTAAATCATAAAGATAGGAGTAAATTAATGCAATTAAATTATTTATGAATTCAATAATCGAGAATATGAATAAAATATTAAAATTTAAAAGTTTGGTTTCTTTCGAACGTGTAGGAACTGAGTTCTTCTGATGGGTTGGTTGTGTTTCTAGATTTATAGTTTTAAGACATAGAATTAAAAAAAAATACATATATGTACATTATAGGAACATTTGGAAGTGACCGCTTTGAAAGTTAAGGTCTGGGATATGTGCTCTGCGGCAATCAGGCTTTGAGATGTAGTAGAATAAAAGAAAAAAAAAAACTCATGCTAAAGAGAATAGCAGACGGAACGAGAATAAAATAAATAAAAATGTATTATTTTTTTTTAATTTGCGTTGTATATTTTGATTGATTAAGTTAAAACAAAGAGTACAATATAACAAAGTGTAATGTAGGATTTAATAACGTAAAGTAACATAAGCCAAGTCAGTCTTCATTCATGAACTTTTCATGAAGCTCCATTTCATTTTTGCTTAGCGCGGCTAAGGCGAAAACGAAATGGAGGAAAAAAACACCGCAACTTTTTATTTCCATGCTCCGAATCAAATTAGGTGGCGGAGAATAATCTTGTTTTAAAATAATTTGTAGTTCTATTTTAAAATACGGACTATAGTATTTTCCTATTCGATCTAAAAAAAAAGCTGCTAAGTGTTTATTCTTCTTAATTAATTAAAACAATTAATAATCCAGACATATTTTTGCGTTTTATCACCATCATAACTTGCTAATTAAGTACGAATAGCGGAAATTTTTAATAAATAAAAATAATTTAATTTTCTAATGGATGCTAAAAGAGAAAAAAAGGGGAACTTTTTGTCTGTCATATTATTACTTTAGGTCGCTGTGAAGTGATCCAGTAGTTTCCAGTTTTATAAATTTTGAGCGTTTTAGTCTATTTACCGTCTTGTATATTTCCTTTCTTCCCAGTGATAACAGTTCAAATAACATGGCAATGTTAGAATATAAATTTATACCTCACTTTGAGTGCAAGATGATGTTATTAAACAAACAAACTCGTTTTAAGTACTAAAATTCCTTGATGAAAGCATACTTTATCTTCTTAAATAACCCAATTAGAAGCAGTGAGATTACTATTTTTGTTATATACCGTCTGTTAAATTTTTAAAATGTTTATGCCTTATTTTATCCTTCTCTATAGATGGCGCTGCCCTCGCGCCAGGTGTTTGATTCCTAATGTATTTTTTAATTTTGTCTTGTGTTTGTGGCAACAGATTAAAAAAAAAGAAAAAACAAACGACTAGAATTCGATACTAAAAAAGAATGAAAACATCTAAACAATTCTGATAGCTCATAAAGTCAAAATCTTATTCAATTTTTGAGTCTTTTTACTGTGTCAAATTAAAGTATTTCCAGGTAAATATAAGTCGATGAAAATTCAAGGTAAGCTATTTAATAATTATTAATTATTGAACTTACCAACAATCACCGCTTTTATCTGCTAATTTTACCAATCTCATATATAAAGTAGAGTGCCTGTGTGTTTGTCTTACATATGAATCTACGGCTTTATTCTGATTTTAATGAAATCTGGAGTAGTTGACTTTAAAAGCAAAGGGAAGGTCGCTATCTAAGTAAGACTTCCCCAAAATCACTCCATGGGGTTCGCATTCTTTAAAGACATATATTTTACGCTAATTTAAGGAACTTTCATTTTAAAACTCAACAATTTGAAAGCTTTGTGTTATACTCAAAGTGAGAGGTAGTTACGTTTCACATTTAAGCGGAAAACTCGGTAATATAAAAGATGTATATTGCCACTCTATAAGATCTAATTTTTTTGGCTATCATACAATGTGACTAGATCTATTTGTCTATCAAACCTTTGCGGATTCTCGCACAATCGTGAAGATGAACGTAACAGGGAAAGGATCCTTTCATTAATCACAACTCTTTAACAGAAAGGCATGGACTTACGTGTGTATAACAGCGAGAATTTAAAGGTAATTTATCAATTAATTTAAAGATGAAAGTAGTGTTAAACTGCACAATTCAAGTTTAAACCTAACAGATTGATTCAGAAATCTATACCGGCGATATACCAAGTAGACGAAGCGTAGCCGCTACTAAGAATAACAGCTGGAAAACAAGAAAACAGAATAGCAAATGTGCCCTTCACTAGCGAAACCACGCTCTGTCTAACCTTTTCGTTTCAACCGTTTTAATACTCTCGTTCACCTATTCAATTTGCACCCTGGCGAGGAAATGCGAGGAGAAATAACAGAATTCAGAAAGTGTTCAAAAATTAAAATAACTATTAGTATAACTAAACAGAACCCTATAACTCGGCAAAACGCAATACATTTTTTTTTCGTATAATAACAAACAAACTCAACGAGTTAATGGAAATGTGTTGCCACTTCTCACATTAAAATATATTTATCCTCCATGCAGAAGTGCGTTGTCGCTCAGCAAAACCTAAAATATTTAATTTTTCTTTAAAATTTATTCGGTTGTTAATTAACAAACTAAGCGATTTAAAAAGAATAAAACGTAAATTTATTTCACTTATTATTTATTTTTACCTGGACCCGTGGAACTACATTGGCGGGATTCATTAAAATCATCTATTTACTCAGGGAAGAGTGCACGTTTGTTTGTTTGTGTGAGCGTAATTCATGGAAATCTGCATTTTTCGTCCGATCTTAGTAATATTCTGCACACTTGACCTTCAATCAAGAGAAAGGTAACTGTCTATATAAGATTTCGAAAAACAGTCCCACGGGGGCCAAACTTAGGGTGTTTATATTAGAGCGTTTCGTTCACTACGCCCATCTTAAGATCACTTCGCCGTTGTTGCGTTTTGGCTATCGATGGAGATCATATGTAAGCAAGAAATCTATAACTGATTTACAAAAAATAAGTATTAATATCTTTGCACAGTTCCAATTTTGAAATCACGTAGCCCATCTGAATTCACGTCGTCACTGTTGCGTTCCCGCTAACAATTCTTATTAAAACCGTTAGATGGCGCCATGTTCAGCGTAGAATCTCAAAGCAGAATTTAATTGCCCGCTTTATCAAATTTTCGCAAATATTTCACAAATGGGGTAGAAATCGACCAAATTGGATGGTAAATTTGAAAAGCTCATTTCCGAAAAAAGACAAAAGCGATAACAAAGCTAGCGTCAGTTTTTATTAAAATCGTTACATGGCACCGTATTAGTACCATAATTTCATTGGAGTTAGGTAAAATTTTGTACAATTCAGCTTGAAACAATATACGAGGAAAATCACTGTTTATCTGAGATTTTGAAAAAAACTACCTTCATCCTTTAATTAAGGTAAAATAACACCCCGAGCAAATATTAATTTAGAAGTCAAATAACAAAAAATCAGCGTTATAGTTGCAAATTTTCACAGGACAAAGTTTGATGATTTTAGCGAACCATCAACCTCAGTTGCCAAAGTGCAAATAAACGAAATAAGATATAGTGATAAGCCAATATAAGAATGGCTGGATAGGAGTTAAGCTACTGGCGCCATCCATTGATAAAACAAGAAAACTTAAACATAATTTCCTTAAAGGCTGAAGGTAAAGATGGATTGGAATTAGAGTCATTAACTAAATCTTTCTGTTCTAGTTAATTCTAGCCCGGAAAATGTCGGGTACTTCAGGTAGTAGAAAGTAAAATGAAAATTATCATGAGATATTTTATAAAATCTCAAAATTTTACTAATAACGTCAACTAAAAAGATAAATCTAACTTATAACGTTCAATCTTTAGCCATAAAAATTGTGTATCTAAGGATGAGAGTGGAATTCGGAAATGAATGTAGATGAGAATAAAATTCCAGAAAGAGATGCCAGTAGAAGGTGTGTCCTTTGTTGTTTTTCAAGCAAGTTTTCAGTCGAATAAATTTCAAAGATCATGTGTAAAAAGGCTTAGCAAAACTGAATTCTGAAATGTGTAAATGAGACTGCTGAAACGTTATAATGATACTTGCTTTGAAATTTTCAAATCTTACCGCAGAAAACAATATGACAAACTTGCCATAAAATATAATTTTATACACGTGTACTTTATAATAAATTTCGATTTTTTTTAATAACTTGGAACTTTCGTTTCATTTTACTTATTTTATTTCTTCAGAGCAATCTAATTAAAGTAATAATACTAAAGATAAAAAGCTCCATTTTTCTAGTATCCAGCAGAAAATTTAATTATTTATATTTACTAAAAATTCGACTATTCCTATTTAATTAGCAGCTTACGATGGAGATAGAATGTAATTATTTTTTTAATTAATTAACGTGAACATAGTTTAGATTGCTTTTTCTGAAAATGCATATATCTAACTTTTAAAGAATTGAATTACGATTTTTTAGCAGAAGTTTCCAAAAATAAACCCTAATTAGGTCATCATTAGCAAAATTTCAGTACTGACATCAGGAGTGGGCGTGGGATTACTTTCTTTTTAATCCACTTGTATTATCGATTGCTTGATGGGGAGAGAAATAAAACTGCAACTGTAACGCCTACATTTAAATGTTACGCCTAAAAATAAAAGTATGCTTCTTCTATTGAAACTTCTCAGAAGACGCGTTGACATTATAATGAAAAACAGTGATTTTGCTTCCGCTTACTAATCTGGAATTTATTAACATTTAGCTAACTCAAACTTTTTATGTTAAAGAACTGAAAAATATTCTAACTAATAGAAATGGCCTTCAGTTTGTGATATTATTTTATAAGGTTTATTTTAGCTAACACGTTATTTTAAAATTAATTCTTTTCGGTAGCTTTTATTTCTTCCGAAGGTATTCACTTGAATGCATATTAGGCTGACCTTAAGCAGCGAGTGAATTTGTAGGTTAAAGAAAGTATTGTGACATTCGCATACCTCTGAAATTAAAATTATAAAGTTGTAAAAAAGTATTATTGTAAAGTGTGTTCTCCCTCTATATCTCGTGACAACATAGCAACTCTACAAGGTAACTCTTAACCTGCTTGCTTGTAATATTATTTAACAATAAATATTAATTACTTAATTAAATTTGTATAATTTTATTTTTAAGTATCCCTTCACGATGTAGTTGGAAAGCAAGTCCGGCTAGGAATCGAAAGGTTCAGAGTTCGAATCCTGGTTAGGACACTGTTCATTTTCACCTTTCCTCCTCCAAAATAAAATATCTAATGGCCTGTACCAGTGGCATCCGAACTGAAAAGTAGTGGATAACAATTCATTGCCACCAGTATTTGGCGATTGGGTGTCCTCCTTCTTAGTCGCGCTTAAAGTGGGGGAGAATGTAAGGTATTTTCTCCCTCTGTGTAGCCTGCCATAGCCTACCATTGGAAACCTTTTCCGGTTAACAATCTAAAAGTCTGGAGTTCGAATCCCCGCGAATTCATTGCATGCTTTTCATACATTCTGCTTTGAAATAAAATGCCTAATGACTTTACAGTATAAAATACAGGACGTTATTTCAAAAGAATAAAGTGGAGAATTTTATCATTAGAAAATATATAAACTTTTACAGTGCAGGTCATATAGCGTTAAGCAGAAGGAAACCAAGCTAATGTAAAATTTAAACTATGCAAATAATCAGCCTCGTACTGGCGTAAATTTCGAATAAAACTCGGCGATTTCGAGATCTATAGAAATACAATCACAATCTACACCAATCCCTGGCGACTTTTTTAGTGGGGGAGGCTCTAATTTTAAACAGTGAACACTTCATTGTAAATATTTTTAGAAAGTTTTAATGATGGATTAAAATTATGTATGATAAAATAGTTTCAGGAGAGCGTTAGGAAAATGACACTTCATTAAGTTTGCCAAATATTAAAAACCTCCTCTGAAGGGTAAAACTGAAACTTTAATTTCTTAAAAATGGTTTAACTTTTTCCAGCTTACATTAGTGAGCTATACTTAAAGAAAGTATTAAGTTCTCTTAATATTTAATTAAAGAAATTCTGTTAAAAGAGGATAATGGGAGCTAAAATCCTGATAAACCTTTTTATATGCACCTTAGAGGGTTCCCCCTCCTCCATCCTTTTTTTATGATCTCGAAATCAATAAAAAGAAGAATATCAGGCATGAAGCAGCGAAGAAATTTATGTAATATATTTTTGGGTAACTTGAGACTGTTAATGATGTGTTAATTAAAGAATTCCTATTCTAATGTCTTTTAAACTGAAGACATTTCCATCAATGCAAACTGAAATAAAACCCGAGAGTAATATTTGATTAATTAAGCATAAAATTTCTCTCTCCATTATTAATTTATAAGATTCAGTTAAGCTGACTATTTACCCTCGCAATTTTTAGACATGTCCATTACTTCATTTGATGCAGGTTAACTTAATATAATAAAATAATGCCATTAGGTGTAATAATTCATCGAATGGCCATGAAAATATCCATCTCTGCAGTTAACTCCTTCGTCGCGTTTTGACGCAGTTTGAACTACTACCAGTATTCAGTAGTCTTACCTACCAGTGGAACAGTGGTAGGTAGACTTCGATTTGTGTGAGATATTACGCAGCTACCAGATTAACATTCAAAGTGTACGGTTTAGATTGAGGCCTGCCGCTTTATTGGTAAGTCTTGCTTAACCTATTTTGATTGCCTTTTGATTGAGAAATATCAAAATTATAACCTAAAAGTGTTTCCTAAGTAAGGTTGTTAGAATTTTGTATAGTAATTGATTTTTTTCGGTCTGCTGTAAATTTTAATTTATGACTAAATACTCTTTTTTTTTTTTTTTTGCTCTAGATTTTAATAAAATTTTAATTCTGTTTTGAAGCACAGCAATACTAAACTCCCAGGATATCGGCCTAAAACTGGATTTCTTTATTGTAGATTGGCAGGAGAATTGTCAGACCAAATAAGTGTAAACAGTAATTGCTATTACTATCATCACACTATAGCTAGATTGGCGAATCTTGAGTTCTGTATTGACGATACTAATCAGACTTTGTCTACTTACTGTCATCAAACTACAACTAGGCTGACATATCATCAGATAGTAGAGAAAAATTTCCTCAATAAAAGAGTAGCTGAAATATTGGCAGCCAATGGTCATGAAAATAATACTGAGAGTAAAGAATATTCATTTATATTGCTAGCTTTAAGGCTTCAGATAATTTATAAAAGATCAGAAGTGCTGTTCAATATGTAAACCAGTGAGTTCAATCAAAACGTAGAATCTAAGACGTTGTGTACAGCTTGAAAATAGCTTCAGCTTAGCTAATTTTTCCACCATGTTATATTGTTCCATCCTTCATTATGGGAGATTGCTAACAGTATCTTGGGATATCATATTTTTGAAGCAGCCTCTAACTTAAATTCGTATATTTTTAGTCTTGGTAAACACGATAGCCTCGTGTTTCCAAAAGATCTCTTAATCATTTCCTGCTTTGCAAAACTTTACCGTAGTCAATCCTGAACTAGTTGGGTGGTTGGTGAATTGATTAAAGCAAAGAATGCAGATGCTATCGGACTAAAAAAAGGATTACCTTCGTGGATGACATTTTAAGGAAAACTGATTTGTATTCATGTCACAAATGAGGAAAACTGCCAAAACCCTATACAGTCAACACAACTTCCGAAATATGAGCCTGCTCTAAGTGTCAGAATTCAGCCGTCTTATTCACTTTGCCGCTGCCGTGAAAATTGCTGAAATGAAGATATAGTGCCACAACGAATTCCGTTTTTTTTTTTTTTTGCACGAAAGGTGAGTTACTGATAACTTTGGTGAACTGTCTCTCAGCCTCTTTACTGAAGTTACAGGGTATCAAAATTCTAAATCATTTTTTCATTCAGTTGTACACATTGTGTACAAGGAAACAACTCTCCAAAGAATTTTTGTCGAAGGAAAATGAATTAATCAGAGACCAGCGGTAAAGAAATCCATACCTTACCTTTCACAGACTCTGAAGTAACTTCGTAAAATGGACGAATTCTTTTCATCCCATATTGGGGAAATTTGCTAAATTGTGCTTTCTTTTTGACTCGGGAACAGCATCTGTTTTAAATCCAGTTTATTAAGGACAGTACATGAATGTTTTCAATTCAACGCTACCTATGGTAATAAAAGACGATTTTGACTGTCTAAATATCATACGGGCACAGTATAAACATCAACTGTTCCCGCTGAAGTTCTCCGTGAGATCTTGTAAACTCTTTGAAATCTTGGGGAGTGTTATAATTTCTTTTAGTTCAAACTGCAACGCTGTTGAACTCCTCAAACTGAATCAAGCTTCACACTTCAAAAGATGCATTATAAGGTATTTCTCCCGCCTTCTTCTCATACCTTCGTGGTGTAGTGGTCAGCACGCTCGAAGCGTATTCAAGAGGTGCGTGGTTCGAGTCTCGGCGAGGGCATTACTCGTTTTTACACATCTCTTGTTTCCAAATAACCTAACCTAACCTTTCTTTGCCGCAAATTGCGATTGATAAAACAGTTCTACAAGCAAGGTGTATTGAGACAGAGTCACACTTATTTCGTATAGAAATGTATGGTGTTCGGTCTTCCATTCAGTGTCATTTGATGTTTTATAGATTATTCAATATGCAAATTTTACGTTTATTATTTGATGACGATGCCAGATTTCGTAATCGATGAATATTTGGCAATTGTTTGTTTATAATATATTATAATGGGGAAATATTTTCCTCTTAACCTGACATGCAGGGTGGTCATAAAAAAACTTCTTGATACTGGAACTTCTAGTGGCTTATGCGCTTAAGCAAATGGAATAAATTTCGGATATTGTTACTTGAAATATGTGCTGGAGATTGCGGTGATTTATAACAATAGAGCTTTCATGGTTACGGTTACAGTGACAAAATTTCGAAATTTTTGAATGGTAACACCTATTTTTTCCTGCACTTATTGATCAGCGCATTGACACGTATGACGAAAATTGTCGTCGTCACTTGCAAAGAAAACCATTGTAAAGGACCAGTGACAGCACAAAAAAGGTGATGGAAAGAAACTTTTATTGTAATTATTAATATTTCTTAATGTGCCCACCTGCGCAGACGATAATCATTGTATGTGGAAGACCAATGACAACGATGACGAATGTAACATCGCAGGTGAAACCTGTAACTTCATGTTTTACAGCATCTTTCAATTCTGAAAAATCTCATAGATTTGATGTATACTTCTTAGATTTCAGATAACCCTAGAACCAGAAAACCACCGGAATTCGAAAGGGGGATCGCGGTGGCCACGAAACTGCAAAGTTACGGAAGATCAGTATATCTTCAAAGTGTTATTGCAGCACTTCCCGGAACACATGCGAAGACGCGGGAAGAGCATCATCTCACTATGTCGTTAACGACATTCTTCTGCTACAGTTCTGGAATTTCGTAATTCTGAAGCATTTTCATATACCGAGCACTTGTTATGGGGCACGTTTTCATTATTGTGAAAGGGACCTTTTCGAAGGAATACGAACCGAGAACGAATGTGCTTGCGATACCGCACTACACAGTTACTTGGGCATCGTCTAAAAGCACTGCTGCCACATGAGAATTTTCGTCAGCCCAATGAACATCTTCGACTTTAGATAACCCTAAAAGATAACCCTGGGACTTTCGATAATTCTGTGAAGTATGCAAAATACGTCAACGCACTTGCTCCGCGACGGAACGCGTTTTCACTGGTCTTTTGTAATGGTACTCTTTGCAAATGATTTACACCTTCAATTTTCGTATCGTTCTAACGCCATTTATAGTTTTTCAATATGCTGATCGATTTGCACAAGATAAAAGTGGGTTTTGCATTTCGAAAATTTTGAAATTTTTTCATTGTAATCGTTATTGGGAGACCACTATTTTTTTAAAACGTCACAATATAAAATACTGTAATATGTTTTTTATTTAACAACTGATTATATTTTAACAATAACATTTTATAATTTTTATTATTTAATATTGCTACTGGAGTGGCAACGCCATATTTGTTTCGTGCAACCGTTGCTGAGCAACTAGAGAAATGTTTTAAAAAAAAGATTGTTAGTTCTAAAAGTTTTACGAGTAGCTGATGTATTAAAAACTGATAGAGGAAGAAACTGGAATGTAAAAGCTGGAGTGTAAAACTGTAACATTTAGAAATTGTATTTAAATTATTTATCTTCGTGAAATGAGAATAAAGTTATGATTTACTAAGAAGTTCAACTGCTATTTTCGATAAAAACTGCCAAATACGTTACAGTCTTATTAAATTGGAGGTTCCACCGAGATACTGGAAATTAGGAGTGCAATTATCAATTTCGATGGTGCTTGTCTCTTAATCCCAGAAAACTGCTGAAATTTTGAGAAGTTTGCTAGAGCAAAAGTCGAGTTTGTTTATTTCAAGGAGAAACGGATGTCAGAAGTCTGCCGTTTTAAAGCCAGTTTTTTTAAGAGGATCATTCAAATGTCACCTTTTCTGTTTATGTAGCTTGCGCCGCAGAAAAGAATTGTCAGAACTCGATATTGCTGATATCCAAAGATAAGATAAATTTATTTAATTTTAGCATTTCATTTTAAAATTAGATTTAAATAGTGTTAGTTTTTGCTTAAATAACTGATACTAAAAATATTAGCCGTAAATTGCAATTGATATTTTGTGTAAAGAAGTATTTAAAAATTATTATTTAGGCTTTACTTTTATATGAATTAATTTTTATGTTGATAATTAATATGTGTAAGCCATCCCCGCATTTATAAAAAAGAAAGGAACTGCTAACTAAAGCTGTATGTAAGTAAAGCGTCGGCACTCCCATACTATAACATGACGCCAAATTGCAGCGCCAATCCACTGCAGTGGTGGCGATGTAAACTAAACCTCTTCCCCTCCTCCTCTCCTCTGCAGTGACGTCATGGAGGTTGGAAGTAAGATGCAGAGGGTTTTGACGCGATTGGATGTAAATATTTTGCAATTGCGTCGTTATTATATATATAAATGTATATATTTTCTATTTGTACAGTATTTCAGAGTCCTAAGTGTACGAAAAGAATACATTTTTAAGCAAAGTTTATTGTTATTAACATTAAAATTATGCATTATTTCTTCTCCACTTACAGAGCTTCTACCTAAAATACTTTCTCATATATGACATGATTTTTTTAGCTTCTGAGGCATCTTTTAAATGAAAAAAATCTAAGTCAATTTTTAATTAATGCTCAATTCGGTCCATTTCAAATTAGCGCTCTTTTTATTTTAATAATGAAATACATTAAATAGTACATAACTTTCTCTAAATATTTTTGAAAGGGAATAAAAAAAAGATTTTTTTAAATATTATTTAAAACTTTTACCTGCGTTATTATAAAATATAGGGAATAATTCTTTTAATTATCAGATTTTTTTACCTTTAATTTCAACAATACATATCCTAAAACTGTTCTTTATTACTTCCTTAAGTACGCATCGTCTCAAGGAAACGTGTAGAAATTTATTCCATCAGATTTCGACGAAATCTTACTCTTGCAATTCATAAATCCGCAGTATCGATACGCCATTACAGAAAATTAAAAAAAAAAATTGGTTAATCTTCGGATTATGGTAACTTGGCGGTTTTTTGGCGAAACTTTGGCGAGCAACCTTGCTACAGCAACCTGCCAGTTTTTTTTGGGGGGGCGCCATTTTGTTTTCACGAAGTAAAGGTTTTTTTTTTTTTTTAACTCAACATTTTTTCCAACAATCTGCTAGCCGAATTACGTTTATGCTAGAATTTTTATGGAACAAAAGTGCTTAATCATGACGAAGATTAGGTGCGAAATTGTTTCCAAGTGCTTATTAGCTAAAATCACGATCGGAATTTTCCGAAAAGTTGTGGAACAAACGTGCACAAAAATTTGTTTTTACAGGGAAATTTGTATATGAAACATGTAAATAATTTTTCTCGTAAATTAGAAAAATTTCCACGAAAATGCAGGAAAATTTTGTGAATCTTTGAAGTTGGTAAAAAAGGACATATATGAAATTACCTGATCGCTAAAAAGTATGTATACTATGCAAGCTTTTATATGTTCAGCTTGCATATACCCTTTCCAAGGATGAACATTTGCACGTATAAAATAAATAAAATATGCAAGAAATTACATTAATTTTCTTTTCCCTCTAAATTATCCATTATAAAAGTCACCTGCGAATTTATAAGGCAAACATTAAAAATGGTTGCAAATACTTAGTGTCAAATATTTAACTTATTTCCATGCAGGTTTACTTGTACTGAAATGGATTGCAAAATGCTACAAACGCGTAATGCACAAAATGACTATCATTTAATTAAAATATAAATAAATTAAAGAACACTAATTAAAATATAAATAAACATATACATTAAATTAATAAAAATTATTGTTATTATTATAATTTTTATCGCCTTACTAAAATGTCGCCAAAAGTCGCCAAACTACCAGTTACCATATTCCAAAGATTAGCCAAAAAATTGGTTCTGAAAAGATCCTTTTGTAATTAAAAAGTAAAAAATTAATAAGTTATAAATAACACAACTATAGCGTGTTAGAAGCTAACAAGATTTGGGTAGAATAAAAAAAACAACCAAATCAAAACAACCAATGACTGAAAAGAAAAGGAGCATGCGCAGTTTTACTGATTGTGTTTCCACATCGCCACCGCTACGAGCGCTGCGGTCGTTTCGAAGCGCAATTTCTCCCATTGAAGTGTCGACGCTTTACTTACATACAGCTTTGCTGCTAACTGTGTTTTTGAATTTGTTGCCAAGCAGGCGCGTGGAAAATGAGTAATAACGTCAAACTGACGTAGTGTGATTTTATTGTACTGCCAAACTGGCAAAAGTTTTTTCTTAGTTCTCGCCATCAAGGCGTGTGGTAAATAGCAACGTCATACCGCCGTATTACAGCTAAATTAAATTGCCAAACTGGCAAAAATTGTTTTTGTTATCGCCAACCAGGCGTGGAGATAGATGGTAAAATCTTCAAACTGACGTTAGAAAAATTCCATTGAATTGCCTAACTGGCAAAAGTTTTATATAGTTATCGCCAACGAGGTTTGTGAATTGTGAGTTAAAACGTCAACCCGGCGTAGTATTATTTTATTTTGTGCCAAACTGGCAAAGTTGTTTAAATAATTCTTTTCATTTGGTTACAGTGAATTTCGTATTTGACAAATATCGCCAAAAGTTATATATTTTTAATACAAGTACACGATTTTCAAGATTTAATTTTAAAAGAAAGCCTATTAAAGGTAACTTGTTCAACATGTCATTCTTAGCTAGAAGTAGAAAACAGGATTTACAAGTACTGGCAGAAGAGTTAGGTTTAACCGTAAAACCTGAATTTAAGATTGCTCAGTTGCATAAATTGATTACTGAAAGTCCCGGTTATGATGAGGAATTTACTCGAGAACTATTGGCTGCAATTAGAGAAGAAAGAGAAAGAAAGGAAGAATGCGAAAGAGAAGAAAGGAAAAGAAAAGAAGAACGCGAAAGAGTAGAAAGGGAAAAGGAACGCGAAAGAGAAAGAAAAGAAGAACGCGAAAGAGAAGAAAGGGAAAAAGAACGCGAAAGAGAAGAGCGGATTAGAGCTTTTGAGCTACAGAAACTTCAATTGGAAGTAATGGCTGCAAGAGCGCAGCCGATGGAAACTACGCAGCTACCTCAGCAGCCTTTAAAAATCAGAATTCACGATGTCATGCCACGTTTTAACCCTAAAGAAGATGAAATAAGTTTATTTCTGGTTTTATCTGAGCGTCAAGCTAAAATAATGAATATACCCCCTGAAAATCAAGTGACTCAACTTATTTCGTTGCTGCCTCCTGATATTGTTCAACTTATTGCTAGAGAACCAGAAGAGGACGTGAAAAAGTATGAATATGTAAAAACTTTACTGTTACAACGATTTAAATTGAGTGCAAAAAAATTTCGACATCTATTTAATAAACACCAAAAATCTACTGACAGTACTTGGTATGATTTCTACTATGAATTAAAAAATTATTTTTAAGGATGGCTTAACGGATTAAACATTAAAACTTTTGAACAGCTAAAAGATCTCATGTTGGTTGATCAAATTAAAAAGCGTACTTCTCCTGATTTCAAAACATTTTATGGATGAATGGACTACCATCATTTCACCCACTGAGATGGTTAAGAAAATTGAAGATTTCGAAGATGTGAGAAAAACAATAAAACCAAAATTTTCTGCCAATCAAACTGAGAGGATTAACAAAGGATCATTTAAACCAACGAAATTTTTTACGAAAATTACGAAAATTTTGGAAAAAAATAGAGCATGCGCCTCATTTTAAGCATTCTCATAAATGGGATGATTCAAATTACCAGAAAGATCACCGACAAAGAAGTCAGTTCCAAAACAAAAACCAAGAAAATTTATACGACAAAAGATACCGGCCTCGTTGTTTCGAGTGTGGGTCATACGAACATTTTAAGCCTCAGTGCCCTCGCTTAAAATCAAATGAAAATGATTTGTTAGAGACATATACAAAAAGGTTTAGTTAATGGGTATGAAATGCCTATTCTTCGAGATACAGGAGCCACAGTAGATGTTATATCACGAAAATACATAGACAATGCTAAAATGACTGGAGAACATGTCTGGGTACAATATCTTTTAAATGACCATTTAGTGTGTCTACCGTTAGCGGAAGTTGAAATTAATTGTGAACTTGGTCATATAAAGACAAAGGCAGCTGTTGTTACAATTGCCCAACAAAACTGCCCAAGATAAACCATTCTTAAATTTAGAAAGGATAAATGCGTTTTTGACACGATATCAAATAAAAAGATCTCGTGAAGAAGATCGAAGTAGAGAAACCGAAATGGAAAAAGTAGAAGAACTGTCATTTATTGAGATTGACAAATATTTTACCGCAAGCTGATGAGAAAGATAATGAAATTAAGAAAGTAATTAATGTTAATTCTAAGGAATTAATTAAACCTCAGCAAGAAACGAAGAAAAGTCCTGAAAAGAAAGAAAAATATAATATCATGAGTATGTTTTCAAACCAAACAGAGAAACATGCATCAAATTTAAACAAAAAATCTCCCGTTGCAACCTCTCTTGCTCGACAAGGAACAACTCTTGCATATGATGTTAAGCGTATTAATGAACAATATAAGGATGCAGTATTAAAAGTTAGCAAAGGTGTATCTAAATCATTTCAAAAACGAAAATCATCTGAAAGGGAATCAAATGAATTTGCGAAACAGATGAAAAACAATGATTCAGAAGATGAGTCTCAACCAAAGACAAAAAAAGTCGTCGCATTTGTGCATTTGAAGAATCAGAATCTGATAGTGAATCTGAAGAAGCACAATATAAAACTCCAAGAAGTATCCTTATAACCTGAAGATTCTACCACTGTAATCATACAAGAGTGGAAGGATAGCGAAAATCCAATTCCTCATACTCCTTCTGATACACCCAAAGGCAAAAGTGAAATTTTGAAAACGGTTAAGAAGACATATCAAGACGAAGAAGGTTTCTTTGCTACTAAAACTGAAAAAGAACTCTTTTCTGCATCAGAAGATGAAAAAGAAACACTGAAAGCAGAAACAAAAGAATTAATTTCTGGAGAAACTGAGAAAGGATACTCGATCACAAAAAAGGAATACGCCGCCATAAAATTCTCTGTAAAGAAAGAGCAATGTTATTTAGACTAGCATACTAAATTCCTCATCATGACCGATCATAATCCCTTAGTTTCGCTCAAAAATAATGTGAGTCTAAATCCGCGACTTATGAGATGGGCACTGGTATTACAACCCTACAATTACACTGTCGTTCATCGAAGTGTTAAATCCCATAAAAATGTAGACGCATTAAGTCGTACTCCCTGGCTTGATTAAAGATTTTTTTTTCATTTAGATAAAAATTGTTTTTGTTCCTTCCTCTCCATCTGACTGTATTATTATGTTATATGTTGTATTTCAATTATTTTTCTGTTGATATTGTATTGTTTTGAAAAAAAAAATAGTAAACTTTAATTTATAAAAATATCAATTAAAGTTTACCTGGAGGGGGGAGTGGTTGTAATTTTTTTTATTTAACACCTGATTATATTTTAACAATAACATTTTATAATTTTTATTATTTAATATTGATACTGGAGTGGCAACGCCATATTAGTTTCGTGCAACCGTTGCTGAGCAACTAGAGAAATGTTTTAAAAAAAAGATTGTTAGTTCTAAAAGTTTTACGAGTAGTTGATGTATTAAAAACTGATAGAGGAAGAAACTGGAATGTAAAAGCTGGAGTGTAAAACTGTAACATTTAGAAACTGTATTTAAATTATTTATCTTCGTCAAATGAGAATAAAGTTATGATTTACTAAGAAGTTCATCTGTTATTTTCGATAAAAACTGCCAAATACGTTACAACACATAACTTTAAAAAACAATATTTGAAATTCCATTTCGATTGGTTTAGCGGATAGGCCATTAGGGGTTCATATATCGGAAAAGCTTTTCTATGAGCAACCTTTACATGCGCACCATTTCGAGGAAATCCCATCCTATAGTTCTCCCTCTAGCATGCTCCAACTAAGGGCAACCTTAATTTGAAACACTTGATAAAGTAATATTATTATTATTTAAGCGTGTTCTTTAAATGTCTGATAGTTAAAAAAATTAAGCACTCTTCCGACCAATTAATAGAAGGCTTTTGTTAGTTTGTATTTACAGTAAAGTGAAAGTATCAAACAAAGCTTATAAATTCTTTGGTTTGAAATTAAAAAACTTGGATTGAACTGTTAATAAAACTAAAATAACTTTGTAAACAGTATTACAAGATGGAGCTACTTGCCGTGGTTGATAAGGTTCAATAATTTACAAACACGGCTGTATATTAAAAACTAAAAAACTAATTTTATACTCTATTTCCAAAATTTTGACCAACAGCGTAGCTATACTCTTTTAACGTTTCACGGAGTCAATCGAACAAGTTCTGAGTAAGGGACAGTGCTGATGCCTTGAACGCACCCATAGCTTTCCATTTAACTCCCTCCCCCTTTTTTAAATTACTATGCATACCTTTAAATTTTCATATTTTTCTGCTCTGGCATTTTTCATGTTACAGAGTTCTTATCATCTGTCGCTTCATGATAGAGCCACGGCAACAGATTTTCCCAGATATTGCACCCACCACCAGATTTTCAAATAGAACGGGACGAAAAAGTTTTGATTTTTCGAGGCAGCAACCGAGACTCGTTAAAATAGAGAAGCTGAAAAATTTTAACAATAAATTTTTAAACGAATAATATTTTTTTTTCATGATGGAATGTGTTGGTAACTAACCGGAAGCGAGATGTAACTGATTTTTGAAGCGGAAGTAGCGGATGTAGAATTATGTTCGAAAAGAACGCTACAGGTTATTATCATATCTTCCAAGAGAAAGATGCGGTGGTGGAATGCAGATAATTCTCAACTCTCATGAAGTGTTTTTTGGGACGTCACTTGAGTTATGAACCGTAAATGTAAATTTAAAATAAATGGGTTTTCCAAGAAAGTTATAAATATATTCTTAAGGGATTTGAGTAGCTGTTATTTAAGATATTATAAAATTCTGAGCTCGATTATATTTTCTCTAAAACTATTTTTTAGGGAACGAGTGCATTCTATGCGAAACAAAATTTTCAAACAAAACAAAGGGAAACAAAAGCCCTATCAAGTAATTTTAAACATAATGAATTTCTTTGCTCATTAATATTGTTGTACATTTATATAAATATCTGTATTTTTTCGACTGTATTTTGGTTTTTATGTATTTTTATGGGAAATCATTACTAGTGATCAATTAATTAGAATTAATGTTTCCCAACTGGATGAAATCATCACATGCAGAGATTCCATCTTCTTTCTAAACTGCAGTTGAGGCGTGATAATAAAATGCCTAACTTTATGTAATAAAATTTTCAAAATATCTATTGATACTTTTGAGTTAGAGAAGGAACAAACAGAACATTATTTACAACAGTCAGAAGCAGAAAATGTAAAGTTTGAAAAAATAATACCAAATAATAAATAAACAATTTTTTTTAAAAATTTTTAATTAAAATCTGAAAGCTTTCAGATTTTCTATTACGCCCAAAACGGCGTTTTATTAACGTTTTGTGTGTTACCTTTATTTATTAAATATCATGTTCTCAAACCATAAAATTCAATTCAATAGCAGTATCACAAAATATTTAAAAAGAGCATATCTTTAGAATTTCCGATGGACAGTCTCGCGCGCTGGAGATAAAAATGTTGCTTTCGCAAAGTGTTGCCATTGCTCGCTTTGAAATCGTTAAATTTGTTAATCAAAAATTCGTTAAAATTTTACAAAATATGAAATAGGTAATAAAACAAATTCTAAATTCTAAATTTGGGCTTCCAGATCTCCATATTCGAGTGAAGGACTACCTTATTCAAAATTTGATGTCTCTGGATACCGTTGTGTTTACACAATGCCAGAAACATACATACATTATCATGCAGATTCTTTACCAGTTAATTTCTTTTAAATATAATGCAGGGCTCTAATATTTGGTGCCAACAATTCAAAAAGTGAAATGCCGTTTTATAGCGGACGACGCAAAATGTCAAAACGAAATTAAATAGCCCTTCTGGGCAAATTGCCCATTTGGGCAAAAAAAGTCCCCCCCCTTTTTTGGGTGGGAGGAATAAACTTTAAGATGATTTTAATATATTTCAGAAGAATTTGCCAGCTTCTAAAATCTTCCAACTTCAAAAACATTTCACTTTTAATGTCACTTTACATTTTCAAAGCTGATATTTTAGTAAATATTTATACTCTTTTCAAAGGGAAATCTTGATGGAAAGATAAAAGCTTGATTCTGATTGATACGAGTAAATTCAAAACTCCTGAAAATTAAACTGAGTGTAAAAAAAAATAAAAGAAGTGCTTCCCTTTTTGTAAAGCTATCATGCAAACATTTCAGTGAGTTTTATATTTTTGTATTTTTTTTTTTCTTTTTTGTTATTTTCTAAAAGTTCACATTCTCTGCTTCCACAAACTTTTAAACTTCCTAGTCTCACTTTTCCATTAGCACACAGTATATCATATGTCTCGTGTATACTTTTAGATTTCCTTCTTCCTGCTTAGTTTCGAAACTATTTCTTTTTTCTGGCTGTTTGATGAAGATTTTTAAACAGGCGAAGCGTCCGTACACTCAGAATTGAAGAATCAAGATAAATATAATAATTTGTCTTGTAAAGCAAGTGGGGAAAATCTTTGTTGCTTAAAGGCGATAAATTTTCTTCATCTCATGTATCTTGTAAAAAAACTTCAACATTTCTTCTTTGTTTACAAGATAAGAAAGATAATACATAAACGTATTTGCTCAGAGTTGAGTGGAAGAAAAGTCACTGAATTAAAAAGAATATTTCTTCTTTAGTAATGGATGAGAAACCGTCAGTTTTATTTTCCTGAAACTTTTAAGACAAGAAAAGTGTACTGATGCTGTAAGTTTAATTTCGCTTTTGTCCTCACAGATTTGTTATTATGCATTTCCTTTTGTTTATTGCACTGTGCTTTTAAGAATTATCTCATTCCCTCGTGCATGTTTCGCTGTGTAAATGGTAGCACATCCTGCTAACAATTAGTAGATATATTTTTAGTTGATAGCTTTGTTCTACGTTGAAGGTTTCTGATACATGCGTACCACGCTATAACAAACCCGGCTTATAAAACAGCTCCGATTTAATAAACGTAGCTTTTGACTTCTCCTAGTTTCCCATAAACTTAATATTACTTTTTACTACTATAAGAAACTTCCAAAGGTATGAAATCAGATATAACTAAATGGATGTCCTATGGATGCCTCCGATTGAAACTTAACGTATTATTTTTATTTTTTTCCTGAATTTCTGCAAGAACGAAAACATTATTCCCTCTAAAATCATCCACGTTTAGGATGCTCGGATACATATTCCACATTCCATCCGTAAAGGAAAACGCCTTTATACTACTTTCCTTTCATGTTCAACTCCACTTTTCTCTCTCTCCTAAGTAATGACTATGAGAAACAGGTATGGCATCCAATCAGAAGAACGAAAACACAAACACACACACACGCAAAAAAACAAAAAACAAAAAACAAAAAATCTGAAAGGTCAGATTTTAAATTACGTCCAAAGAGGCGTTTTTTTAACATTTTGTGTGTTACCTTTACTTATTAAATATCATGTTCTTCGAACTTAAACCATAAAATTCAGTTCAACAGCAATATCGCAAAATAATTTTAAATTGTGCTTATTTTTAGAATTTCCAATACACAGTCTCGCGTGCTGGAGATACAAGATGTTTTTTTCTGAACAACGTTGGCATTGCTCGCTTTGAAATCCTTGAGTTTGTTAATAAAAAATTCGTTAAAGTTTTTCAAAATATGAAATCGTTAATAAAACAAATTCCAAATTTCAAATTAGGACTTCCACATGCCCATATTCTATGGAAGATTACGTTACTCAAATTGTCATTGCTTTATCGCAATGCGAGAAACATACATACATTTATGCAGATTTTTCACTATTTAATTTCTTCAAATGTAATACAGGGCGATAATATTTGGTGGCAACAATTTGAAAAGTGAAACGGACATTCAGAGTGATTCGACGCAAAATCGCAAAAGGAAAACAATAGTCCTTTAGGACTTCAGAGAAAGAAAGGGTTATCTCCGTTACGAACTGATGGGGATTTGGCAGCAGTGGGTTTTACCGTCGTCCTATTTTTAGGACAGTTAAAAATGCAAGAAAAAATTATCCTTTAGGTAAAATTGTTTCATAATTTTTTTTTACTGGTATAAAAGTATGAAATATTATCTCAATAAATTTATATGTATGTTTTTTTCGGAGTTCAAAATTTTAATAAACTGGTACGTTAAAAACAAATGCAAAAGAGATCTGCAAACGTGCCCATTTAAAAAAATGAATAAAATAACCATCTAAATTAATTCTAACATGCGATAAAGACAAATATATAGTTAAATAACTCTAAAATAATAAATAGTTTTTAATTGAATTACAGTATTTCAAAGATTTTACACAAAGACCATTTCTGTGTGCTGTCTATTTTTAGGACGATGAGGAAATATGAGCTAAAATACTTTTGGAATTGAAGTATAGGTTTGCGAACAACGGTTGCAAAACTAAAGGCTGGGTATAGACTTTTGTGAATCTGGTGTATAATTCAAATATAAATACCCTGATTAAAAGTAAATTTATGTTTGATTCTGATCCGAGTCAATCAATAAAGATTTTGCAAATGAACTAACTGGATAATATGTATTTGTCTTATCTCGGTCAAACTTTGTTTTATTTTTTATGACGATTACAAAATTTCCTTAAATGAATATATAGAGCATATAATTTCGTAATGCTTACAGAACTGATGTTTTTAAATTTAAAAATACCAAATCAAGAAAAGTTTTAAAATACCAAATCAAGAATATACCTCATTTAAAACATTTTTATAATTAGAAGTATATGCCTACGACCAACTGTTTCGAAAGTAAATGCCGACTTTTGCGAACTTTTCATATATATATATATAAACTCAAATATAAACTCATAAATATAAACTCAATTCATTTAATGAAATATTGCAAAGCAATGCAATTTTTGAAATTATATATTTTGCTCTCAAATTATGTGTTTCTTCATTGACGAAAGAAACAGCTAAGTAATTGCAGGAACGTTCGCATATCTTCAAGTAATATGCTGCAAGATTTATCGCTAATACCTGAAGTAGAAATGCATTCAGAACCGTAAATTTATTGACTTTTTCAATTACCTGCAATTCCTTAAAACTGGCAATTAAAATCTTCTTTTTAGCAATTTACAGGCAGAAATGAGGCAGTCGGGATGAGGGTAAAGCAAATTAAGACACTTCCCTCAGGTGAATTACTGATAGAGGCGGCAAATTAGCTATGAAATTTAAAAAGAACTTAACTTTAAATTCTGAAACAGACTAAGAAGTATCGTTTTAAAACTTTTTTTTAAAAGTAATACAAGGGCACTACAGTTTTAAATGCTTGCGCACTTACGTGGTTTCCGTAATAATTAAGGAAACGAAATCAAAAATGTAATTAATTAGCATAACGATTCAATATTTTAAGTGTGACTGAAAACTCATTATTACGCATTTTATATAGTTTTTATCTTGCTATTATTGCTTTATAAATATAAAGTCAAATCTGTACAAGGCATCAAATAATAAATCATTATAACTGATTGAAATTAATAGCTTCTTTAAGCAAATCAGTTTAAAATTTTACGCTTAGAATTCAGTTCTGCAAGGAACAAAATATACATAAAGCTTTGCAATCAGAAACCTTGATTATACTGTATATTTAGCTGTATTAAATGCAAAATCTGTTTTAACTGCGTGCTTAAGAGAGAATAACTTAATATACTAGAATCCGGCGAATGCATCATCTGTATGAAAGATTTTACGGTTTTCCATTTGTATGATGATATGAGCCTGTGTCTCTTAAAAAGTCCTCCACGAGGGCAACTCTCTTCTTAGGCAAATAGCCTCCGTATGCTTTGAAATTTTGAATAAAACGAAGTAATAATAATAATAATAATATATGGATTATGTCTTTCTTTCCATGAAATGAGGGAAAATATTGCTGATAAATGGGAAAAAAGCTTTAAAAATTAATGAATCAACAGAATATGAAGAGAAGTGAAAAAGGAAGGTTAATAAATTACATTTTCTAAGATCAGTTGGGAAAATGGCCAATTTTTCAGAAAATTAGTTCTCTTATAGTAGAGTGAAAGAAGTGATAGGTATTTTAATTTGGCATCTGAAATAGAGGAACGATCCGCTTTTTCAGTTTGTAATTGGGGAGAAATTAACACCATTGGATTAAGCTTATTTAAAAGGCTCTTAACTTATCAATTAAATGCCCAAAATATGTTTACACTCCTGTATATTCAATCAAAAATATGTAATTTTAAAAATTACGTTGTTTTATTAAATCTGACGCCGCTAAATTAAGATCAGATTATAAGCAAATTCGGGAATACAGTTCAGTTCAGTCATACCTTATTTCAAAAACTGCATAAGAATATTTTTTACATCATCAGCTGCTACTGTTAGGATTAAAAAAAAAGCTTAATAAAGTTAAAATAATAAGTGAAAACTTTAACGAATTTTTGATTAAAAAAACTCAAAGGTTTCAAAGCGAGCAATGGTAACACTGCATGAAAAAAAAAACATTTTTATGTCCAGCGCGCGAGACTGTGTATGAAAAATTCTAAAGAATGCACTTTGGCTGTATTAAATATTTTGAGATATTGTTGTTGAATTAAATTTTATGTGGTTTAAGTGCAAAGATCATGATGTTTAATAAATAAAGGTAACACATAAAGCATTAAAAAAAACGCCCTTTTTGGGCGTAATATAAAATTTTTTTTTTATTTATCTTTTTAACATTTCTATTTTAAAAAAATTTAATTATCATACATATTTTTTTTAAATGTATAAAGTTACAATTTACAAACTGTTATAAAAGTTATGGTAGATTTAGCATAATTATCTTTGTTGAATGTAAAATCGTACAGATGTAGTTAATTTTATTTTAAGCGCCCACATTTATAGCCTTGCCCTTACGTGAAAACGTACATAGGCATGGCTCTGTTTACAAGCATTCTTTTTCTTTGCAGAATGAAAGTATAACAGAAAATATTACAAAAATAGATGCTTTATTTAAAATTTATCAGTCATTATGAAATACATATGTAAATAAGTACATTACACCCTCAAGTTTAGAATTAGACTTGAAAAAGGAACTGGAAAATGAACAAGGAATTTAGAATGAGAAGTCCTTTGATTTACTGATGTATTATTAATCATAATGGGTAACTGAACTTAAGTAAATGAACTGAACTTGAGTAATTTTAATGAGATCTTCATTAGTTCTCATGAATATATAACTTATCACGGACCAAAGGGCACTTATCTAAACAGTTGCGATTTCCTAAAGCTTTCGTTAATGGCTGCTCAAGATGCAATCCATTAGGAGTCTAACAGAACGGCATCATTAAAACCGAATGCAGCATAACCTTTGCATGAGAATCAATATTAGTTTAATCTGTGCCCTTTCTACAAAGTCAATAGCATGAAATTTGCTGGACAATTTAAATCTGATTACTATTTGCCACTGTGAGTGCTTTAATTAGCATCTTCAGCTTTCTGATTTTACAAAATACCCATTTCGGAGCATTTATGCACATTGTTAACGGCAAGATCAATTAATCTATAGGAAGGGACATTGTAAATATTTATCCACAACAGTGATTCTCAGATGGAGTGGCATTAGCAGTTTATTCAGAACTCTTGCTGTCTGAGATGATTTGCTCAATTGTAAATAAATGGACCTAAGTGGATTTCCAGTAGATACAGACATATTTTGCACTGTATTACTCAGTATTATAAAATAGATTTACTAAAATTTTTCTTGTTTTTAAAAAGGGGGGAAGCTTTACTTCCCTAACATTAGGCAAAAAAGCAACCTTACGTTTCTCCACGTTTTGGGACGGGCGATCAAACATAGGTCTCTCGTTTTCAGCAGCAGTGAAAAGTTTTGAAAAGATGGAGGAAGCGACAACCATTTAATATCGAAATGGATGGGCGGAAAGGAATAGGAGATTTTACAGGGTTTTCATATTGAATGGGATGAAAAGAAAGCATACCTCTGAGTGCTGTCAACTACTTTATTTTGACAAATCAAATTTGCAATGAAACTATAGTTATCCAAGGTTCTATAGATATTCTGTGTGTGTTCCTCCGGTGACACGGCAAATATGTGTACGGTATCCCAGTTCCTACCACACTCGTGTTACAATAACCTTTGTTAATGAATTGGGCATTTCAGTTTTCCGCTGTTTCAAATGCTATTCATTCCTGGAGAAATGAAACGTTTTCTTCAACAAAACCCCACAGGAAAAGTCACAAAGGGTTAGATCTGAGGATCTCGGTGGCCAGCAAAGCAATGTAATATTGTTTGACCCAGTCTGACCAATCCAGCTATGGGCTAGATTATCGTTCAGGTACTGAGTACGTTTTTATACCAATGTGGTGGAACACCATCTTGCTGCAGAAAGAATCACTAACCGCTTGGAAACAATTACTATGAGAGCATATCTTGGTAAATGCAAACGTTAATCGATTTTTCCGCGAAGAAAAAAGGACCAAAAACACAACGTGGCGGAGAAAACGTTTACTTTTGGAGAATCATCCATATGTTCTATTATATCATGTGGATTTCCTGTACTCCATAATCGAAAATTACGGTGATTAAGTTTGCCAGATACGTGAAAAGTGGTTCATCCTTAAAAACAAGTTTGTTCGCGAAACCACCTATCTCCAGCTTACCTTTTTAATTCTCAGAGAAAGCTTTACGCAGCGGTTTGTCGAAGGATTTTAACGCCTGCACCTTCTAAAGGTGTATGCCCGGAGTTGTAAACGTTTCTGTAACACACGCCACGCCGTTAAGCGAGGCAAACCGATTTCAAACAACTAAATTCCTAAAGAATAAGCTTTTAGAGCAAAGTATGAGTAAAATTTAAAAGAAGCTATTTATTGCTTAACATGATCATATGATTTCATATGGGAAAACGGAAAACATAGTAATACAAATTGTAGAGCTGAAATTAAATTCATAGAGGGTAATTTAAATGTCAGTGGAAGAAAGATTCTCTTTCAGAAGTAAACTGCACGACTGGATCAATTTAATTCATAATAGATAAGAACTCTGTCAGTTGTCTTGGCTCCCACTTCGGTAAAAAGATTTTTGCTCCTGAAGAAGAAGGACGTATGTCTAATCGCTCTATAAGTGTACAGAGTTTTGTTTAAAATTTCAATAATCTAAAGCTGATTTTCTCTACCTACTTGTAAATATTAGACTGACATTTTTCTCTTCAAATCTGACTTTATACTCTTATTTATCTATGCAGACTGTGTAATAATGAGAAGAATATTTAACGAAATAAATATCTCTTGGATCTTCGGCTGTAATGGACGAAACAAATTAAGCATATAAAAAAAGAAATTTAAATAGTATTGTTATGTCATGATAGTGCAGATATCTCATGGATTTGATTTGAATCTCGGTCTATTAGAGTTCAGGAGTTTTAAGCATTATCATGGGTGAGCACTTTAGAATGTTTAGTAAATTTTATTATTGTGAGTTGAATTTTCACAATATGTTCTTCCAACAATTAGTTAAGAGATTCCAAAGTTTCTATAGCTATATCTAGAAACCTCAACCTGAAGGTATTCACAATTGTGTCCACGCCGGGTCTCAAACGACAGACCTTCCAGTTTCTAGTTGCACGTGTTAAACCACTTACGCTATGAGAGAAAGCACGTGGAAAACTATAATTCCTTACATTCCCTCTCACTTAAAGGGCGACTGGGAGAAGCACGAGACCCAATAAAGCAAATCCACGTAGTGGCTAATAATCATCTGCCACGTTTTAGTTCCGGTATCACTGAAGAGATTTACAAAGGGGTGTTTCCCACACTTCAAGCTACAATTTAAGCTGTAACCTGAAGAGACATTGAGTATTGCGGACCAGAAAACATAAAAAGTCAATTGTCCCTGCTCCACGATTTGTGCTACGTGTCTCCTAATTGGTAATCGGACGTGATAGCCCTTACCCTAAAGAATCACATATGGAAAAATGTTAGATTTCGTTAGAAAATAACTTATTACTTCAAACATCATTTTCTATTCTCGATCTGGAAGAATGAAATGGAATTGCGTCGGATCTGTTCGACGATGAGAATATCAGTAGCCAGTTAGAAAATATAAAAAGATACCTGCACTTTACTTCGTGGTTAAAATTTCTGTAATCCTTTTAACGTTTAATCTGAGTTTCATCTCCCTTAAAAAACGTCAAATAAAGAAGTAACTATTGGCATTAAATCCAATGACGTCCATGAATACAAGCTCAATGTTTGAAATGCTTTTTTTAATTACCTTTTTTTTTCTTAGTTCTATTCGGTACTTTTGATCGACTGGCATTGCGAACTGCAGAGTCAATACCTTTTCCGTGAATTTCCTTTTCAGCTGTTAAAAGATCAGAAGCGGTCGTTTCATTTGTCTTTCGGTTCCATTCACTTTGTTCTTCTTTTTTCAACTTCTAATCGTTTTGCATTAATTATTTTTGTGAAGGCGGTGCTCAAAGATCTCGAAGCGAAATGGTATTTCGTAACTGCTAGAAGAATAAAAACAAACACTTACCTGATAGTTTCCTCTCTTTTTATTTTTAATACTGTTCCTCACGTATTTTCACCCATTTTTTACTAATTTTCCCTCCAAAAGTTGTGAGAAAATTATGCGAATCATTTAATTTCCAAAGGACGCTGTATATGATAAGAACATAACAAATGAGAAATAGTCACGGATAAACTACTGATAACTATCACAATATTATATTCTTAAAAGATACCTATATTCCAGTAGGAATACATAGGAATATTGACATTATAATACGCAATAAAATATCTTCATTTCTATTTACCTGGAACTTAAATCTCCCTATTCTTATTGTTGTCTCTACTACTCCTAGGCCTCATATCAAGCATAAATAATTAGCGAAGGTGAATGTGCAATCGACTTGGAAAAACCGTTGACTGAATGTCAGTTCGTGTTTGCTGCTTTGTGATAGGTAGCGTAAAGTTCAATAGTTAAAAGGAAAAGGTTCGGCGTGACCTCCTCAAGTAGTTTGCGAGGGTGAGTCTTTGTTGATAAGAAGAAAAAAATCGCTACTAGAAGAATTCCTTTCAAAATTTAGAGAAGCTCGTTCTGGGAACGCATTAAGAAAGGAGAAAATTACGCTAATATTTTTTTTAATTTTCTGAAACTGGCGCTAAAAATTAAGGAGAAAGCTACGGGAGGAAATATGCTGGTTATAGGATACGTGGGGAAAAATTGCTGCGAAATAAAACTGAAGTGAATACTTATGTCTAATTTTGGCAATTCTTTAGACTCGTATTTCCCTTTCCTCCTTAAGGTAGATTAAGTTATTTTAATATGACAAAGCCACGAGAGCTCTCTCCCTAAGAGGACAGATGATTTCAGGGAGGACTTTCGAAGGAAAAGTAGCTGGTATTGAATTTACGCATAGTAAAACAAAACGAAAGTCAACCATGCAATCAGCCCGTTCGTCTGAAATCGAACTCAAAGCAGATAGAATTATCAGTATTTAGCGGTCTTAATCGTTTGGCCACCGCTGGAGCTTTTCCTCCTCAGGAAAAGTAACCTGCTAATAAATTATAACGATTATGAACATTGGCGAATCTTTTTGTCTAAACTGTTGAAGTTCAATAAATTCTTTAGTTCAAACTGAAAGAGAAACACGCCAATGCAAAATTTAAAATTAGGCAACCTTATTTGGGCACAGATTTTGAATAATTAGAATTCTAATACCGTAGCTTTTTATATTTCATTACTATTTCCTCGACAAGTGGCGCTACGCTTTTGTTCCGCTTTGCTGTCCGCATTTCTTCGATAAAAGTAAGTTGTTCGTCATCCCCCCATTTTGTAGAAAGAAGCATATGCCTACGCAATGCTTCAGATGCCATCTGAGGTCTATGCAACGCTTCAAGTGTTAGCATTTTATGCGTGGCCAACTGGATTGCTTCATCTCTCTTCAGTGCTCTTGTGTGCGAAAGACCATGTTTCTTATATTTGTCCCCTTGACAAGAAAGATATATTCAAGGACAATGTGGTCTCTTCGAGACTATGTCCTATGTTCCATGCCCCTGGTGTTGTTGGAAGAAAGATGGAAATTTCACCTAGATAAAGGCTTCAGACACGACACGATAAAAAAAGACAAACACGTAAGTATTCCAAGAAGTACTGAAGAAGCTCCTTGGGACTTTCTGAAAGTTCTTCTAGTCTGGGATCCCGAAGTTATTCAGAAGACTTTATAAAGCTTTCAGAACTGTGCAAAAAGAAAATCGATTCCTGCTATAAAAGCTGAAACAAAGCTCTCGAGTTGACAGAGAAATTTGACTGCAGTGAAGCAATAAACTAAGGTTTTTCCTTAGCGTTAGATGCATATATATCTTTTAAAGGTGCTTCGTCTCCTGCCGAATCCGGATGAATCAGTTTTCGGATGTTATATTTTCCTCCCATTCGAGAATCAGCTGCCATTTCAATCCAACAGTTTCATTCTCTACCTAACTACTATCTTCCATTTGCAATGCTCACCTTCTAGATTCTTCCCAGTTAACTACTCTTAGAGACTTTAAACTATTTTAAACGGGCGGAATATTGATCTTTGATAGATCTTATTGGTTTAATGTGAAGTTTACCAGACAAAAATTTAAATCTGATGCTTTGTATTGCTCCTGCTCGGCAATTTGTCTTGTTTGTATTATTTTTTTGTATGTTTGTGTTTTGTTTTTGTGTGTTTCTTATTTATTAACAAGCTTGGTATGATCGAGGCGACCTATATTGGTCATAAGGTCTTCATTGACAAGGGGGACTGGGTCGTCCTCCAATCCAATCCTCAGAGACTTAATTATTATCTAGCTAATAACGGCCCAGCCATCTAAAATACGTAAAACTTGTATCTGATCTTCCTCGAAATCGACAGAATTTTATGTAAAATCTGCATTAAAATAACGCAACAGTTTTGCCTAAATTTCAAATAAAATTCTTTAGTTCTGTAATTCGACCGCCAATCCACTGCGGTTTACATTAGTGTTTAGAAAAAGTTAAACTGAGTTTAATTTTTTAACGTGACAGATGAAGCGTTCATAATAACTCATAATTTCAATCCCTTTTTAATATTGAAGACATAAATTCTTCAGTTTGTTTCCTAATAGACAGGGATGATTTTAGGGCTGATTCTCATATTTCGTTTTCAATACTCGAAGACTTCGTAGTGCGATGGTATAATCGCTCTCTCATTGGTCTTGATAATCCAATGAGAGAGCGATTATACCCTTTTTGGGGGGGAATAAAAAATTTCCTTTTGTTCTAATTTGTGTTATTGCCTGGAAGATGACCAGCGTTGGGGTAATACAAGAATATATAATTAACATAATAATGTCCCTCTATTTTTGTGTTGTCAGCAGAAAACTCTGCGGAAGAAACATGGACGAAAACATGGCAAAGGAAACAATGCAAAGGAAAACATCGGCGTACAAAACTTCGTGGATGAAAATAAAGCAAGGAAAAAACATCGTGGTATAAAGCAGGTAAAAAAAATCATAGTTCTAAAATATCGGTGCAGTTGTGTAAAATATAAAGCACCTAATCGCATGATGGTAACATGGATATATATTTTCAGTCATTAAATTTTTAAATGTTTAATCGCATTATCAACGCAACTTTAATTAGATTAATTAAATAGTTACGTTTAATATTTTAACTATGTAGGTTTAAAATTCTGTTTACAAATATAGGTAGCATTAATTTTTTAATCGTTTATAGTTTTTGAATTCTTAAGTTTTCTTCTCATTTTTTTCAGTAAAAAGTTATTAGTTAATTTTAAAATGTGCTATTTACAGATAAAAACATTTTTCATTCTTTCCTCATTCTTACCAATTTTTAAGTGGACATGCACTTAAAATTTTTAAATTTTGAAAAAAAAAATCTCTTATGTTATCATCCTACGATGAACTGTAGGTGGTTTGTTTTTCTCCACAATATTTTATACGACATTGTTTTATACCACTATGTTTTAAAACTGCGATGTTTTCTCCTTGCTTTCTTTCTCCCACGATATTTGCTATAGTGGTGTTTTCTGTTCGCGTTGTTTTCTCCGCGACGTTTTCAACCGCGATGTTTTGGCCTGCAGCCATTGTTGGTAATAAATTCTAAGACATGGCGCTGTAACATGAAGCTGTGGAATAACGCTATATTAATGTTGTATTATGTGGTGAGTATAGTTGATAAAATATGAATATAAAGACGTTACTGGTGTCCAAAGTAATAATAAATAAATAAATATAGCGTCTATTTCAACGATTTCAAAACGATATTTTCAATCCGATACAAGATGTCATAAAGAATTATTATGTCTTCAAACTGTTATATAGCATTACGTTTTCATTATTAAATACTGAAAATATGTATTACGTTTGTTTCTCGCATTACTAAAAAATAGCGGCACCTAGCGTCACCAGATTTTCAGTACCCAGGGCCCTTCATCAGAATATGTAAACTTTGAAGCTCAAATTTTGGTTTTGAATTTATTTTATGTTTTGTGTAAATGAAATTTTAGTTGACAAACTCGGAGATTTAAAAGAGGTGTGGTATCACTCAACAAAGCATAAAATGATTATGCTTTAAATCTAATCAGAAAACTCAGCGATTTAAAAGAAATATGTTGGCATTCGGCAAAATATGGGACATTTGACTTTCAGATTTAATCAATAAACTCAGAGATTTAAAGAAATGTACTGCAATTGCCCAAAACAAAACTATTTTTAATTTTTACGCTCTGCTGTGCTGCCATTCGGAAAAGCGTATATTTATTTTTTCCTTTTTAACTTTAATCAGTCTGTTAATGATTAACAAATTAAGAGATTTAAAAGTAATAAACGTAATTCTTCGTCTCTGTTATTTTGAATTACTGCTTAAAGTCATAAAAATCATCATATGTATTTCTTTTCTGTATTATAATGGCTATTTTTAGGCGGCTAGTTACAATGAAAAATCATGCTTTTCTCCGTAAGAACTGCATAAGCTATAGAACATCGATCAGAATTTCATATGCGTGTTTGCGCTGATGAACGAGACTAAATAGATGAAATGATGGAGGCAATCGATCTCCTATTTCCCGAAGTTTTTCTCTTGGAATGTGTTTCATAACTTATAAGTTGTTTACGTTTTAAATTTTCAGAGTAAATTTTTGCTGAAGTAAATGTCGAATAACTAAACTTACGGATTTTGAATCTATGTGTATGGAAGCATGATGTTAAGGATCTACATTTTGACTATATTTTGGTTCCTCATTAAATGTTATTAACGTATTCTAATAAAATTTAATACGGTGTTCTTGCCGAAGATAGCTCAAACTTATTTAATGAAATTTAACTTCAGTAAATGGACTGTAATATTAACAATAACAAATTTATTTTAACAAAACAACATTATTGAATAGTAGCACACGCATGTGCTTATAGCTACCTATTTAACTTAGCTAAGAGCGAGCAACCATATGCTCTTACATCAAGACAATCTGCATAGATACTGATCAGCAAAAAATGTAATGACTTTAGGGTTACACTAAAAGCCAAACTGTGCTTGGCGTAAAACAACGCTGCCAAGCAATGCTCTTTTCAGACACCGAACATCCCGCCCGGCGTTGAAATATTAGTTTCAATACAATAAGTGAAATTTTAAGAAAATAATAAATGTTCATACAATACAAAATTATATAATATAAATTAATGCACAAATTATAATACATGTAATTACAATGTGAAAAAAAAAACAAATATAATAGATTACAATTCAAACTTTCAAATAAACATAAAATTTTATACATTATTTCTCAATTGGCAGTACAGCAATTTTAGTAACTGCTCGTTTATAAATACCATTTTTGGTTTTGACAGAGACAACTCGCACAAGGTTGTCCTTCCCATAAAACACATCTACAATTCTCCCTAACAACCATTTGCAGGTAGGAAGATTTTCTTCCTTGATCACTACCATATCCCCTATTTTAATATTTTGTTTAGCAATCATCCATTTATTTCTTTGAATCAAAGTACTCAAGTAATTATTAGTCCAATTCTTCCATATATTTTGCACCATTTTTGTAGTTTTTTGCCATAAACTAAGTCTGTTATTATCTATTTCTGTTAAGTTGGGTTCAATTATTGAATTGATCGGTCGGCCTATAAGGAAATGACCAGGGGTCAAAACATTTAAATCATCAATATTAGAAGTTAACGGTGTAAGAGGGCGAGAATTTAAGATTCCCTCTACTTGAACTGTTACTGTCAAAAATTCTTCGTAGGTTAAGACTGAATTTCCTACTGTTCGTTTAAAATGAAATTTAAAGGATTTTACTCCTGCTTCCGATAGACCATTAAAATTTGGGGCTCTTGGGGGTATAAACTTCCATTGTACACCTTCCTCGGCTAGAAAATTAGCTAAAGTTTCATTCTGCTTTAGAAAAATACTCATTAATTTTTTAATTTCTGCATTTGCGCTAACAAAGTTTTTTGCATTGTCACTAAATATTTTTTCTGGTTTACCTCGTCGGGCAAAGAACCTCTTCAGACAAGCAATGAATGCTTCTGCGGTTAAATCATTGACAATCTCTAGATGGATTGCCTTTGTTACCATACAAACAAAAATACAAACATATATTTTATGATAGTTACCCTTGCGTTGCCCTTTGTACTTTATCAAAAATGGGCCGCAATAATCAATAGCACAACAATTAAATGTAAAGTTAATATTAATTCTCTCTTTAGGTAATTCTCCCATTAATTGTTGAGAAATTATTGGTTTTGCCTTAAAGCAAATTATGCAGTTTTGGACGATCTTTCTAGCTATATTCCTGCCATTAATGGGCCAATAAATTTGTCTAATAGAATTTAACAGTGATTGTGGACCATTATGAAAATCTTTTTCATGAAAATAAATAAATATAAGTTCAGTTAACTTATTCTTGGCAGGCAAAATAATGGGATGTCTTTGACTATAACTTAAATTTGAATTCTTTATCCTACCACCTACCCTTATCAGACCTTTTCCATCTAAGAAAGGGTCAAAATATTTTAACTTGCTCCTTGACGTTAGCTGTAGACCTTTCTGCAACAAAGAAATTTCTTCTGCAAAATACCTACCTTGGATATATTTAAGGAGTGTATTCCTTGAGAGCTCCATTTCATCTAT
>KK117034.1:217855-259724 GCA_000611955.2 Stegodyphus mimosarum
AGGCTTATCTTCATCTTCTTTCCAAAGTATTTTTTGATATTTCGTCTGCGATGGCAATATTTCAATTTGTCGAAACATCTTCTCGATATCGGCAGTAAATGCATAAATGTGTTTTCTAAACCGTATCATGATGGAAAAAAGTTCCTCTTGAATCATTCCACCTTTACATAATATGTCGTTCAATGAACAACCATTAGTAGTTTTGGCACTCGCGTCGAACACGACGCGTAATTTTGTTGTTTTACTATCAGGTTTCAGCACGCCATGATGAGGAAGAAAATATCCTCCTTCAGTTTCAGAATAGTCTTCCATCTTTTCCATATGATTTAATGATTCATATTCCCTTAAAAATGAAACATAAAGTTCTTTCATTACAGAATCATTTGACAAACGTTTCCATAATTGATTCAGTCTTTTTTCAGCGATTTCTTTTGAATCCCCTAATTGTATGTTTTCACCAATATCTGGCTTGAACGGCATTTTAACCACATATCTTCCATTCGCATGTCGGTAAAATGAGTTTTCAAAAAGTTCATTGCAGTAATTTAACTCAGAATTAACAGTAGGTTTAGTTTCATTTACTTCTTCAACTTCCCAAAATGATTTTACTAAGTTATTTAACGAATTAATCTCTGTTGACAAAAAACAATAATTTAAGTCATAATTTTTTACATTTGGAATTCTAATACTTCCAGAAACTAAAAAGCCGAAGCAGCTGTTTTGAAGAAATAACTCATTATCTTTTAAACGTATTTTATCTGTTTTTAAAAATTCAAAAAATAATTCCGCTCCTAATAATAGGTCTACCTTTTTTGCCTTCAAAAATTTGTCATCAGCTAACTTTATTCCGTTCGGAATATTTAATTTCGAAATATCAATAGATTTCGATGGCGTCATGTCTGTTATTTTGGGAACAACTAATAACTCTATTTCGCATTCATTTTCTTTTTCTAAGTTCGATAAACGCGTCTTTATTTGAGATTTAACGTTCAAAGTAGTGTTGCCTATTCCAGTAATTGGAATAAATACTCGTTCTTTTTTTATTCCTAATGAATTCATAACACCAACAGTACAAAAATTAGAAGTCGAAGCAGAGTCAAGCACGGCTCTAAAAGGAATTCGTTCATCATAAACATCGCGAAGATAAACAATCGCTGTATTTATTAACACAAATTTAGACTTATTTGCAGCTGCCATCAAAGTTGTGTGGGTGGGAGAGGGGCAGTCCTCTTTCACATTCACTGACGAAATATTCAAGGTCAACTCTTTTTCCTTCGATGATTGATTTGGTTTTTCGTCACCTTTATGCAACAGCGTATGATGTGTGTCTCTCTTACAGACATAACAACAGAATTTAGCTTTACACTGCGATAATAAGTGCGATGGAGAAAGACATTTAATGCATAGTTTATATTCTTTAACAAAATCATACCTCTCAGAAACAGAAATGCTCTTAAATTTCGAACAATGATAAATTGGGTGTGATTCTTTACACATAATACATTTTTGAAAAGGGTTTGTTTTAGTTACCAAAGATTTTGAATTTTTAGAGCGACTTAATTGATTTGATACTTTAGTAGCATAGCTCTGCTTAGGAAAACTACTTTTGTTTATTTCTTCAAGAATGCGAATTCTTTCTTCGAGAAATTCTAAAAATTCATCAAGTTTGGGAATTTCATTTGATTTTACGTTTAGTTCAAATGCTTTTCTAGATTCTCTATCTAATTTATGCAATAAGATATTTAATATCAAAACATCAGATAAATTATTTCTATCAAATTCTAATACACTTAAAGATCTCAAACATCTTTTAACATTATCTACCAGTGATCTCAATTGAGAAGGTGAGTCATTTATTTTTTCAAAGTTCAACAAATTATTAATAAAAGCATCAACTACTGCTCTTTTGTTTTCATATCTGCTTTCAAGTGCAGAAAATAGCGACTCAAATGTATCCTGACATGATTCTAACATTTTTGCTTCACCTTTAAGTGATGCTTTCAAATAAAACAGTTTCTCAGTATCATTTAAATCATTGTTATTACCAATCATAGACATAAATTGTACTTTAAAATTCTTAAAATCTTCATATTTACCATAAAATTGAGGAAGAGGTAAATCAGGCAGTTTAAATTTTGATTTAGAAACAGTTTTGTTTTCAAATTTGTCTTTATTATTTGTTTCACAATTAGAAAGAAAAATTCTAAATCTTACTTCGAACTCTTCGACTTTTTCTTCCAATTCTTGTGTAAGGCTAAGATCATCTTTCAAATCAATTTCCTCTGGTAAATTGGTGTATTCCACTATGAGTTGTTTAACCCGAAATTTTAATTCCAGTAAAGCATCCAACTTAGTCTTCATAATGACATCATGGTTGAGTTTATTCTCCTCCATTTTATATTCATCAAGGAATTTTATCAAAGTTCCGAGTTTCGCTTTCACTACGCCGCGTTGGCGATTCAATGAAACAATATTAGCAGCCATATTCTTCTCCGGCTCGACGGACCAAACTGTTCTTGCCGAAGATAGCTCAAACTTATTTAATGAAATTTAACTTCAGTAAATGGACTGTAATATTAACAATAACAAATTTATTTTAACAAAACAACATTATTGAATAGTAGCACACGCATGTGCTTATAGCTACCTATTTAACTTAGCTAAGAGCGAGCAACCATATGCTCTTACATCAAGCCAATCTGCATAGATACTAATCAGCAAAAAATGTAATGACTTTAGGGTTACACTAAAAGCCAAACTGTGCTTGGCGTAAAACAACGCTGTCAAGCAATGCTCTTTTCAGACACCGAACATACGGAATCAAGATTTAATGACCAAGGATATGTTAAATCTTATTAATTTGACCGCAGTTAATATCATCACTGAGATTTTGTTCTCGAATTGTCGAGTTTCCATCCATTTATATACGAAAACGAGAAAAATACTTCGCTTTTTGTGATCAACAATCGGGTTGACATAATTGAAATATTATAGAATACTTTTTTTAAACTGAAGTACAGTCGCTGAATAAGTTCAAAATAGATTAAAAAAATTGCTGAGATTAGATAAATGTCGCCAAGTAAGGAATAAAATTACTAAAATTACTACAAAGTTTGGTTTCGAATTTAACCAACCATGTAAAATTAAGCAAAAATGGCAACCTTAATTTGGATAGATTTTGAATAAATCTGTCGATTTCGATGGCGATCAAACACAAGTCTCTCTTCTTCAGGAGTAAACATAATTTATTCGGGATTTTCTCTCTCTTTTTCTTGTTCCTGAGAGAGAAGGGTGGAAAACTGGTATTTTTAACTGTTACTTTGGCATGTTCTCTTTCAGTGAGGAATATCCTCCGAATATTAAAAATAGGCTCAATACTGAAACGGAATTGTTCAAAATCGTACATTCATCAATAAGGTGCCCAAGGGCCATGCCAACGACAGACGTAATCTTACCATTTGCGTGATGATAGAATTTGTGGACTTGTCAGGTGCTACTACGTGACATAAGTCACAATAAAAAGAATACAATTTTCGTGAGCAAACTTGTAAAAATGAGGAACAAGAACATGTTATATTTCAGTTTTACTCCTAATCTTAATTATAACAAAATTATAAATCCTATATTTTATTACCTATTTTTCATGTTTGTTTCGCTTTATACCACAGAATTATAAGGGAAATTATTTAGTCTCATATTTCTGCCCCTCGTGTGATTTTCGTTTTAGTTTTCTCAATATATGATTTAGAAACTTAATATTATTGAAACTGGTAAGTCTTTTCAAATACATAATACTGTTTTTGTGCTATCATATAATACTGTACCATGCCTTTATGTGTGCTTCTTATTGGCTATATTTATCATAAAGCCGCCTTTTTAGAAATTAATAAGCCACTGATCCTCTAACGAATAAAATGGCGCTTTAAATTAAAATGAACAATCCACATACCTGTGTCCTGTCCAATGTTCAATCCTTGTTTTAAATCTCTAATGATCTGTCTCGTATAATTTTTTTGATGTGATAGTACCGATGTTAACTCTCGTCGAGTGCACGGAGAGAGCAACATTTTTTTGACTGCTCAGTGCTCAGCCGAGTTCACGAAGAGAACTAAGGTTTTGTGGCTGCTCAGTGTTCTCTCTCAGACTGTTTTTGATTACTCTCATTTTCGAAAACATTACTTGTAAACCTAAACATTGATCAGCTGAGTGCATCTGAAGTGGCTTAAAATAGATATGCCAAAAATGCTCACATACAAATACATGTTCTTAAATATAATATTTTTATATTTAAAATACTTTTTTTTAATCTCAGCTGGTGTTAATAATTCAGAATAGCAAAACAAACAAACGAAAAAAGTTTTAAATAAAATATACTATTCAAGGTCTTTTTGCGTGTTTCTTTTTAGTAAATAAGAAAGCATGCAATTGGAAACTCATGCCTAAAATTTCATTCATTTATAATATCTTGAAACTAACATTAAAACAGTCTGCGTGTAAAATCATAATAATAAGGCCTGTAACATCCTTTGGATTGTATTATAAAATTCGGAATTTTAAATATGTAAAAATAACAACTTACCTGTTTTTCAAAATAAAATTTTAGAACATAAGATTCCATTTTAAATTGTTTTACGAATCGTTGTCATCCACGGCTTTAACGCAAAGAATAATTAATGTTCTTTGATGTTTTCCAATGTTTTCAGATGTTGACTTAGTAATTTTGTGTGCTTTTGTTCGTTTAATCTTTGCGAATAAACATGCCAGAAGAGAAAAATAATTAAACAAAAATCTATAGCTTCTTTTTTTTACAGCTATAAGCAGTAACAATTTTTACAGGTATCCCGAGCAAATCATACCGAAAATGTCATCAATTTGCATCCCAAATACAAACGGTAAAGCGAATATTAAAAAAAAGGTATGGCAACGCTTAGCACCCTGTAAATATGAACGGTGATCAGCTGACATTCATCCGCGGCATGCACATTCGCCTTTTATAACATGAGATAAATACAGTTCATATTTTTCCTTTTCGATTTTCAAGCAGTAAAATTAGCAGCAAAAGGGGGGATACACAAGTATTATAAATGCTGTATTTACGGAAAACAATTCATTACCAATATAATTTTTTTATGCTTTTCCGTGGGCATCCTGGAAATTATTGTGATTTACGGCAATAATAATAATGTTTCGAATTGTTGTTCTTTATTGCCTCAATATTTACTCTTCGTTTGGCAACGTCTATAGTGTTCGATTTATCAAGAATCAACTTCAGACGTGGTTGCTTTTACACCAGTTGTAAAACTGTAAGATGGAAAAGAAAAGATTCAACCTCAGAATAATGTTCTTCGAAATTCGTACCAACGGAGAAATTTTATCTTAGACGGAAAAGGGAACACTTCTCGAGTAAGTGGGAATTATCTGAGATGACAGCCGATTCTGTCTCCTGAAAAAAATTTCAGCGCTTTTCTCGTAATACATTTTCCCTTTCGAAATAAGTTCAGAAAAATAAAGTCCGGGAAAATTTCTGTCTTCTGTCATAGGTTTTTCTCCAGGCTTCCTCATATCTCCTACCTAAATCTGTTCATGCATAAAAATCAGTCTTTTCAGTGAATTTGAAACTTTTTCAATGCGAATTTCGAATCAGTAGGTATCCTTTCCAGTGATATTTCCATTCACTGTTCGGGGGGCGGGGTGAAGGGACAGACGAATTCTTAGAACTGTCTCTTTTAGCAACATGCTCATTTTTCAATAAGCATTGTTGCTGCAGATATGAATTCGCTGTCAATCAAAATACAGTGCAATTCTTCATAGCAATCACCTGCTGCAGATGACCGCCCTTAGAAAATGATCAATATTTCTGAAAACGTACATAAAAATGGATGCTGATAAACCTCTCTGTGGAGATCATTTCTACAACAGAACAAATTAGTCTCAAACTATCGCTGATCAGCTTATGCAAGTCCCATAAGAGAAATTATGAGATGTGTTTTGTAAATTACTTGTTCAGCTTTAAACGCTAATAATTTTGGGAATAACACGTGACAGAAATGCACTGTGGACTGCATTTTTAAATGTTTTATTTCTGAAGTCTTACTGCCATAATACCCCAGTTTCTAATACAAATCCATTGTCGAACGCGTCAATAATACATTATGCGTACGGAAAAATCGCGCTCCGCAAAAATAACTTTTTACGGATAAAATATGTCATATGTAATTCAGATTTAGAAAGTATGTATAATTTACATAAACCTAAGTATTGCTATAATTAAACGAAAAAAGCGACCATGTTAATTGAAATGATTGTGGAATGTACGCAATTATTATTATTTATTATTAATATTATTATTATTATTATTATTATTTTCGAAAATCTAGGAGAACTAGAACGGCAAACTTCGAGCACAATTAGTGGACGCGGTTCACAGTTTAAAAGATCTGATGCGGACACCACATGACTTCCTTGTACGGAATATTGAATTACACGCACTTTTTGCTGCATTTCAAATAAACTTTTTTCCTCGAATTTCATTAGAGATAGATTTCTTATTCAATTAATTCAGTTCTTACTTCGCGGCAAGGCAAAAACACATAAAACCTCGAAATATCTTCAGTAAAAATTGAAAGATATAGGGAAACAAAAACAACAAATACAGGTAAAACAATTTACAAAAAAATTTTTACATTTAAAAATTACATAGTTTCTACGCATAAACAAGCAATTCGACCAGCGGGCAAGAAGCGGCAACGGGCAGATTTTGGTGCACAAAACTAAAAGTTTCCTTTTGGTCCCACTCGGCAAAAAGATACTGAAGGTGCAGAAAGAATTAATTCACTATTCTTTTAAGTTTCAAATGTAAACACGGCACTTAAACAACTTCTAAATTGTTGATAAATCTACAAATATTGCATGCAGATTAACTAAAGGCATGAAAAGCGGAAGATAAGAACAACATAATTCAATCATTTTTAAAGCAAAAAAATGCACAGTTCAGCAACATATAACAATAAAAATCTGAGCTCACTGAGCCGAGTAACAGAGTCGGTATATGTATACTTTTTTGCGGCCGATTGCAACTAAAACGGGAGGTGCACAACTACATGTTATAGCATTCCTACAAAATTTCAACGTTCTGAGGCTAGTCGTTTTTGAGTTATGAGAGATATATACACACGTACGTACGGTCACTAAAAATCTCTTCTGAGTCCATTTTCAATCAGTTTTATAATTCGTTTGGAGAAAAAGAGTCCTTTATTCTGTCCTTACATACAGATATTACGCAAAAACAGCGTTAAATTGTATTCGATGGCGGTCAAAATGGATATTTTCGTTGAAATATGAAAACCTGAATTTTTCTTGATTACAGTACTTTCGTTATTTCATACAAGGAAGTAAAAACTCTGCGTTTAGAATGAATAAGCTCAGATTTCTTTAGCGTTTAGTTTTTTAGCGAGAGCTTTGAACATTGGCTGAATTTTGTGGCTTTAGTTTCCATTCTGTTGAATTTTCCGTTGGAAGCTTACGCTTCTGCCAGCCGCTTAGCGAACATTCAAGATTCAGTTGACAAACTAAGCTTTAAAAAGAGGAAAATATATTTCAGTCTACATTGGCTTTTCTTTAGCAAGAAAGTGCAGGTTAGAACTCTAGCCGTCATCCAACAATAATTTCGTAGATGCAGAACATAAATTCATTAAGAATAATAAAATATGAATATTCTGTAATTTATTTGCTCTTGAACATGATAATTCGAGCGTGCTGTTGCTAGTATTCGAACTACAAATCTTCCAGCTGATAGCTGGAAAATAGCAATCACTGAAACTATGATATTCCCAAGCGCTGGGAAATGGGATAATTCTGTGTAGTCTCGCTTATTTAAAGAGTGGCAGATGAGAAGTGCAAGATAATGCAACAGGTAGTAATGAATTATCGTCAGTCGCATTTTAGTTCGGCCACTTTAAAGACATTATGGGTTTGGGAGGGTTGCAATCAGTTGTGCATGTTGTTTTGGCAAAAAACACAAGAACATGCACGGAGAATTGTAATAATTCGTTTTTAGTCTTTTTGTATTTCTTTCGTATTGTAACAGTACTTACTGCCTTCTTATACAAAATTTATAGAAGAATTGCTCTGTATTTGCTTTTTTTTTTTAAACATAAAATTTTCCGACTTTTCATTCCAAGAAAATAAATATAGTTTAGTCTCTAGAGGCTGACCGCTATTTAAAATTCTCTCCCATCGTCGAAAATCAGAATCGAAATCCGCATTCAGAAAGCAAGCTTTATTCCCAAGAGACAGTACCGTTCTTAGAATGGTATTTCCACTGAAATGTTTTTTCTCATCCGCAGATGAACATCTTTGAGTTCACAAACTGGATTTTTAGCTTGAAACTCATGTTATATGCACAAATAAGAATTTAGAAGTAGATGAGGGCCGATTGTTTTACAAATGGTTGGTATTCTACAGTTATTGCTAAAACAGTTAACATTCAATAAATATTTAATCGTTATTCTTTTGCGGACAATGTCTTTGCGGACCTTAATGCGATATTTCTGTGACATCAGTAGTCATTCTAAACCTTATTATTATAATCTAATTTTACGATCTGCACTCGGCGAACTGTTTTGATGTTAGTTTTAAGATATTATGAATTAGTACTAATAAGTTTTAAGGCCCGAGTTGTCTACTTTAGTTATTATTTATTGAAACTTTAGTTATTATTCTTAGCGGTAGAAGTTATAAGGCCTCGTTTAGTTTTTAACCAGTTACTTTATGCTGATGAACTTCCCTATCCTCCTCATTTCCATTTTCGTGCCAGGATATAAATTTCTAGCTCGTGCGATATTCAAATGGGCTAGAGAGAAGGCAGATTATTATTTAATCAATCCCTTTTTTGAAATTGTATTAATAGTTTCCATGAAAAACGTATGTTATAAAGGATTAGAAAATCAAAAGAGACATAAGTTTATTATTGCATTAACTATTATATGTTTAGTAGTCATGTTACTATTATACATTTACTAAAATTCACTTAAATTCTTAGTCAGAAAATGCATGCCTGCAATGTTATCATTATGCGATGATTTACAGGTGCTTTATTTCTAACACGATATTTTGTAGGACGATATATTAAAACTGCGAAATTTCTGCACTTCATTTTCGACCACGATGTTTTCTCCTTGTATTCTAAGATGATTTTTTTGTTTTGTAAGACTTCTTGCTTTCTCATTGTTTTTTTCCTTCACAATATTTTGCTGCGACATTTTCAACGGACATCTAGTGGGGTTATCAAATATAACGGCGAGTGGTGTTAGAAGAAATTTTTTTAAGAAAAACGTTTTCTTAGTCTCCTACATTTGAGGATTCCTAGCCGAAACATGTTTCGTTGGAACCTCTGTTCTGACTAAGAACTTTTTTAAAATGTTTCTGTTGAAGCTTTGTCCCTCTTACGATTTCTCCAAAGAACTGGTTTTCGCATCAGTGAACTAATCAGATATCCCGAAAACAAAAATTCTGAAAAATGTTTTTATCTGTGTGCTGTTAAAGATAGCTAGTAGATGTCATACGTGCTTAAAATACATCGTAAACATAACATGGTGCTAATATATTTGCTTTTAACCGTTATCTGTTCTAAACGTAGTACCGTCACAGTAATTGCAGAAACGTCGAACATTTACAAATTGCTGTAGAAGCTCTATTATCCGGGCCTTTATCAAGCGAGAACAGTCAATCAATTTAAAGGAATCTTAGGGAAAATGTAATACAAAAAGGGGTCCAGTCCCAATCAGTAACATTCCCGAATTGTCTTAGCAATGATTAGTAATTTCATGATTCTGATCAGTGATAGTTCATTTTCGCTTTCGTATTCTGCAGCTGCCTTCCACCAACCGTTATGTTTATCATGTATTAAATTTAAAAGCTTCATTAACTGACAGTGAATTCGTGAATGTGTTTCGAAGAATAAAATGATGCGAAAACATGGTTCCAGATTATATTTCGGAATGGATTAAATGAAGAAAACTCTAAAGCATGTTTTCAAGTTTTGAGTAATTAAAAAAATAATTCGCTCCGTTGATCTGCAGAACAGTACCAATTGCTGAGATGAGAGTAAGGCGGCAATGAAATGGACAATGTAAAAATTAGCCAAACTGAAGCCTTGCTTTTATTTTATCTTGTTTCTAACAAAACACACGAAAGCTATCTTCCTAAAGCAAAGCAAACCTCCATGAAGGGCTTTTTAAAGAAAGCTGGTTCAAATTCATGGTATACGTAGGGAAAACTATGAAAAGTTATGTCTCCAGACCATTCGCCTAAATTTGAAACCAACTCAAAACCAGCATTAAGTAGTTTACCGCTTGGGTGCTGAGGTCTTGAGAAAATATCTTTAATTATTTAGAGCAACGTCTTGATGCTTCTCCTGTAGATCTTTTGTTGATCAAAAATTGGCGCGAGAGTTTCTATGGTTATAGGGTTGCCACATAAAATTTTAAGAAAAAAGGTAACGGAATATTTTCTTTTTTTCAAATAAGAAAAAATATTAATACCTCACAAAGACGCATGTAAAAAATTGATAAAAATTTATACTTCGAGTTAGGAATTGTTTATTTCAGATTTTTCACGAATATTTTTGTCCCTAAATAAAACTTTTTATGGATTATTTTTTAATTGAAGAAAAAAAATAGTAATAAAAGAGTTTGTTGAAATCTTAATTACAGCAATACTTGCACCTTTGTTTTCAGAATTTTAAATATACAATTTCAAAAAAAAATACTGTCAAAGTAAAAATTGGCAGGAAATAAAACTGGCGTCGGCAACATTTTACGGTTGCAGGTCAGAATCGATCACAATGTGTGTACTAAGATGCCGCTTTGGGTTAGTTGTATTTTCATTTTAAAACTATCTTTTTTGATGAATGGTAAAAATAAATTTGTGGAGAAAATAATTATAGTATGCTTTAAACTTTAAACATAGAAATTTAAATTATAATTCTTATTATTATACAAACAAACATAACTGAATGAATTTTATTTTTCTCTTCGGTATCAATGGCTTCCCTGATATGCTGAAGCTTGTGACGTCAGTTTAGTTAAGTCCGAGGCCTACGTGATGGTATATCGAATTAAGTCTGGCTTATAGTTAGTCGTCTTAAGACAAATCAAGCATCTGAATTTCCGGTAGTTAAACTTTTCCTGTTCTTGCAATAAATTTCATGTGTGAAAATATTCTCATTTTGTACATTGAACCGAATGCGGACAAAATGGTAAAGCCAGTTTTTTTTTAATTACGAATTACGGATAGTCGTTGACAATCTTATTGATTTGTCCTAGAAACTATATTACAATATTGTATTTTTTTAGAAAAAAAAATCATATTTGTTATTGCAACTCTGGTAATCAAACAAAAAATGTTGTTTTCAATTATTTTTTAATCTTTTTTTCAAGTGTTCGTTTCATTTTCATTACGAATTACGGATCGTCGTTGACAATCTTATTGATTTGTCCTAGAAACTATGTTACAATATTGTATTTCTTGAAAAAAAAATCATATTTGTTATTGCAACTCTGGTAATCAAACAAAAAATGTTATTTTCAATTATTTTTTAATCTATTTTTCAAGTGTTCGTTTCATTTTCATTACGAATTCCGGATCGTCGTTGACAATCTTATTGACTTGTCCTATAAACTATGTTACAATATTGTATTTCTTTAGAAAGAAATCATATTTGTTATTGCAACTCTGGTAATCAAACAAAAAATTTTGTTTTCAATTATTTTTTAATCTATTTTTCAAGTGTTCGTTTCATTTTCATTACGAATTACGTTTTTTCAAGTGTTCGTTTCATTTTCATTACGAATTACGGATCGTCGTTGACAATCTTATTGACTTGTCCTATAAACTATGTTACAATATTGTATTTCTTTAGAAAAAAATCATATTTGTTATTGCAACTCTGGTAATCAAACAAAAAATGTTGTTTTCAATTATTTTTTAATCTATTTTTCAAGTGTTCGTTTCATTTTAGGCTTTACAATATATTTTATACATTATGCTTTATTTTAATAACTCAAGTGGGTCGCTTGAAATTATGAAATGGGTCACTCAGTGACCAGGGTGCTATAGGTTACCGAGGCCTAATTTAAAATTTAACCTCTATTAATTGATTTTTTGATTATCCCAGGTGGTTATGATTCCATTTATCTCGAATAATCAAGACTCTACTGTATTTAAAATTAGAATTAATATCATATAATTTAAATTAACGACAGTTAAAAAGAGGTGTCGTATCATGATTTCTGATTCAAACTGGGACATTTCAAAACTAAAACCGTTGTTTATTATTATGCGAACCAAACAACATTTAAGGAACTAAACAATCCCATCGATTCTTGAAATGCCCAGTGCAAATGCATAAGGCTATATTTTGAAGATGACAGGTTTATCCGTTAATAAGCCTGTTCCTGGCGGGTCGAATGCCTTCGTGTAGGTCTTTTTGTACGCTTCTACACAATTTTAAATATATAATTTAATAACTTATTTTGGCCTTCTGGACAAAAAAAAAGGTCTTTTTACTGCTTTTTGGACAACAAATCATTTGATAATGCATTTCCCCTTTACAAGTAGTTTAAATTTTACAGGATATCAATCGAATTTGGCGCCCTTGATTTTGCCATCTGTGTACGAGGCATTCTCTTTATATCCGCCAGGAACCAGCCTGTCCTTTAAAGACGTATTGGGAAAAATAAGATCATACAATTAATTTGCAAACGTTTTTGGCTAGAGAAGACTTAATCTATGTAGAAGGTTAATTTAGGGCAGGGGTGGGCAAAAGCCGGCCCGCGGGCCATATGAGGACCTTTTAATTGCTTAATCGGGCTCGTTATGAAATCTGCAATAACACTTTCATCTGTTTCCTACATGCGGATATATACACATGACTATAATATCTGCTAACGAAATCTGAAAACACTAGATATGCTATAAAGCACGTGCATCTGCTGAGGAATATAGTTTTATCGTTTCTAGCAGCTTTAATTTAGAAATTAAACAAAGAAATATGAATATGTCTGAGATAAAAAGATCTCAGAAAAAGGAGCTCAATGAAAGAATATTTCGCCCTTTTATATTTTATTTAAAAATGAAACACTATACATGTCAGTTCCCGCATATTTTATATTTCATTGATTGTCGATGTAAATAACTAAAGAGAATTAACTGGCTACTCTGCTTTAACTCATTTAACGCAGCGTATTTCATTCCTGTACCAACGGAAACGTGAAATTAATTGCAGAATTATCTTGTGATTTATACCGCTATTTGGCTTTCCAACGCCACATCACCTGACATATCGTGCTGTGGTCAAGGTCACGAGGGAATTTAATCGTGGGCGTTGTTCACGGCGGACCAAAAGTAGCTGACTGAAGGTAGAAGCCCTTTCCTAGCTTGGACAGTTGCTACGTTACCTCCTTGTTAAAGAAATCGATTACTATTTGCATCTAATTGCGAATGTAGGCCTTAGCTTCAAGCTCAACTTATGTTTTAGCTCATTTTTTGTATAAAAAAAATAGTCAAAACTTGTAGTGGGCTGCCCACAACGCGTTTCCTGAATTCACTGAAAACTCATCGAATTTTTCGATAGAAAGCATTACCTCACTTACCTATGTATATAGGTTAGCGGGAAGTAAAAGGAGGGAAAAGTTTTAGGAAATCTTATTGGTCCTCATTAAGTTTGTTTTATCCTAATTATCCTAATTGTTGCTCCTAATTAAGTTTCCTACAAAGCCTAATTAAGTTTGTTTATCAAATCGTTTATCAAAGATGTGAGTAAAATATAATTAAAATCGTAGTTTCTTTCAAATGTGGAAGAAAGATTTCTTCTGGTATGTCATTTCGTGTTATTTAAGTCCTCATCATCTTTAAAATGTTTCTGGAATTGTTTACAAAAAATCACCTCGCTCATTATAAATCATAATTTAACAATCTGCGAAAGATATTAAAAAAATAAAATGTGAAGTTTTAAATTTAATTACCGTTTCTCATTTTACACTTTTAAAACCTCGAAGAGAAAAAAAATGCTTACATTTTTCATATTTTATATTGTTGCGTGCGTACGGGTTCGTTATATATTGAACGCAAAAGTCGTTAAAAAGTTAACAAAAATTTATTCTTTCCACAAGAAATAAATAAAAATGCTGAAATATTTCTTCACAAATCTTCGCACAATATCACAATATCTCAAACGTTTAGCAAAAACTCAGTTCAAAACAGATAAAATAATTCTATCTCACAGAGAAATCGCTACAATCAATACAGCATTAAGTAAACAAACAAGCAGTTCGCTTTTTACAGCTACAAGTATAGCAGCAACAACTACTCTTTTATTTTTATTTATTTATTTATTTATTTATTTCGACGTAGCTTTCTCTTCAAAAATCGTCTGCGTTGCACGGGGAAATAAAACGGAATTTTAACTACAATTCTAAATAAATAGCCAAATAAATGTAAAATTCGTAACAATATATTAAAGCAGAATTTAAGAACTCTGGAAAGTGAAGACTGGGGACACTGGCCTGTATACCCTACGGCATTAATCGGACCGTGGAAGTTCGATTTAGATTTGATTCCAATTAAAAAACCTTTATTCTATATGACAGCCATTTCTTTATCCTAATTCTTTTTTTTATGCTCTTGGTGAAGCCTTTCATTTTGAAGAATCTTGATTTTAGTATTCCTATCAAGTATGCTAGGAACTAAGCGCGCAGAATCTTAATTTTTTTCCAAAATAAATATTTTCTTACTTTTTAATCGCTTCTTGAATTCCTGGGAAATAAAATGTTTATTAAATCAGTTGCAAGTCACGTTATAATATTCAGTTACTAAATGGTCATTGAGACTTCCTTCTGAAAACGGATTCGAGCTTTTCTAATTGAGGAATGCGGATCGAAACCGCGTTGGATAGATATCCTCTTTACAGGCACAGGATCGGCACGGTAACTGAAAAACCGGTTTCCGATCCTAGACTATACCGATTTTATGCCGGTGTCAATGATATGCAGATATCCTTAAAAATGAATAATTTAGTCAAATTATTAACCTGTATAAATAATAACGCTTTCCTGCTAATTATTAGCTTTATATATGCTATGAAAATATCGATTATATGCCGTAGTCAATTTCTGTGACGCAGCAAAGGTATGCCGCCGTCGAAACGATGCCGTGTCCATTGTATGTATGCCTGTGGAGATTCGTTACAAGGCATAAATGTACTCGTAATATATACGTTGTGCCCACAAAAGTGTTTATCCGGCCTTTATTTTGGTAACCGTTGCGGGTAGACATATACTTCCACTTACAAAAATATCTTAAATGACGCAAATATTCATGTTTTGGGCATTTTCAAATTTAAAAAAAAATAATCGATTTTGTAAAAATTAGAAACTTTAACTTTCTACACGCTCTTCTGAGTTCTATGTCTAGGAAAATAATATACTCATTATAAAAAAAATCTGATGTGGACACCACATGACTTCCTTGTACGGTTAAATTATTCAAACTTATTTCCTCGAATTTCATTAGAGATATATTACTCCTTCAGTCAATAAATACAGTTTTCACTTCGCGGCACGGGCCAAAAAAGGTTGAGAAGCTCTGATCTAGAGCATGAATTCTATAAGATTCTGCGAATAAGATCTCTAAACAAATAATAATATTTACTGATATTTTTCACTATAATTTACATAAAAATACTCATCACATCAGAAATCTTTTTCTAAGCAATATTTTTAATTGCTTACAAATGCAAGTGATTCTCGCTTTAATATGTGCACGACCATTGAATATAATTCCCGATTTCTGTATCAGTTATCTCAATCAAAGTAAAATGTGAAATTTGACATTTTATTCCTGTTTCTTATTTTATGCTTTTAAAACTAAGAAGTGAAAAAAATGTTAAAAATTTTACATATTTTAAATACTAAATCAGAATTTACAGACGTTCTGGAAGGTGGAAACCGAGGGTACTTGTATATCCGAAAGCAATAGTTAGGCTGTGGAAATTCGATTTAGATTTGATCACAGTAAAAAAAAATTTCTGTTCTGTACATGAGAGTCATTTCTTTTTCCTTAATTCTTTTCTACGCTCTTGCTAACGCCTTTGATTTTGTAGAGTCTTGTTTTTAGTATTCTTAATAGGTATGCTAGGAACTAAGCCCGTAGAATCCTAATTTTTCCAATTAGTTCAGAAAAGGATACAAAGAAAATGTCAGGAAAAAAAGCTGAATTGTTATTTCTCCCATTTCAGAGGAGTAATTAAAATTGAATGATCATCTTATTTCGTATGCTATAGTTGTTTTAGAAATCTACGTGGGCGAATTATTTTGTGCTTTTATATCCTATCGTAGCGTGAGTAGTAAAAATACACTTTTGAAGTATGTGCAACATACATTAATAACTTAAGTAAGGGAATTGTAATCTAAGTAATAGAATTTGTAATTAAAGGAACAGAATGTTTTATTTCTGTTCGGTTTTAGTTATTTTTAATTAATAAGTTTTTTTTTTGTAATTTTACGCTTATTTAAATTAAATTTTTTCGTCGTCTGCAGATTAAAAGCATTGCATTTTCAAAATAAAAAATTGTCTCGAATTCTTTACATGAAAGAAAGAAGTTCAGTCTTTTTAAAATGCTGATATTCTAAATGTATAATTCTTTTTAGTTAATTTTTAAAAATGGTAGATTGCAGCGAGGGCAAATTTAAACTTCTTATTTTAAATACATTTGTTGTATCAGTAGGATTTATGATGAATAACGTAGTCATGAATCACAAGAATGTTCCGTTAGACAATTATTATCAAGTAAATAATCAAAAGTCCACTTAATTATCAGAACCTTCAATTAACTGACCTGTCAGGTAACAAATACACAGTCCAGTCACATTAATGTGACCACTACGTACTTTCCATGTCAGAGTTAAATAACCAATCACAGAAGGCAGGTGGCAGCACAGTGCAGTTGAGCGTATATAAAGGGTGTGTGAGGGCTTCGGAAAACATTTCAATCGTTGGCGTAATGCAGAAACGAAGCGATTTATCCGACTTCCAAAAGGGCATGATCATTGGCTTTCGGGCCAAGGGTGGAAGCATTTCCGAAACGGCTGAGTTTGTGAACTGTTCGCGTGCCGCCGTGGTAAAAGTGTACCGTGCATGGCAAAATGGGATTGTCCAAAATCATTATGGTCTGGGGAATGTTTTCCTGGCATTCTCTAGGTTCACTGATCATTGTGGAAGGCACAATGGATCAATACAAGTACGCATCTGTCCTTGCGGACCATGTTCACCCCTACATGCGCATTGTTTTTCCTCAGGATGATGGCATCTTCCAGCAGGACAATGCGAGGTGCCATACAGCTGCCAGTGTACGTGCGTGGTTCGAAGAGCACCAGGATGAGTTTACCGTCCTCCCCTGGCCAGCAAACTCACCTGACTTAAACCCAATCGAGCATCTGTGGGACCATCTCGATCGAGTTGTTCGCGCCATGGATCCTCAACCGCGTAATCTAGCGCAGCTGGCCACGGCATTAGAGTCGGCATGGCTCAACATCCCAGAGAACACCTTCAGGGACCTATGTGACTCTCTTCCTGCACGTCTCGCAGCAGTCCGCTCTGCGAAAGGTGGTTATTCTGGCTTTTGACAGATGGTCACATTAATGTGACTGGACTGTGTATATTCTGTATAAATATTCTGTGTCTACAGGAAACTGGAAAGCAAAATTTCTTGAGCATTCTTCTATTTGCTCGTTAAGTTATACAAGTACTTGTAGCTGCAGAACTGATGAAGAGAAAAATCATGAACACAGACATTTTAATATCAAGTTGACAACATCATTAGTTTTCAAGTCAGGAAAAAGTGATGCGGTTAATTAATTGAATAACAAAACTAATTTTTAATTGTTTAAATGCAAGATCTTTTCGAATGATTGAAGAATTATCCAACAAAGAAATCAAAATTTCCGAAATGAAGGTCATCCATTGACGCTGAATAAAGCACGCGATTGCATGTGACGTCACTGTATGTCGAACATTTTTCGTTAATGTCAGCATTTTAAATAAATAAGTAGTTCTTGTTGGCAACTTTTTTGTTTCATAGAATCTCACTCTTTTTGGAAGCATAAAATGTAAACCCTACATAGAAGACGGAATAGCGAATACTCGCTTTGTCTTTGAAGAATAGATACTGCAGAAGAAGGTTTTAAATAACCTTTTCATTTGAACTAAATTTAACAAGATCACGGTGCTCACACTTCACCCCCACTTGTGGCTAACTAAAGTGAACAGAAAATAAAAATGTAACAATTTACAATAAACTAGAAAGGCTAACGACTGGCTGATTAGTTATCTAAAACGCTAGAGCCTAGAATATCAGTGTAATCTTATGGATGTCTAACACCGACTAGAGAGCTAATTTCAAACACGCAACATAAACTCCGAACTAACTCCGCCACTATTCTCACGAACTCTTGAAACACAGCTTAAATACTGCTTCTGAAACACGTTTAAATTTTGCGTACTACGTTATTTAAAATTTACATTCCAGCAGGAAACTGAAATCAGGAGGGAAAGGAAAGTAAAAAAAAAAAATTTTAATCTGAAAGGGTTCAGATTTTAAATTACGTCTAAAGGGGCGTTTTTTAACGTTTTATGTGTTGACTTTATTTATTAAATATCATGTTCTTTGCAGTTAAACCATCAAATTCAGTTCAACAACAATATCGCAAAAAAATTTTAAAATAAGTATGTCTTTAGAATTTGTGATACACAGTTCCGCGCGCTTTAGATAAAAAGGTCTTTTTATTTTCCCGTAGAGTGTTGCCATTGCTCCCTTTTAAATCGTTTGAGTTTGTTCATCAAAAATTCGTTAAAGTTTTACAAAATATGAAATAGATAATAAAACAAATTTCAAATTAAGGCTTCCAGATGCGCATATTCGGGTGGAAACTAACGTTACTCAAAACTAGATGGCTCTAGGTACCGTTGTTTTATCACATTTGGAGAAATATATATATATATATATATACATTTATGCAGATTCTTCATTATTTAATTTCTTTAAGTATAATACAGGACTGCAAGTTTGAAAAGTGACTCAGACTTTTAATGTTTCCAACGCAAAATCGCAAAACGAAAACAATAGTCCTTCCTTCAGGGACAAAGCCCCTTTGGACTAACTGGTTAGAATTAAATAAGGTCTTTATAGTTTCAGATTAGGATAATTGACACGGTATGTTATTGATATCGATCTTGGATCTTCGATTTTGATTTTGCTGCTGGCAGTCAACTACTAAAGAGGAAAAGTTGTTATATTACATTAAATTGAAATAATGAGTCAGCGTATACATATTAACGTGGTGTGTCAAAAGATTTTGTTTCCTCGTTTGGCAACAAAAATATTATTTACGAATTGGTTGTTGCTTGGAAAGAATGAAGTGACTTCATTCATACTGAAACCTAGATCTGGCAAAGCTTTAGTGGTTTATTTTTAATCACTATCTAATCGTACTCAACTGTGCTTAGTGTGAACTTCACCCTCAAGAATTATGTGTACATAGTGTAAATAATTCCCAAACGTGTGTAAAAGTGTATTATTAATCTATATCAACTATCTAAGATAGGACTTAGTGCATTTTTAAGAAGAAAGGACTTAGTCATTTATTTATAATGTTTGAAAGAGTTTCAAATAAACTTACTTGAACTTAAGCATTACTTTAACTGCATGGACAGCAAAATAGTAGGTGAGCTCAACATGTGACTTTCGCAACCAATCAGAAACAGCCTATTCCTGAAAAAGTTAAAAATGTCAGAAAATTAAAATATCAGTATAATCAATATATCGAAATGCCAACCTCATCCTGAACATTTTGATACCAAACTTACCCAGATTTAGTGAAGTTTATGCCATGATGCTTCACCTTTATAAAAATTTCAGTTCTGCTCTTTCAAGCAGCAGACTACGAGGACAGTCTCTGGGTGACTCGATTTAGCCAATACAACAGTCATAGCTCGAACGGCTTCCAGACGCTTATCGAAATTACGTACTTTGAGTACATGTGCTAGCTTCGCCGTGGACGGCGTGACGGTATCGCCTAATTAATTAAAATACCGACACCTAAGGGCAGAAAATCCACGACTTACGTAAAAGCAGCCTCTGCTACACGCTGTATTTACCATTAAAAGATTCGATTCGATTCATACTGAAATATTTTTATTAATTTTCATTTCAAGTGTACTTATGTATGTTCAGGTGTAGAACTTATAAATTTTGCTTTGGCCTCAGCCCGCTAGTACTATTAATATAAAATGAATTCTTTTCTAATCATTTAAACAAAAGAATATTAAAATCTTTCACAATATACAAGGACGAAGAAGGAGTTATTAGATTGAAACAAGAATTAGATTTCGGAAAGAATGCCGGGGACTTAAGAAACTCAGTTGTTTTACCAAGTGATCATCAGGCTGTCAAAAGTTTGATTATACCAGAACACTATTAGAATGTCATTCAGTTGGTTAGAACAAAGCCTCCCAACGCTTTTTCTTGCATCTACCCCTTTTTAATGAATGGATTTCTTCATCGACCCTCTTACATTTTCCTGTTTATTATACAGTATGCAAGATAATGGTAACATAACTAATTCCCCATAAAAACCTCAAATAAAGCAATTAGTTTAAGAATATGAACAAAAATTTTGAAAAGTTATTTTATTATATTTATGTTTAATTAATTTTTGTAATACTGTTTTTAATTTTAGGAATATAAATAAATTTCCGATATGAAGATTACAGATTGTGATTGCATTGAAGTTCAATTTTAATTGATGCGATGGCCGCTGTTTATGCATCGATGCAATGTTTTAATATTTGGCATAAAATTTGTAGTTTAGTTTTTGAATCACACTATTCAAAAATATTCATTCTGTTTCTCGTTTCCCATTCGAATTTTGCTTTTTTCATATTTTTTACTGTGTTTTCTGATGTTCTTCTGTTTTATTATTTTGTACTGCATATATTGCGTAAAATATTTATATATTTAAAAAAGCATATTATTGATTTTTAAGATGCATTAAGTAATTTTAATGCATTTTTTTCTTTTATGTGAGTTCTTCCTTATTAAATGATACAACTTTATATGAATAAACAATTAATTACTAATTTTATTAACATTCCTTTTTCGTAATCAATGGAGTCTTGATTATGCCGATGAATAGCCGGTTCAGATTCGGTATCGACTATAGTCAACCCGTTGTTCATCACTGAACACCTTTAAATTTTCATCGACCCCCTGGGGATCAATACCGACTCCGTTGGGAATCTCTGGCCTAGACAATGCGGATTTTGAATTCATCATTTCATGAAAAGGTACGTTTTGCGAGAAACATTGTTGAATTCCGTGGATTTTTACTATTACAAGTGCAGTGAACGGAAGATAATAATATTCAATAAAATATTCTTGCATTTAAAACTAGTGCTCTATGAATACAAAGGGAAGTTTATGATATATAATTTGTATCGAATTTGTATTATTGTGTAATTTTCTGAAATATATCCGATCTGTAACAAAATATTTTAAAATTGTCGACCTCTCAATTTATTTTAAATGCAATGAGAATCTACCATGCAAATGAATAGATATTTGTCACATTATTCAAATAAAATTCAGAGGATCTGGAATAATTTATAGCTGTTCTGCATCTCATAAAATATTTACGTGGAATAAAATGCCTTGAAGGAAAGATCTAATGAGAATATCCGTGTAATAAATTTAAACGCGTTTATAACAAATTTATAGGAGAGGTATCTAAATCGGAGTAGTTTGATTTAGGAAAATTTAAATATTCTGTGATGCGTTTGCTATTTGTTTTTTACCTTTGGCATTACTCTTTCTTTACATTTCGGTTTCCATTATCTGAAGACGTATAATGTTGTTCTGAATATATTGTTAAAACTTACTGTGTAACTTAGTAACTAGTGGAAATGGAACACCTCATTGCTAGGAGTAACAGAATCTTCTACAGGTCCTCACCTCACGATATATTTCTACATAACCTCCATCATCTTAAAAAAGTGCTTTCCAACTGGAAGTTAACACCAGGACCACAGTTATTAACCAAAATTGTATAACGTATTTTGAAATGCTATATTAAATTTAATTTGGGCTATAATCTCTACTATTGAATAATGAAGAATCTCTTTGTACGTTTCTTTCATTGAGGGAACACAGCAGCACCTTGAATCACCCAATTATGAATACATGTAGTCCTCCACCCGAACATGTGTACACCGAAGCCAGAATTTTGAATTTCCAAAGTTTTTATTTGTTTCATATTTTGTACAAATTTAATGAATTTTTTATTTGTAAAATCATCGATTTGAAAGCAAGCAGTGGGAACACTGCTCGAAAAACAAGACATTTCGGGCTAAAAAGAAAATGAGCTGTCTGATGATTCCTAATTCACAACACAACAATAATATATGAGCTAATACGATAACACTGTGACAATAAGGTTATATTTGTATACGCAACAAATGAGGCATTCTATAAAACATGCATTCTATAAAACTGTAGTCGAAGGGGTAAAAACGTGCTCTTTCTTGATCAAGATGCCGTGTACTGCACTGTTATTTTGCTAGCTGTTTCATTTCACTTTTCAAACAATTTAATAAGTTGCGATGCTTGCTCTTAATGTCCACTTTTCTTTAAAGTAAGCAAACATAGTAACATTTTTCAGTGACAGTTTAGCTCAATTGTATTTCATCCTTCCCACCTTTACTGAAGTAAGTGCTCGACAGATCCATTTTCCTTTGCAATCTTCACCAAAGTGTATTGTATTTTTATAAAGATTTTCTTCATAATCTGCTTAAATATTCTAATTTCTAGGGATATTCCATGAATTCGTTATCTCAGAATTTAAAAGTAAAACGAGGACAACTTGACACACAAATTTCTTTCAGCCAATCTCTTACAACATATAAGTAATTTTACATGCAAAGTTGTTGCATACAGAAACTGAAATTTGAAAAGTGATAAAATTTATTCCAGGAAAAATAGTATCGCCATTGTTTTGGAACGAAGGATAATCAATTTAGATTTTTGCATTTACAAGGATATTTTAAAAAACTCTGTCTCTCAAAATTTGGGAGGGGGATACATAAATTTCTTTCAGCCAGGTCCTGCGGCCGATAAATAGTTCGACGTACAAAGCATATAGATAACTGAAATCTGAAAAGTAATAAAATTTGTTCAATGACAAAAAGTATTTCCCCATTCTTAGAATGGAAGATAGTCAGTTTTTTTATTTAATCAAAAAATATCTTTTAGGAATGTAATTCTCTCCTATATTCCGAAGTAAACCAGTAAAAATGTCTACGCGGCTAATAATTTAACTCCTTCCAACCAGGCAGCATAAGATTTGAGAAAACTTTCCTGTACCTTGTTCAACCAGCCATCCTCTTTTCTCATTAAATTATGATCGTAGTCCTTGTACTTGACAGTAGAGATTGACCAAAGTGATGGATCTATAATTTAAGGACATAATGCGAATTTTACTGGGGGAGGAGTTCTTTCTTCTTTTCCTTTATTCAAGATTTCTCGCCAGTTGCTTCTAATAATAAAATAAGCGGTAGCCATAACCCGTAACCTTTATTTCGCCCTAGGGACTAACCTTCGGCTTTTACAGGAAATTGTTTCAAAATCTTCCGCATTTTAGTGAAGGAAAACACGTCAAAATAATAGTTTAATACACATTTCGATAGTTTCCTTACAGAAGAATGATGGAATTTGAAAATTTATATTAACAGTGTCCTGTAGGCAACTGATTTCTAAATTCTTCTTGAGTGATATCCAGTATTTTGAATAGACCTGTGCACAGTTTCTCTGAATCAGAAAGCTATATTCTCTCTTTTCTAGCGGCAGCACTGGTTGGAATCAAAATTATCTAAATCATCGATCCATTATGCATCTTATCATCAAGAATGGTAGTCAGTCGACAGTTTAGTCACTTTAACATCGGTCCTCTAATCATTCGTTAGAAATTTAACCATCGGCCATTTAGACCTCTTATTAGAGACGTGTACCCTGGGTCTTCTTTCTTGCGGGTATTACATCCGCGAATAGGGAGGACATATAACTACACATACAGTGACTTCTCCAGGATTCGAAACCGAGTCCATAGTTATAGCAGCCGACTTCGCTACCATCAAACGGAGCAAGGTGGCAGGCTATATTATTATTTGATTAGAGCGAATCAGTGAGTTTGCTTGAATATGACAAAGTACACGAGGGCTAACTGCTTAGGGAAGGGATGTCTTTGTGGAAAATTTTCTAAGCGACACTGGCTCGTATTCACATAACGGAGGAGAAAAACTACGAAAACCAACCATGCAGCTAGTCTGTTCACCTCAAATAGAACCCAGATCCAGCTCCTAGTATTCCACGGTCTTAATCACGCTGTCACTATTGGAGATCTTTATTGGTAAGCAGACTAATGCTATCTGCTAAAGGAGGGATGCTTCTGGGAGTATATTTTCAGGTAAACTGACTCGTACTCCCGTAAAACATAGAGACAACCATGCAAACAATCAGTCTGCCGAATTTGAATCCAGGTGTAACTGTCAGTGTTTAGCAGGTGTAGTCTTGGCCACTGGTGGGCTAACAGGCTTGCAATCAAATAGTCATTAAAGTTACAAATTACAGTATTAAGAGGTCTAACGAATGATAAAAGGTCAGATCCATATGCACGTCAGAAAAATCTTACATAAGATTATAAGATCTCATTCCGATATCTTTGGCCGGTGACAGATCCGCTGTTGAAAACGTTAGGGGCTATGTCTATCGAACATTACAGTGAAACACATACCTTTTGCTTTCTGGTATGCAACAGTTCCAGTGGGGGTTGCAAGCTCTGAACTTAACTGACGAGCAGTAGACTTCATATTACCACTGGCAGTTACTGTCGCATATCGATCTTGTAAAGCAGTTGTTATTCCTTTACAACGTTTTTGAGATTCCTTACAACAGTTCTAGAGTTCTGAAATTGTTTCTGTAGTGTAGAAACTGCCTGTCTTTGATGTATTCAAATATCTCACTGCTTTCATGGTCGTCTACCTAGCTTCTAAACGGCCGATAATTCGCCACTTCAACAGATTCTTCGAAATGGACTTCGGAATCGTAACAAACCGTTTTGAGCCCTTACACATTGCAATCAAACGCCATTACACGATCTAACTCCTTGATTTGTGTATCAGAAACTCTTTGATTACTTTTGACTGGATAATGCTAATTAGGCTTGTCTGTCATACATTCCATGCAAAAACGGATTTCTAAGATTGCATATGAAATATCATTATTGTTGAGTATGAAAAGATTGATTTGGACATGAGTGTAGTTCAGAAAAGTTAATTTGGACATGAGTGTAGTTCAGAAAAGTTAATTTGGACATGAGCGTAGTTTAAAAATTTGACGCTAGATTTATTTGTAAGCTTATTGCAGCTTCTGCCGCTTTATTATTGTGTTGCCTGAGTGTGTTTTCCCGAAGTGATTATGAAGAAAATACCTGAGATGATTACTGAGAAAGTTAGTGCCTGCAATTAGTTAAGATGTTAAAGAAGATATAGCAGATCCAACGTATAGGCTTGAGATGTAGGATATTGTAACTGATTAGAATCTTAGAATCAGTGCAAGTCGCTCCAGTTTATAAAATTTTGTGTAACAGGAAGCTATTGTCTTTGTTTACATTATCATTTTAAGCTTTTCAAAACCCCGGGAGTGACTCATAAAGATCTGTTAGATTTATGAATTTGAAGTTGTGGGTTGTATTAACAGCTGAATACTTGCAGAGGATGATAACCCATCAAACTGGGTAGATAACTTTTAGGATTAACAGTTACGTTGTAAAGTCAGCAGTCTAAGTTATTTCACATCAACAAACTTACAAATTCATTACAATTATTGGCTAGGCTTTATCGGTATAGGTGATTTGTTGCTATACAGCAGCGTTTCTCAAACTTTGGCCCTCGGGCCGTAAGTAGTTCTCGAAGCCTGCCGCTGTGGTCCTTCTGGATTCGCAAAAAAAATCTAGTTAATTGTAAACGAAATTAACGAGATTTTAATAATTTTTTGCTGATGACATGTGACTAAGTTCATCGGCATATCTTTAGGATGCATTCTCGGAACTAAATGAAATAAATCTTTGTTTACAGGATAATTCTTTGATTACCTCAATGCAGATGAAAAATTAAAAGTGTCCGTAGTTCGTATACCGGCGAGGGCATTGCTCGTTTTTCGTATACTCAACCTTCAAAAAAAATTCCTAATGTTTCTGCAAAGTTGCTTCTGAAGGGTTTTCCTCACTAACTCAGAAAAATACGCAGAATCGATTGAATTTTTAAAAACAAATACAACTTTTTTTCTGGTAGCTTAGTTGAGAAATAGTAATATAAAACTAAATTAATTTTGATTAATTGTATTTTAAAAAATATAATGATAGTAACATAATGATAGTAAAGTATATGATACGATATATTACGGGATAGTAAAGTATATGAAAAATATAATGATAGTAACATACACTAAAAAAATTCCTTTTGAAGGGGTAAGAGTAAGATAATTATAAACATCCTAATTTGTAGAAGCGGTCACTACTTTGAAAAGTCTTAGAAATGCTGCCATACAGCGCTGAGATAGATAGTTAATGCAGAGAGTTAATACAGTAGAGTAACATTATATAAATCAGTAGTAAAAGTTAACATCATGTAAAATATTTACTTGCTAAAGATAATTACAGTCAGTTCCCTATTAACCGAAGACCGTTCAAATGATGTTATAATATTTAGAGTTATTTTTATCGAAAACAAAAGATAATTTAATTACACTTAATTCTCCTTTAACATAAATTCAAAGTAAGTACTTCAATCTCTTTTTACGAGTGTCATTTTGACTTAACACGAGCTGCTAATCCAATTTCTAAGAATTCACTATTTTTTGGGTTTCTATAGTGTGTAAAAGTCAAAACTCCCCTCGTCTCTAATACCACCAAATTTCCCAACGTCATCACGGTGACAAGCAATTGGTGGGGAAGGATTCAATGATCTGTTATTTGAAGATAATTGTTGAATTGTTTGTCGACAAAGCCCCAGACGAAGACGAAAGCATTAGAGATTGATTATGATCTCCTTAATCTCACAGAATGTAGTGACAATGAATGAAATTATCCAGTTCTAAATGCAGATTTAATAAAAAGAAGTCTGGAACTGGCTATAAAATAAAGAAATAATTTTGTCAAACACGTTCCTAATGAGGAAAGCCCTGGAAAGTTTCAAAGTGAACAGAAACTGCTGACAGCCTCTTACGGAGAATTATATTACAGCTTAAGCAAAATATGAACATGATGACTAATAACTGAATTCTTTCGTAAAACCAGTGAGCCATTAGCACAAGAGGAGACTCGTGCAATTTTGCTCGACAGGTCATAAAAGGACTTCCATTAATAGCCGAAGAAGACGATGTCCACAACATTTCTAGTATCAGAGATATTCAAGTTGCCCGCAAATGTATGGGCCGTATTGTCAGAAAGTGAAATTAAATAAAATCTTGTATGTAAAACAGATTTTTATCGGTTCATAAAAACAACTTCTTTTCCATTTCAAATTCAAATTTACTTGAATGCATTTTCATTATGTTTGTTCTTTGTGGAAATTAGTTGAATGTACTTTGTTGAAATAAAATAATAAGTTTAAAATGAATATGTTCAGACCTTTTTTAACACTTAACTTGCAGTTTTATATCGGAAATTAACCTTCTTTTCTTTTTCCACAGATACAATATCTTGTGTTACACTTATTTTACTGTGAGAAAGGTGGAAGAGAAGTCCAAACCGGAGTGCACATTTTTGGGGAACATTTTTCGCTTACATGGTCGAGAAACCTAAAGAATGCATACCGAATTAAACTGGGTGGAAGAAAAAAAGACAGCTTTTACTCGATGTAAAGTATTCAAAGAAATCACCACGAGATTTAAACAGCTTGTTATGCTTTTGTTTTTTATTCCATCGAAGCTTTTAAATAAAAAATACGAATATCAACTAAATCATGATACCGGCGACATCAATAATGAACAATCCCTTGTTAACAGAGAAGTATTTGAAGAGTTTTATTTGCATTATTGCTAGGGAAAACGAAATAGGAAAATGCAAGGTTGTTCCTTTCAAACTTCAGAGCAAAGTTCCAAATACTGTAATACTACTGCGACATATCATACTATTGCTGGTTATGAGAAGAGTTTCTAAATAAAAATATTGTAGAAGGTCTACATCATAGAAACTGGAGAAATCAAGTAGATCTCTACGCTGTCATCGAAAGTTTTGATAAAAAAACAAGCAAAATAATAATATAGGTTTTAAATATTTGAGTTAAAAATTTTCTTCAAAACTAAATACAGCTTAATTTTATTTCGCCATATGCCATTTTGATATTTCGATAGTTATTTGTTTGTATATCAAAAGGGGTGGCAAAATCAGGCCTGAGCGGCAAAAGTTCTAGCTACGTTACTGATTCTTCAGGGACGTATTTGTCACGCAACGCAAAAACATAATTAGGTATATATATATATATATATATATATATATATATAACATAATAAGCTACTAGTGTATGTTAACATTATGTATGTATAAGTTCACATTATTACCCATTAGTATAAATTAAGTTTGTTTTATACTAATGGCTTGAAATTCTTAAACTTTATATATATATTAATTGTGTGATACGTGTTTTACTTTATACTTAAGAGTATAACAATACTAACAATATTCTTTCATCATTACAGGTCTCATATGCATTTAAGAATGGCATTCTGATATTCGGTAAGCATACATTTAAATTGTCTTTACATTACTGAATTTTACTCGATAAAAGTGATAATAAATATTCATATTTTCCCTGTTTGTGTAATGCCACATTTGCGTTTTCTTTTAAACAGCGTATAAAATTTCGTTAAATCACTTAAGGATTGTAATGCCACATTTGCGTTTTCTTTTAAGCAATATATAAAATTTCAATAAATCACTTAAAGATTTGGGTTAAATGCCACTATACATTTGCGATAGAAATAAAATGAACTTTTCCTTAGGAAATATGTCACGTCTTAAGACTTAGTTAATTTACTAACAATCGCGCTTTTAGTTTCTTCCTAATGATTACTTGGAAAACCTTTATTGACAAGTAAATGATAATTTAATTCAAAACTTTGCTTCTCTGATTCGCTAGCATAAAGAACTAAAATGAAATCTTTTCAAATTAATAATAGCTTTACTTTATATGCTTGCGAATGAAGGCGTTTTAACAGTAAGTAATTTTAATTTTAAAGAGGATAATATTTAGTCTTTTTGTAGTATGCTCTACTTTATACAAGTACTAAATTTATTTAACTTAACTTTTAGAGACTATTTATGTTTTTTGGAAATAAAAACATGAGAAATGAATTATGCTGTTCTCGGGATCCGAACCACGGAATCCCATTTGTTAGCTGGATATGATAACCACTTATACTGTGAGAGTGTACATGGTAAAACGCATTAACTCCTAATAGGATTATAACATCAATGCACGACGCTGTAAAAAAATCTTTTCCGAGAAACGCTGTTCTCCCAAAGCTGGTTTAAACAAGAAAGAATTTCTGTACGAGAGAGTTCCTCTCAACGATCTGTTGGGACATTTTGCAGCGCTGGGCAAAATATTTCATCTGTAGCTTTACCTCGCTTAGTATAGGAAGAAGAGAAGATACTTCTGAAAGATCTTCGCGTAGGTCAGGCAGTCAGACTTGCTGGAAGCGAATGTTCCCAGAAATGTTTCTTTCGACTTTCTCCTTTCAGTTGAGGGTAGCTAGAAGGAAGCAAAGGAGTTTTACATCTCTTCTCCTTCCCGCCAACAATTAAGACGACTGAGCAGAAGCGCGAGTCCTAATCGACTAAATCCAGGTAATGACTAATATCATCCATTATAGTTTAATGAAGTGGCTGCTGTGGAGAATATTTAAATTTCTTCGCAAATAAACATCAGAATTCAAAACAGCCCTGGACAACGCATAAATTTTCCACTTGCTCGCTTCTGATTACCGCTTACACTGTGATACTATGTATGGGTAAATGCGGTCATTATTTACACTTTGTCAATAAGAATAAGATCGAACCTGTTCGAAGCAGTCAGCTAAAAGTTAAATTCTAGAGAGGCGAGCTCAAAAGTTATATTCTAATTCTAAAGTTTAATAACTTTAAAGTTATATTTTAATCTAAAATTATGTTCTATTTCTAAAGTTTAATACTTCTAAAACTATCGCCTAATTCTGTTTAACCTTTAATCTCAGAGCACATGATTTAATACCTTAAGAATCCGTCATATGACATAATCCAAAATAGCAAGCAATTCCAAAGTAAAGAAAGGATTATCTTTAGAATTTACTACGACAGAAATTCTCCTCCTCTTACGAGATTTATCTGGCAGTATCCTGATTTAAGACTACGAGAATGCGTTTGTATAAAAAGTGCATCTAATGGAAATACTAGGAAATGCTATTGAAGAATAATTGCCCGGCAATTCGTTATATCAAAGTAATCCATCATTGTGTTGTTTCCTGCAAATCGACAAAACTAGCCATTTGTTGCGTGCGTACCTGTTCGTTATGGATTGAATGCACAAGTCGTTAAAAAGTTAACAAAAATTTATTCTTTCCACAAGAAATAAATCAAAATGCTGAAATATTTCTCCAGAGGTATTAGCACAATATCACAATATCTCAAACGTTTAGCAAAACTCAATTCAAAACAGATGAAATAATTCTATCTCACAGCGAAATCGCTACAATCAATAAGAGCATTAAGTAAACAAACAGCAGTTCGCTTTTTACAGCTTCAAGTACAACAACAACTGCAACAACTGAGATGAGGTGTTTCAATTCGTCTTTTACAAGCTTTTTAATTATCAGTAAAACAATCTCGATTTTTCTAGATTTTTCTGGATGGCAACAGTAATTACGAGATATTTATTTATTAAACATTAAATGCACGCTTTCTTTTATTTTTATTTTATTTATTTATTTTTTTTTCGACGTAGCTTTCTCTTCAAAAATCGTCTGCGTTGCACGAGAAGTATAAAGCAATTTTAATTACAATTCTAAATAAATAGCCAAATAAATATGAAATCTGTAGCAAATTCTATTGAAGAATAATCTATAAAAAATACATCTAATGGAAATACTAGGAAATGCTGTTGAAGAATAATTGCCCGGCAATTCGTTATATCAAAGTAATCCATCATTGTGTTGTTTCCTGCAAATCAACAAAACTAGCCATTCTTTTAAATCCTCCTTCTTTCATTGGATACAGCTAAACGGACTTCTTGATGTATCGTGTAGGCACTATTTAATTGCGTTTAGTAGATAATAACTGAAAAATGATGTAAGCAGGTGACAGTAATTGCATGGAACCGTCTTCTTTGAGTCTACTTTTCTGTTAACGGTGTACTAGCCATTGTCGCGGGTAAGTAGAAGCCTCCTGAAATAACTAGGCCAGTTGAAAAGGAAGAATAGAAATTTCTAAGACAAGCAACTCTGAATAATCTAAGGTGGAAAAGAAATCTGAAGGTTTTCAGATTTTAATGATCACCCAAAAGTGTTAAGGTTTTTTACGCTCTCACTGAGCCTACCAATACTCAATTCAGCTAACCCCCCCCCACCGTATTTTTTTTACGTCTTTTGGCACATTTTGCGTTGATTGACTAAAAGCGTTGTTTTACTGTTCCAATTGTTGCTACCAAATATTATCGCCCTGTATTATATTTAAAGAAATTAAATAATGAAGAATCTGCATAAATGCATGCTTATTTCTCACATTGTAACAGAACAACGGTACCTAGAACCATCCAGTTTTGAATATTGAACGTTTCCACCCGAATATAGGCATCTGGAAGCCCAAATTTGAAATTTGGAATTTGTTATTATCCATTTTATATTTTGTAAAACTTTAACGAATTTTTGATTAACAAACTCAAGGATTTCAAAGCGAGCCATGGCAACGTTGTGCAGAAAAAATATTTTTATCTCTATCGCGTGAGACTGTGTATCCGAAATTCTAATGATATGCTGATTTTAAAATTATTTTGCGATACTGCTCTTGAACTGAATTTTTTGGTTTAAGTGCGAAGAACATGATATTTAATAAATAAATGTAACGTACAAAAAGCCTTCTTTGGACGTAATTTAAAATCTGAAACTTTTCAGACATTTCTTTTTTTCTTTTTCTTTCCTTTTTTTTTTAAGCCCGAACTTTTTTTTTAAGCTCAAACGGGCACTAGACCCAAAGGGCTATTAGTCACAAAACGGCATTTTGCGTCTTCTCATTTTCTGCGTTGGTTCACTTTTCAAACAGTTGCCTCCAAATACCATCGCCATGTATTATATTTAAAGAAACTAAAAAATGAAGCATCTCTATGAAATGCATGAATTTTGCTCGCACTGGGAAAAAACAACGGTACCTAGAGCCATCAAAGTTTGAGTAATGTAATCCTCCACCCGAATATGGGCACTTCTTAGCCCGAATCTTGAATTCGAATTTGTTTTATTATTTATTTTAAATTTTGTAAAACTTTAACGGTTTTCAGATTACAAACTCGACGATTTCAAAGCGAGCAATGGCAATACTGTACGAAAAAAAAATTATACCTAGCGCGCGAAACTATCTATTGAAAATTCTAAAGATATGTTGTTTTTCTGTTTTTAAGCATTTTGTGATATTGCTTTTGAATTGAATTTTATGTGTTTAAGTGCGAAGAACATGATATTTTATAAATGAAGTTAACACACAAAACGTTAAAAAGACGCTCTTTTGGGCGTAATGTAAAACCTGAAAGCTTTGAGATTTTCTTCTTATTATTATTGTTTTATCTTTTTAACTTTATTATTAGACACCGATTTCTTCGCACCTATGCCTCATGCAATCCAACAGAAATATCTCAAAAGATTTTTAAAGCAATAAATATTTAAAATTTCCGATGCAGTCTTAGATGTTCGAATACATTTTTCTGACTTTTTTTCATTCTTTTCTGAGTTTATCATATCAATGTTCAGTTTTCTTAGTAAGATGGCTTATAATTTTTTTTGTCTTTTTATTATTAACATTTCGTGTGTTAACTTTCTTTATGAAATGTCACTGTCTTTGCACTTACGCCGCATAATACTCAATTCAAAAGTAAAATCAGAAGATATTTATAAACAGCATATCTCTAAAATATGTGATAGACAGTTTCACTCGCTGAAGATAAAGATATTTTATTACGTTGAGTGTTGACACTGCTCGCTTTTAAATCATTGAGTTTATTAATCAAATGTTCATTAAAGTTTAGCAAAATATGAAATAAATAATAAAAACTATATAATGCCATTCTGTGAAAATACTGAAAATTTTTAATTAGATAGATCATAAATTAAATGCATTTTTAGCCCAAAGGGCTATTAACTTGCATTTTGTGTTGATTAACTTGCTTTCGCATTATGCGTATAACTATTGGCATTTTGTGTTGAGTCACCATAAACTGCGTATTACTTTTTTGGTGCCATCAATTTGAAATTTTTTCACATATTTTGGCACCACATATTATCACCCAGTGTTATATTTAAAGAAATCAAATAATGAAGAATCTGCATAAATGTATGTGTGTGTTCTCGTATTGTGATAAAGTAACGGTACCTAGAACAATCAGATTTTTAATAAGGTCACGGTCTATAGGCATGTGAAAGCCTAATCTGGAATTTGGAATTTGTGTTATTGTCGATTTCCGATTTTATAACACTTTAAGTGCAAAGAACATTAAATTTAATAAATAAAGGTAACACACAAAACGTTAAAAAAAGTCCCTTTGGGCGTAATGTAAAATCTGAAAGCTTTCAGATTTTTTTGTTTTTATTGTTTAAATCAGTCTGATTCAAAAGTAAGAAACGAATATTCTTACGAACTGCATCTATTGCTTTAAAATAGCTTAGTTTATTAATCCACAACAGACAGATTCAATTTGAAAGTTAAATACCTTTTACTTTCCCGAATGGAAACAGACTCGAATCAAAAGTGAAACGACGCATTTGTAGTAATTTGAAGCTCTTATAGCTCTTTTTGGCTAAAAAGAAAGGAAGATGAGACGAAATTTTTCTCAAAGCGGAAGGAATGTCGCACGATCTCCAAAATCACTTACTGAACAAAGTATGAGCGGGAGCTGGGTACACTCACGCTATTCTGAAATTAATAGCTGAAGTAGCTTGTGCAGTCATTAGGTTTATGTTGGAGCAAGTGCCGACTTAGTGGCCCCCTAAACAACTGCATTTGCGTGAACCGCAATCTTGAGAACAGCCCCGCAGGATGGTACTCCCTGAAACAGTACTTCTCGTGGAGGTATGAATTTATTCCTACCTCCGTGGTACAGTATGCGTCAAAATATACAGTACTGAAATGAAAAGATGAACAAAATTACATTACTGTAATCTGTAAGTTCATTTCTCCTGAAAGAAATTTGCATACACACTACATACATACATACATACACACGCTATTAACTTGTTGATTTACCACGGTACGCGTAATGCAAGTTTCACAGTACGCACCGCCTGTAGATAGTGTTCACATCGTTCACGCAGATTCTTAAACATATCTTGGAACAAAGGTTGCTGTAGACTCCTGCAGAAGGAGATGATTTTCTCACGCAATTCAGGCAGAGTTCTTGGTGGATCTTCACAGCTCAACACACTCTCCTATAATATTCCCCATAAGTAGGTTGTGTTAAATCGGGGGAATGGAACGGGTATGGGAAGTCAGTACCACGTGAAAAGATTCGTCCTGGAAAGTTTTCCAGCAGCATGGCTACAGATTCTCGAGTGGTATGGCTGATCGCCCCCTCCTGTTGATACCACTATCTATTCAACTGAATGTTCCTTGCGTTCTTGGGTGACGGTAAGAGCACTGCTTTCCTCATCTTCAACGGAACTCGATCCACCTTCACGACCGCTTCCGTATGAGCGGAAGTAATGCTAAACTATGAATACTTTTTCCTCCGTCGAGAGACCCGTATCCAAAAAATGCACACGGTGGCCGCCTATTAGGTGCCTCCCCAATAAAATGGCCACCACTTCTGGCCTTAGGCGTGGCCAGTGCCGTTATAGACAAATACTCGCCATTGGAGGGGGAAAGAACTGCACAACACAACTTCCCTTTCACTACTGCGAACACGTACAGCCGGAATTATGCCCCGTCTACAAACGCACACACGTGTTCGAGATGCGCGAGTTTTAGTACTGTATATTTGGGCGCATACTGTACTTATCTACTTTTATTTCTCGAAATCAAAGGTGTTAATCACCAAGGCCATGAAAAGACCATGTAGCCAATGTGGGCAGTTCCCTGTTGGGTATATGTTCACTAACATCTACTGTCCTTTCTTCTGGTCTGAAGTACCTTAATACGTAATTACCTTTCTTTGACAGAGTTTCGGGTCACTACCAATGACGAAATGAGTGGTAAAAAAAGATGAAGATGCATGGGGATCCAAAAGTATTATTACTTACAGAATTCATCCCACAAAATTGTTTTCATAAAATTTAATTTTTTTTAAGAAATATTTAACCAGATGCATATTACGTTCAAAGTTTATATTTAACACGAAATAAACAATAAAATCCTTTTCAAAGCGCACTTCATTATTCATTACACTAAATTTGAATGTCACACTGCTCCGAATCTTTTTACAAAAATTATCTGTATGATGGTACTTGAAATTTCTGCTCGTAAGCTACAAATATTTTAAATTATGTTGTTTATTAGAAATTTTGTTGTACGATGCCCCAGCTATCTTCTTGAGAGGTTTTATTTTCCTGTGAGTAATATTTAGGATTTTCTGTTACTTTACTTCCGTAATCCTAAACTTCTGCCGATTATATATACAGACTGGCACACAGACTATGGAAAATAATGGTTATGTGCACAGATGACTTTACTCAACTATCCAGGAGAGTCCCATTTGTTGTGGTAACCAGGAGGAAGGGAACATTTGTCTGTTTTACGGTAGTCGTATGTTTAAGTGATAGCACAATAGTTTTGCACACCAACTCATACAAACGCTCTTAACCGAGGTTACTGAACATGCGCAACTTAACCTTCTCAGTTGCAACGAGTTATAACCTGAATTCCCATAGGACAGTGTTTCTCAATGTATGGTACATATACCACTAATGATACATTACGTTTGTTTTGGTGGTACAATTTTTATACAAATGATTTCAGTGAATGTTCAAAATGAAGTTACAGTCTCTTCCCTTTTGGTATTATATTGGTATATGATGATACATATATTTTTTATTCTTATTTACGGCGTAGATAATAAGCTTTTTGAGAACCGTTGGCTTAACAGAAAGGAGGAAGGGAGTAAAAATGGGGTCATCACTGCAGCATGACTCACAAGGCACAGAGCTCAGTAACCAGATCAGGCGATGAAAAACATTTTTGCAAAGCAAAGTACGCACCAAACGTTGCTTAAAAACATTGAGCAAAGTAACAACAAATCTATGTACTTAAAAAAATATAAATACAAATGAAATATAAATAAACAAATCACCATGTACAAAAGATGCAACGTGAAAAGAAAACTACCTAACTGCCAATGATAAAAAAAATAATGACATCATAAACATAACGTATGCGTCTTGGCGCTGGAAACAAATTGCAAATATAACGTAAAAATATGCGACTAGACATATTCGAGCGAAGTACGAGCAGAAACTTTGTAAAATTAACAGAGAAATTAAATTTAACTAAAAATGCAACAGTAGGATCCGCTTAGAACGATCACGTTTATCCAGAACTATTTTGTTACCATTAACCGAATGATAACATCAAGCGATGAGAAAAGGATCCTTCAGAATAACAAGAGAATTTAACTGATTAAATAGAGTTAATATTCGTAAAGCATCCCTTATCTCAACATTTGCCGGAAATTCACCGTTTTTATAATTTTCTCCTTCAGAAAGTTTATCACATGATGGACTTATTTCAGAAAGCTACTAGGCACCAAAAAGCAACGTCGTCTGTAATTCCGCTTTGTTATTCGCTAATTCTGACCAAACTAGTCGCTCTTCCAAAAACTTTAAAAGAAGTTGGTCACATGATAGTCTTAAATCAAAACCAAGCTAGTTTTAATTACTATTATTTATTATTATTGAAATGTCTATGCCGCCAGCCTGTTTACCGGGAATTGAGACCCCGATCGTTAATTTCATTTGATTTAGTTTATTATTGCAAAGCACACCAGGGTTATCTGCCTAAGGGGAGAGGTGCCTTCGTGGAGAACTTTCTAAGAGAAACTGGCTCTACACGTTACACTAGACGAAAACCACGAAAACGCCCATGCAGCCAGCCTGTTCGCCTGGATTCGAAGCCAGGTCGAAACCACCAGTGCTCGGCAGCTAATGGGCCCATATTAAGCTATTTGGTGTCTTAATATCTTACATAGCGACATACCTCTACCATTTGTGAATTTCTAAACTCTATTTAAACCTTGGTTGAAGATTTTATCTTTTATTTGGCTATTTCATTTAAAAAAATTCTTTCTGCATTATTTTGACAACATTAACCGAATTTTTGAACACAGTAAGGGATGTATTTTCCATGTTTTCTTCTACAAATGGATGAGACTAACTCGATCGCATTAAGTGGCGCCTTACTGCATGTAAGACATAAACTATGTAATTAAAATTATTAACTTTAATCTGGCGTTAGTCCTTTTGATTTCCTTTAATCTGCCTCTCTTCTCTTTCTGTTCTCAGTTGTTTCTAATAATTTTTTTGGACTGCGTTCTTCCATTTCAGGCTTGTTTACGTAATCCTCCTACATTGCGACGTATCCAATCGCAGATCTAGAATTTAAACAAAGAAATCAAGCTTATAAATACCACTGTTATTACTGCCCAGCCTTTTTTCCACTTCGCTTTTCTGGTACTAAGATGCATCGCTTTGCTGCTGCGCTTTGTCTGAAAAAAATGCTACGAAAAACTACGTGGGGGGAGCTTACAACTTATGGGGGCCCGCATAATAAAGAGATCCTCCCTTTCGGCCTTATTAGTGGCCATCGTCTATGGACTGCTTGAACCACTGGAAAAAAAAAAGAAGAAAAAGTGTATACATTTCATTAACTTCTGCTCTTTATCAAAAGACAAATAAGCTCAGTTACGAATTTTTGCACTAAGAATACGTTTTTGTTTGGTTAGGTACACATTCTGGTTAGGTGTTTTGTTTAGGTATACGTTTACATGTGAACAGCTTTTTTTACAGTTGAAAATTAATAAGAAACCAGAGTGACCGATAAGCATATACAATTCGGGATGAAGATAATTTCTAGTAATTTCTCTTTAAGGTTACAAATTGAACCAGAAGTAACGTCATCAAGTGTCAAGCTATGGTAAGAAATAAATAAGTCTTTAATTATTTACATACAGACATATCTACTTTTATTTATGCGTCGAAGGAAAATTTAATAAACTAGAAAAAGAGACTACGTTGTTTTTATTTATAATTCAGTTTTGTCCCACTTGGTAAATATTCTTTGAAAATTTAAATTTTTCATAATTTGTTTAATTGTAGTTTAAATTAAAGTATTTAATGCTTAATTATACATGTTAGAATTATTTTTAAAAAGCTGTCAGTCTAAGACTTTAGCTGTTAGTACACTGCTCAGAAATAAAAGGGGCACAGATCTGTATCTCCCGTTCTACTGGGCCGATTGACAAAATTCAAATTGCGTTTTTCATGTCTCGAAAGCGCGACTTAGGATATGTATTAGATTTACATATAGCATTGTTCTAATATAGGTGTTTTGACAGAAAATCAGACCTTTTTCTGAAATAATATACCAATTTTTTTTTCTATATTTCGATTCTACGCCTCGAATTATGCCTAAATGTTAAATTTTGTAATATTTGGTGCGAAATTTACGGAGAAATTTGAAAATTTACCTTGGAGCACTTTTTCTTCCGTTTGCGCCAAAAATAATTCACTTGGCGAACTTCTTAATTTATAGCAGTCTATTTTCCTTTCATTTTTAGTTCAAAAGAGCTTTGTCCCTGACGGACAATTGTTTTCGTTTTGTGATTTTACGTGGAATCACTCTGAATGTCCGTTTCCCTTTTCAAATTGTTGCCACCACATATTATCGCTCTGTATTATATTTGAAGAAATTAAATAATGAAGAATTTGCATAAATGCATGTATGTTTCTCGCATTGTTATAAAAAGACGGTACCTAGAGCTATCCAGTTTTGAATGACGTAATCCTACTGCGAATATGGGCATCTATCTGGAAGCCCAAATTTGAAATTTTGAATTTGTTTTATTATGGATTTCATATTTTGTAAAACTTTAACGAATTTTTAATTAACAAACTCAAAGATTTCAAAGCGAGCAATGGCAACATTGTACAGAGAAAAAAAAAAAAAACATTTTTATCTCCAGCGCGTGAGACTGTGTATCGGAAATTCTAATGATGTGCTCAATTTAAAATGATTTTGCGATATTGTTTTTGTACTGAATTTTATGGTTTAAGTGCGAAGAACATGATATTTAATAAACAAAGGTAACACGTAAAATTTAAAAAAAACTCCCCTTCGAACGTAATTTATAACACACAAAATTTAAAAAAAAAAAAAAAATTCTCCTTCGGACGTAATTTAAAATCTGAAACCTTTCAGTTTCCCCCCCCCGCAGTGTATATTTGAATTACTAAATGCAACCAACAAAAAGTTCTTGCAGGTACCAAGCTTTAGATTTCAAACAGAAAATAAATATAAATTGAATTTTTCTCCATCGCCATGGTATTATTTAATTTATCTTTTCATAAATATTTAGTAAGCAAAATTTTAAATTTACTTAAATTTTTTTTCGGGGTGGGGGTCATAAAATTTTTTATTAAAAAAATCTGGCCCGTGAGCTGTTTTTAGACCTTGCATGCGGCTCGCATACCTTGTTGTACAGTATTCGAAATATAAATTTTCTACTTGCTCGATTACAAATGGTAACCGCTTACACTACGAGAATACGCACGGACATATGCGATAATTCTTTACATACTGTCAGTAAGAATAAAACTGAACTTGTCTGAAGGAGTCAGCCAAAAGTTAAATTCTGGAGAGGATAGTTCTAAAATTGTATTCTAATTCGAAAATTTAATAATTCTAAAGTTATGTTTTAATAAAACTTAGTCTAATTCTATATACCTTGAATCTCGAAGCACAAGTTTTAATACACTAAGAATTTGTTATGTGATTTAAAGCAGGCAGAATGGGAAAAAAAGAAGAAGAATCTCTCTTTAGAATATACTACCACAGAAATTCTTCGCATACGAAATTCATCTGCCAGCATCCTGATTTAAGAGAAAGGGAATGCGTTTATATGGAAAGCGTGTCTGACAGAAATGCTTTTGAAGAGTGACTGCGCAGCATTTCATTATATCTAAATAATCCATCATTGTGTCATTTCCTGCAATGCGATGAAACTGGCCCTTCTTTTAAATATTCCTGTTCCTGAATATAGGATTTCTTTCTTAATAAAGTACAATGTAGTCATTACTTAAATTATATGGATTTGTTGCTTAATCTTTTAAAATACTATAAATACATGATAGTAATTACTCGAAACTGTCAAAAGATTGTATATATAAGAAATATTTTTGGAGGTGTTATTCTGTTAATGGTATGCTTCCCAATTAATTGTTGAGCGCTGTAGTTTCGTAGAAACCTCTTCAAATATCTAGGCCAACTGAAGAGGAAGACTAGAAATTTCTTAAGGTAAGCCGCTATAAATACACCAAGCTGGAAAAATAACATTGAAAAGGCGACATTCTCCTTAATGAACAAGGATCGCGGATCACAAAAATCACTTACAAAGCAAAGTGAGAAAGGAGCTCCGTACAGCCACACGATCCGAACTGAACAGCTGGAGTAACACGCAGAGTAATTACGTATTTCTGGGAACGGCGGACACGAAAAATCAGCAACATCTTTGCCGAGATCCGATCTCTTGACCTTTCGATTCCCAGTCGGCAAAGGGTAAGGAGAAACTTTCTTACATAACTGACTGACAAACATTCACAATCTCTTATTTATAAAGTTCGTAAAGAACGAATGTAAACATTTTCTGAAAGCTTTAGAAAAATTGGAAAAATTCAGGAATTTTTGAATAAGGTATCAAAATAAAGAAGAATTATTAATTTACGGAACGGGGACAAAATCGTAAAACCTTAGTTTTAATGAAATACCAGTATTTCAGGTTAAAATCAAGTAAGTCTTTAGAGTAATAGGTAATTTTATTAACCTATAAGATATTTTCTCCATCCTTCCGGCATGCCTTCGTGGTGTAACAGTCAGCACACTCTGCGCGTATTCCGGAGGTCCAAGTTCGAGTCCCGGCGAGGGCATTGCTCAGTTTTCAAGTAATCCTGCGTCAAAAATACCTAATGACTCTACAGTGGCGCCCAAACTAAAAAGATGGTGGAGGATAATTCTTGACCACCAGGATTTGGCAATTGGGTCCCCTGATTTCCAGTCATCCTTTAAAAGGAAGAATATATAAGGTATTTTCTCCCTGCTTCCGGCATGTCTTCGTGGTGTAACGGTTAGCACACTCCGTGCATATTAGAGAGGTCCGTAATTCTGCCCCTCCCCCCCCTTTTTTTTAAATAGTCGACATTTGCGAGAACTTTTCTACTGTTTATCATAAACCATTTACTGTGTGTTTGCCTCCCCTGGTTAAATCATGC
>KK117036.1:0-31270 GCA_000611955.2 Stegodyphus mimosarum
GGCTTTTTTTTGGTGGGCTTTTGTCGCGTGCGCTTTCGTCGAGTGGGCTTTTGTCTGGTCACCGTTTTTTAATGCCCCTTTTTTTGTCCATGGTGAGATGTTCAGATTTAAATGAAGATGTTCTTTAAATATTTCAGCACTCATCCAAGGATCTTTATGACTAAATCAAGATTTAATTACTATGCGGACATTCGTTCGATGCAATGTATCTGAAACGTTAAAAAAATTGTGTTATTTTACGAATATTGATAAATTTTCCGAAGTTTAACTGCGGCATCCCTTATTAACAAGCTACGGTAAGACAAGGAGGTTCACAAATCCACTAAAATTTCATAACAAATGAACTAAGCAACTATTAACGCCAAATTTTATTTCGCTGAGTTAACAGTAAACAGGCCTTTCCAGTGCCTATTTTCAAACTAATTGATATTTCTGTTTCAAACACGAAGCAAAGGCTTCATAAACATCAAAAAGGTTTTTAGCGTATGCTTAAACGTATTCTTCTTTAATGGTGGCAACAGTTAAGTTCATATTCAGCGCAAAATATGGCAGTTAATTGAGACATTTAAAAGCGACTTTGCTACTTTAAACAATTGTTCTCTTAAACACTGCATGTTATACAGATTTCGGTAATTTACAAATCAGCGCTCTTCAGCCTTAACATCTTTACCAACAGTATCCCTCCCGGGGATCGACGCAGAGAACTCTGTGAAGCTACTGGCTAGGATCTGTACCTAGGCAGTCTCGGCCACGGGGGTATGAAATTTATGATCTTGGCGATTCCCGATGGTCCGTGGGGCGGGGTTTATCTCCACCTTTCACGGTCTGGGTGACGTAAGTCCCCGGTATCTAGGGTACAGTAGCCGAATAGCGCCCGGGCCATTGAGCGTCCGGTTGACGCTGTCCTCGGTATTCTGTGTAAAGCCTGAAGGGAGGGGCTGCCCGTGTAGTACTGGTAGGTAGCATCAATCAACGGCCAGTCAAAGCTCCAAGTTTCCAAACCCACCCCACCGTGGTCTCTGACCTCTGGGACGGTGGTCTTAGATGGCCAATTTAGCGGTGGGAAGAGAGAGTTCGAATTTAAATCGCTGAGGTTCTCGAAGATGTGGGACTTCGGGTCTCGGCAGCTTGTATGACCATCTTTTGAGTGGCTTCTAACTGATACAATGTACCAGCCCTTGTAGTGTCATTAAGTTGACAGAGCAGTACAAAAATTAGTAATTAATTACCAACAGTATAGACTAGCAATTCTCCACCGGTGGTACGCAAAAGAAAAATAGGCGTTATGCAAAGTAATGAATCATTTTTAACTATTAAATTCCAAAATCTCGTGAAATGAAAAGAACAATTGATAGAAATTTTCTGCGATTGAACTCTATTTTAAGATTTCAAAAATAACACACTTGTTAACTTTAGACTAAAACTGAAAAAAAGAATTTAAAAACATTACAAATAAAACTATTAGATTTTTATTTCCTTTTATTTGAAAAGAAAAATATAGCATAAAATTAAAAGTGGATAGTAATTTACGGTTAAAGCTAAGGGAAATATGACGAGACATAAAGAAATAGATCTCTGTTAAACAAGCCCAAATTTCACAGTAAATTTTAGAATTAAAGTGCTGTAACTTAAATTTTGATAATTAAATTTTTAACCAGTTTTTAATCTAATATTTTTTTCTGTGTGCGTATTTAATACAAATAACCTTGTAAAATAAATATATTTGTTTTAATATTTCTATTGAGAAATGAAAAATTATAATTGTAAAATGTAGTTAGTGGTGGTACTAAAGTTTTTCAGTTTTTGTTTAGATGGTTCGCGTTAGTCAAAAGCCTGAGAACCATTGGCATAGATTATTCTTCGAATGTAACTTTGATAATATTTCAAAATGAGATGGACACTTGATTTAACAATTCCCATCTCACGATCAGCTTACCGCACAGGGTTTTTTCAAAATTCTGGCGATACGTTTCACAACATTCTTTGTCTTATGGAACTTAAAGATGCGCAGGGTTTTCCATAATGTTGCCTATGTTTGTTGTGAGTGTTTTGATAAATGCTATTTGCTTCAAATTTCTCTCTTATTTGAATGATGTAAGTTGCAAAAGTGCTTCAATCTGAAAACTGGCTTTGCACTTACAGGGCACTCTGAAGCTTCCAGTAGCATTCTATTTTAATGTGCTCCAACTTTAATACGGTGGTTCAAACCGATTTTTTTTACTTCCTTATACGAAGTAAAAGGGTAGTATTGTAAACGCGAAAGATTTCGAGTGTCATATTCCAACAAAAGCATCTATTTTGATAGCTATCGAATGCAATTTAACGACGTTTTTGAGTGACATTCGTACGTGACGATAGAATAAAAGACTCTTCCCCCCAAAAAAAATTATAAAATTGATTTAAAATTGGTTCTGAAGAGATTTTTTTCGTGGCGTCTGTACGTACGTACATATGTATGTATGTATCAAGCCTAACTTAAAAAGGATTAGCCTCAGAAGTTGAAATTTTGTATATAGGATTGCTATAATATGCAGATTTTCACCTCCTATTTTGGTTGCAATGGGCCGCACCAAAAGTACATAACTTTATGCATACATATATACCCACTCTGTTACTTGCCTCCATAAGCTCAGTTCTTTTACTCTTATATGTCGTAAATTGTGGATTTTTTGCTTTAGAAATGAGTGAATTCTGTTGTTCTTATGTTCCAGTTAAGGGTTTTATGCCTTTAGTAAATTTGGATGCAAGATTTGTAGAAATATCAACAATTTAAAAGTTGTTTAAGTGCGGCTGAATAAAATCATTTTTCTCAGGGCGGCCATATTTGTTTATATTTGAAACTGAGGAGAATATTGTATTTGTTGCCAATCTAGAGAAACTAAGCTTCGCAAAAACAAACATAAAGCCTTTTATTATAATTACGAATTAAATCATGGCTAATCTATTCTGGAATTTATTTGAGGAAATAAGTGTTTAGGATTTACTTAGCAATTTTTAATATGGATATTTTGAGGTTTTAATGTATTTTTGCTTTGTCTTGAAGTAAGAACTGAATTAGTTGAATGAGAATTACTGAATCGTCTGTTTGTTAGTTTAATTCCTTTTATACGTTCTTTTAGATTTATTATAGTATTTGAATAGAGCATGTGGCAACGATTAGATAATTCTTCAGATGATAATTTTTTGTGCATTCTGAGTTATAAAAATGAAACGAAATGTAACGCTGTTAAGTGAACCTAGCACCAGAGTTTCGCCATGGTAAACAAATATAGTGAATTTTAAAGAGTACGTTTATTCTATTGTGGTTTGATTTATTCTATTGTGGTTGAAATGCAAAATGCGTATAATTTAATATTCCGTACAACGAGGTCATGTGGTGTATATATCAGATTTTCGTAATCTGTCAAGAATAAAAATTAATAAAGTCTAGTTCTCTCAGGAAGCATACATTATAGACTTTTAAAAGACTACTGAAGAATTATTTTCCAGCCTTGTGAAAGAAAACAGTGAGAAGAAGGGTGCATGAGACCCTTTTATTCAAACACAAAATCAACAATTGCCCAACTTGGGTTTACACAAGCTAAGCACTTCTGGCTTAACAGTAATACGTAACGCGGAGCAATTTCAAATGTGACAGATTTGCCTAACGGCTCACAGGATACGTTACCGCGTAGAAAGGCTCTGCTTTGTAGAAAACGGCGAGAAAAAGCCAAATGGCTAGAAACACTCAAAGCCACAGAATTAAGTCACTAATAATCGCGGCGCATCGTGGCCAGGAATAGGCAGACACGCTCTAAAACTAAATTCCGATACTCTTGCTTAAATAGAACCTCTTTCTACCTTGATCTGAATAAACGCTTGCCATCTCATTTACAATTTGGCATGAAAAGCGTGGGTTAAAAAAAAAAAGAGAAGTACTGAAACTTAATTTTTAGTTTAAAATAAAGTGATAAACCACACAGAGTTATTAGCTGTTACTGTGTATCATATATATTAAATATAGTAATAGCTCTTAATACATATTATATGCACATTCGTTACACCATGTAGTAAGATTTAACGCAGCAAGTCTAATAAATATCACATTGACTGACGAGTCACCGTATTCGGGTTACAGTTCTTTGAGTATTTACGAGGCAAAGTAGGTATTCGAAAAAAAAATGATTTCTTATTGTTAAAAGAAATATATGGAGGGGATGATTGTTGAAAGAAATAATTGAAATGATTATTATTAATAATAATAAATTTATACCATTCACTAAACTGAATTGTGATTTACTTGGTATCAGCTTTTCTTTCTTCCTAAACAATCAGTATCAATCAGTAAGGCATGATCAGTACTATCTACATCACATTTATTATCACTGCATTTATCACTACTCCAATCAGAATCTAAAAGTGTGATTTTGTTTGCAATTATCTTTCTGAAACATCTCGACTGTTTATCTTCGCTAGAATTCTAGTTTTTCTAAGCCTTGGTACAGGTTCCTTCTTCATTGCTGTATCATTGCTCCTTCTTCATTGCACTTAAAAATCCCTCTTTCATTTTTCTTTTATATATTGCAAAAAGTTAGGGCAACAATTTTAACCCAAAAAATTCGACCATTTTATCACTAAAGAAAAAAAATATTTGGGAGAGAAGTAATTATCTAATCTTACACCCTTTCTTGAGGAAAGATTTTAAGCTGAATACGTATCCCAAAATGCTTTATTCTAGACGTTCTAAAATCCTACGATCAGAATCAATTGACGCACGGTATAGCAGCGCTCGTGGCCATTAAAGGAGACTACTCACAAACTCGCGTGGCAACCAACGTATTAATCATTTTATCCTTAATTACTTCTAATTATTACAAGTACTGATTTATGGAAGCCTCCCAGACTGTACAGTGGTTAGGGAAGCCTACTGCGGTACCGAAGAACCCGGGTTCGAATCCCGGGGAAGACATGGATGTTTGTAAATGTATAGTGTCTTTGCGACAAGGGGCACTCTAAATATATGGCGAGCCCATAGTCCACTCGTGTGGACTGGTGGTAGTGGTGAGAAGTGGGAGACCTCGGACATCCTCCCGGAGTCCTCTCCCACAAAATTGGGTGGAAATAGAAGTCCAACCTCTTTGAAGCTCTGGCAACCATTCTTCCATGAAATTCATGGACAAATCAACACCAACAACATTGATTTATGAAATTTTAAAAGCTACATTTAGTTCAAAATATTTTCATTTATTCTTTTAATTCAATAATATATGAGAATTTAATTAAAGGTAATACGCTTTTTGGGCAAAAGGATACAGAAAGCATGCAATACAGCTGTTTAGGAGAGAAAGATGAAACAGTAAATGTTATCTGCACGTTTAAAATTATTAAGTATTTAAAATATATCACTTCAAAGTACTATTTCAGTCACCTGAAAACTTTCAAATGGTAGCTTCTTAACAATTCCATCAGCATGCAAGAATTTTGTTATTTAACAAATTTTGCAATAACGGAATTTAATATGACCAGATAAATCCCTTCCATAAAATGTTTTGTTATCTTCTTTGTAAATGATGAAGTTGAAACAGTCAAACAAGTGTGCAAACAAAAAAGCGCCATTTAACGCTGCTTGAGATAAAGCATTTCATTTTAAATTTCTGACGCTGCTGAACTAGGAGAACGTAATAAAGTCTGATAAATAGCACAGGCACGCTCTGATGTCATAAATATTGATCGTGATTTATAGTTATTGTCATTGCTGTGTTTAGAAATTGATGATGCCCGGCTGGGTTTTTAACAATCGAATGTATTTCAAATAAGACTTTTTTTTCTTGAGAAATCGATTGTTTCTTGTTAAGTAAAAGGTGTACGTTGCAGAAAAACATATGGTATCTCTTTTTAATGTTATGCAATATTTGGTTTAAATAAACCAAAGTTTTAAATTGGAATATTTTTGAATAAAAGTTGTCGCAACTCATGATTTGATTAAAAAAACTTATCTACTTTTGTCTATTTCAGCTATATTTTAAACCAACTACTGATCATGTTGTGTAAAAATAATAAATCCATCCATTATTTCAAAGAGTCGGGTCATACATTTCTTAACAGTCTAGTTTAATAACTGTGTAAGGTTAATTTAGAAGTCAAACAACAAAAATCAACGTTATAATTTCAGATTTTCACACGACTAGTTTCGATGGTTTTACCGAACCAACATCCTCAGCTGCAAAAGGGCAAATGAACGAGATAAGATATAATGATTAGATAAGATAAGATAAGAAAGCCTGGACAGGAAACAAGTTACTGGCGCCATCTGTTGATGAAACCAGAGCTAAAACATAACTTCTTTAAAGGCTGAACGCAAATATGGATTAAAATTAGGGTCGTTAACTAGAACAGAAAGATTACTCTTATCTAATCATTATATCTTATATCGTTCATTTGCGCTTTTGCAGCTGAGGATGATGGTTCAGTAAAACCATCGAAACTAGTGCTGCGAAAATTTGAAAATATAACGCTGATTTTTGTTGTTTGACTTCTAAATTAATATTTGTTCAGCATGTTATTGTAACTTAACTGTATTAGGTATTTCTCCCACATTCTTAGCATGCCTTCGTGGTGTAACGGCCAGCACACTCGGCGCGTATTCGACAAGTTCGTGGTTCGAATCCGGTCGAGGTCATTTTCATTTTTCATGTCTTCTGTGTCAAAAATAACCTAATGTCTCTGCAGTGGCTCCCGAACTGAAAATGAACTGGTTTTAAAATACAGCACACTCTGATGAAGGAGAACCAAGACCTGGCTTGCTCAAGGCTGCTTTACAAGGTTATTTGCCCCACCCCCTGGAGGGGATCCATGGAGGGAATAATCACTCGACCAACTCGGAAGGGTGGGGGCAATTTCAGTTTCACAAAGTCTAGATTTTGTAACATGGTGACTTAGAACAATGGCGGACTGCAACAAATCCACCGAAAAAACTTAAAACGCATGTTAAACATCGACCGTCCCCAGTGTTGATCAAGAGAAGCCAAATCCACAAGAAACACCTTCGATATCCAACTATGTAGAATCCCCACAACCACGGGGCAGACAAGACAGTACCATACTATCCCTGCCGAGCCTGAACCTATAAGGTATTTCTCAAGCCTTCTTCGCATGCCCTCGTGCTAGAGTGGTCGGCACGCTCGGAGCGTATTCGAGAGGTCCGTGGTTCGAGTCCCGACGAGGGATTGCACATTATGCCCGAACTAAAAAAGGTGGTGGATGATGATTCACCACCACCGGGATTTGGGGATTGGGTCCTGTAATCCCCAATCGCCCTCTAAAAGGGGGGAGTATGTAAGGTATTTCTTAAGCCTTCTTCGCATGCGTTCGTGGTGTAGTGCTCAGTACGGTCGTCGCGTATTCAAGAAGCCCGTGGTTCGAGTCGCGGCGAGAGCACTGCCCGTTTTTCATCTCTCCTGCTTTCTAAATAACCTAATGTCTCTACAAAGCTACAGAGGCTGTTCGCACATTTTTAGACGATGTATATTGTATTCACAAAACTAAATTACATAAAATTCTTGTGTTTTAAATATCCTATTTGACATCGCTTATTCTGAACTATCACCACAATTTTCAGGATAATAATGCCTTTTGAAGTGTCAGAAGAGGTATTCTATCCCATTCCTGCCGAACAGCTTTCCAGAGTCCTGTTAGGGTTTTGGGACAACGTTTGGATAATGCAGCTTTTAAAATTCCGAAAGTAAAAAAATCCATAGGTGACACATCGGGAGATTTAGTAGGGATATCAGTGAAGAGTATGGCCTTGATACCAGTTTTTTGTTCCATTTCTTTTAGGAAATTTACAGTGGATTTTGATCTGTGACTGCTATCTTTGTCCCGATGGAGTCTCACAGGTTGATGGCACTGTGGGTAAAGCGATGGTATTTCATTCAGAAAAATTGGCGATAAAATATGTTCCTGATAGTATTTGGAGTTAATCTTGACATTTGTTTTGCACTCTCTTTATTTTTAACTTGCCATTATAAGAAAACCAGCAACAATCTTGAATCCCTTAGAAAAAGTTTCATCTATTGTGACAATTGTTTTCCAGTTTTCTTTGGATAAGTGTCTCTCATATAGAATTCTGCAGCGTGTCCTGCGTCGAGCGATATGCTTTGGAAGAAGACGATGCACATTGCGTTTTTTCGCTTTCTTCAGATTTAAATCAACGTTTATCATTTTGTTTATAGTGGACACCGAGCATTTTAATGATTTTGCTACTGTCCTTTGACTAGGGGGATTTTCTTTTAACATTAAACAACGTACCTTTGCAATAGTCGAAGATGTCCGTTTTTTCCGTGGATACTTGTTTGGAACTTTTGTCCCACCCGAGGCTCCAATTTGACGTTTTTTTCCTTTCTTGTTGATGATATTATCTATCGACACTTTAGATATCACAAAACCATGACTCTCACATCGTTTTTGGATAACGGAGTATGCATATTTCTCTTCGGAAAGAGCGTCAATGTAGCCTTCGAACCACTGCTTTGTTAAATTCGCCATTTTGAATAAAAACAAAACTTTCAAGCCACAGAGGATAATTTTTACTTTCAAAAACATAGTACAATTCCAATTACTTCTTTTGCTGCAAACGATTTTTTATTACCGCTTACCAAAATCGTCTAAAAAATGTGCGAACAGCCTCTGTACTACCGAATAAATGATTGTTTTAGTCACTGCGAAGACCGTCTAGATATTGATCTAGCCAGAACGCTGGGATTAAATAGAATAGTAGAGTTAGTGTATCGTTCGTCAATCTAGGTAAACACTAAAATCGGCATTTTTAACATGTTCCCTCTTGCTGATTTCGTTATGTAGATATAACTTATTTTGATAACAACAAACTTTCACAAGTAGGTATTAAACTAAGCCACTGCGATGTTTGTTTATTAAACACAGAATGTTTTGAATAAAACAAGGAAAAAAAATCCAGTTGTGGCGTAACGTTGGCCAGCTTTTTTACTGAAGTAAGGCGGAAAATATTAAATAACGATATTTTCTCCCGCAAGGTGCAAAACAGTCGCTCGATAAAATAGTCGATAGCGTGGAAAAAATGTTAAAGGAAATAACTTTTACGCCTTCGCAAAGTCCCTTGAAGCAAAACTTTTACCCGATGGGACTGAAACAAAAATAAAATTTCGTAAATAAATAAAACAATAAAGCTTAAAAAACGAAATAAAAAAAGACCTCCATGAAACCATACAGTGCCAGTGTGATTGGGGACTAGAAAAAAAATCGAAAAACTTTATTTTTCATCAGATTTCCTTTAATAATAGCAAAAAATACGGAAGTCGGAAACCGAAAGAAGGAAGTAGGAAAAAAAAGTAAATCAAGTTATTCTCCGACAAAACTAAGTTAAGATTCGAGACGAAATTTAACGTTCTTCTGACTTCATTGTTCTGATATATACTTTTCTTTCTTGCCGACAGAATTTCTGCGTTCCCTTCTTATCGGGTACTTTTAAAAGGTCCCCTATGGGCCCTGGTTTCGATTTCTATTGGTCGAAAGGATATGTCAACAGAACTTTTCTTTGCTGCAATTCTTGAAGTTGAACAAAAGCAGGAGGGAGAACACTTAAACTCTTCACCCTACAAGAGCCTTATTTTTAGCAAGTTGTAAGATTTTGGCATTGGATTATTTCAACACTAAGAAAACAGTAACAATCATTCGAAAATATCTTACATTTTTTAGGAATTGTGTCCTCAAATCTGACCAGGGGAAGCTTTCTTGTGCGAAGTAAAAGAAGTATTGTAGTCACCAAAAATTGCGGGTAACATATTTCAACGTAAATATCCATTTTGACCACTATCGTATGAAGTTTAACGATGTTTTGGAATGACTTCATAAGGTACTGACATAAAGAAGGTCTCCTTTTTCTCAAACAGATTATAAAACTGATTTAAAATGGATTGAGAAGAGATTTTTTCGTGACGCCTGTACGTACGTATGTATCTCGCACAACTGAAAAACGAGTAGCCTCAGAGAGTTCAAATTTTGTATACAGGAATGCTAAAACGTGTAATTGTGTTCTTCCTTTTTTGGTTGCAATCAGTCGCACCGAAAGTATATATATATACATATGTGTATCCACTCTGTTACTCGGCTCCGTGAGCTCAGTTGTTTTATTCCTATACGTTGGTAAATTGCACCTTTTTCTTGTTTTAAAATGATTGAATTACGTTGTATTTATATTCCGGTTAAAGTTCTTATGCCTTTAGTTAATCTGCATGCAATAGTTGCAGAATCATCGTTTCTTGACGTCTTGAAGTACGTACGTAAATCAGTATGGATGTATCTCGCGTAACTCAAAAAAGAGCACTCGTGGAGCTTTGAAGTTTTGTATGGGACTGCTACAAGATATAACTGTGCACTTCCATTTTTGGCTACGATCGGTCGCCCCAATATTACATATATATCTATATATACTCATTCTGTTACCCGGCTCGGTGAGCTGAGTTTTTTTATTCTTATATGTTGGTAAATGCTGCGTTTTTTGTTTTAAAAGTTATTGAATTATATTGTTCTTATGTTACGGTTAAGGTTTTTATGGCCTTAATTACGCTGCATGCAATAGTTGTAGAATTATCAACATATTAAAAATTGATTAAGTACTATCCAGCCTAAGTAGCGGCCATTTGTTTACATTTGAAATTCTTTAGTAGAATGGTAAATTAAGTCAATTTCTGCAGTTGCATTTTCTTTTTGGCGACTGGGATCAAAAGGAAATTTTCAGTTTTGTGCAGCAGAAAATCTGGGTTCTTGAAAGCTGACCTAATTGCTTGTTTTTGAGTAGAAACTCTAATTTTAATTGTAAATTTGTTTTGAACTGTATTTGGTGTCTAATGTTTTCATGTACTTTTAAAATTTCAATGAAGATGTTTTGAGTTTTTATATATTTTTACCTTGCCGCGAAGTGAGAACTCAGTTAATTGAATTAGAAATATGTCTTTAATGAAATTCGAGGAAATTAGTTTAAATGAAATGCAGCAAGAAATGGGTATAATACAAATAGGCCGAACTAAGAAATCATTTGATGCTCACATACGATTTTTTATATAAAATTAATTACTTTGTTATATAATTTTATACAATTATTTACAGCTCAAAGGAAACCCAGAAGTCATGCCTTGACAAAATGCTGCTTGAAAGAAATACTTGTTTCAAAATTTGTGCACAGTTGATCCTTTGAAATCAAAGCACAGCTTCATCTAGCATACCTCGATGAGTGTACTTCATCGCGTCTTTTATGTATTAAAAAAGCGTATATACATGGCGATAATTTATGATGAAATAATGTAAGGAAATATTATTCTTTTTAACCCTCTGTTTCTCTATGCCTCTATTAAACCTAATGGCCCATTTTAAATACATGATTTTAAATTACATTTTCTGAATTCATAAAAGATTAATATTCATCTTAGTACACCATTCGTAACAGTTTGGCTTATTCAGTTTAAATGCATTCTGACGTTAAACTAGCACCAAAATATTTTTAACTGATAGAAAGTGACTTGTGGTTGAACTTCCATGAATTCGGTAAAGGTTTTATCTAATATATGCCTATCTGAAATTGTTTTGTGACTTTTTTTTTAAATTTTGCATTGGTGTCATTTCTTTCAGTTTGGGAGTATATCTAATCAAAATCGCTGAAACAACCTTGTATTTGGCGTACATTTATTAAAACACTCAATCGATTTTGAGGGCAGCTACAGGTCCCTCCTCATCAGAAGAACGAAATTTCTAGAAAAGGAAAGCAACCTCAGTAACGGCTTTTTATATCCTCGGGTAGTACCATGCGCGATGAGGCAACGCCATCTATCGGCAAAAATAATAACTAAGAATTATGTTAATAGAATTTCAAAAGTGTTAGGAAGGACTGAATTGGACTTAAAATCATTCACTAAACATGCTAAATCTTTGTGAATATGAAAAGCCTCAAGAAAATCCAATGCTCTTCTATTCTCTCTTCATTCTCTCTTCTTCTAATCTTTCTCTTTTATTCTAAGTATATTTGATGTTTCAGGATCCTCATTCCGAACAAACCAAATATCTCTCCAACGTAACATATGCCATTCACCATAATATAAAAGCTTCACATATGTTCATGCATATGTATGACTGCCTAAATGTGTGGATGTAAGTTCAAAGTATTCCTGCAGTTTATGTGTTACTGTGTGTCTCTTTAAATAATCGCATCTAATGAGCAGGAAGAAACTGTGAGTTAACTGGCAAAGAGTACAGTGCACAGCAATAAATAAATAAATAAAAAAAATCTGAAAGCGTTCAGATTTTATTTTACGTCTAAAAAGGGATGTTTTCGCGTTTTGTGAGTTACCTTTATTTATTAAATATCATGTCTTCGCACTTAAACCACAAAAAATTCAATTGAACAGCAGTAAGAGACATATTTTAACTGATCTCTAAAACAGCTGTTTTAACTGATTCATAGCGAAGTCGCCTGAAACGCACGTGCGTTCAGTCATAACGTTTGCGTACCTTTTCTACATGGTTCTTTCCCTCATCACGTTAGTGCATGGTTCTTTAGTTTTTGCAGTTGTTGAATGGCTTGCCAGTCATTCTTTTTAAACAACTAAAAGTGATTCCCATACTTGAATGCCCGTTTCCTCTCCTTTGTATAGCGTTAACGTTGTCTTTATAAGATACAACACGACGCAGTTAACGCTGTCTGTGGTGCTCACACACAACGTTAACACTATAATAAGCATCTGTGGTGCTCACAGATGTAATCCTGTTCTGTACACACTTGGTGAAACCTCATAACTATCCCCAAGAAAGAAGTAATCGCTTCAATTAAGTACGTTATTTGTAAAGCTGAAGCATTCTGCTTGGCCTTGGCGAATGAAATCCACTGCAACCAAAATTCGTATACACGGGCGTTTCAGATGTTTTAGAGGAATGGATTTAGGCGTCTACCGATGAGGAAGAGTTAACTACTTAAACGTTCTTGGATCCAAAATTGAAAAATTCTTCACTTCTATACACGAAGTAAATATTTACGTATTTACTGCACAAGAGACCGTACATTAAGTTACACCCAAAATATATCCTAAAGCTGTGAACTTAAATGCAAAATTTGTTTTAAAATAGATAAACAACAACTATGCAATCAAATGAATTTAAATATCTATAGACATTTATAACGGTACCTATCACTAAAAGTGTATTGAGAAAATTTGAAAGCAATAATCGGTATTGAGGAATTTCCATTCTTTCATTTGATTTTAGTACAGCAAATAAATGCTAAGTCGACCTCTTTTAACTTCAATAATGATTTTTTTCCTCTTTATAGAATTCCTTATTTCCACAGAAGACAACAGTGATAATCTGCAACTCAGTGGTCTGGTTACACTGTCTGTGTAAGCCAACGATGAAAGAGAATTTTGACATCAGAATTTAAAATTTACTCAGATTATTTTAATTAAATAGCATCAAAAATGAATTAATTACTTAAATTCCAACAAAAGGAATCCAGAATTAGCTTTTCAATGAATATCGTTCACATTTTTCCAGAACATGCAAATTCGATTTACTTTAGAAAGTTAAATTTTTAAATATCCGCTCCTAGTTTTGAGTTGAAATTAACTTTTCAGAAGAGCTTTTGATGAGGAGTTGAAATACTCTTTGGGGATTCGTTAGATTTTCTGCTTCGTTTTTGATGAAATCCCTTCCTATTTGTGGACACCTTTTGAAGGTCGACCAACCGAAATGGCTTTTACATCTGATCTCAAATGAAGCAGGGTCTCAAATAACAGGTATCAAACGCTTTGATATTTTGCTTCTCAAAAGCCATCGTCTAAGGCAGGAGATAACTTAGCAAGAAGTAATTTGAAAGGCGTGCTGGGTGTTATTGTTTCAAACACAAGTCATTTCAAAAGGTGTATCTTCTGTACGGTGTATATTCTTATCCGTATCCGGTTTATAGCTTATCGATTTAATTTATTTAATTACTTTTATTCGGAATGTACTCTAAGACTGTAAGTCAAACGGAATAATAACGACTTCAGAGAAAAGGGAACATAGAGTTTCTTTTCGAGTTTCTTCTGCGCAACTGTTTATTTATTGAACGCCACTGAAATAAATAATACATATATCCGCTTAGCACTAGCACTTCGTTAAGTATTTAAATTTCAGTTAATGGGATGTCTGCGTGTTTTTACTATTATTATTAGCCAGAAGAGGCGTTAGTCTCGAAGGGCTATTAGTCCGGAAACGACACTTTGACTATAAATTGACTATAAATGTCCGTTTCACTTTTCAAATTCTTGCTACCAAAAATTGTCACCTGTATTACCTTTAAAGAAACTAAATAATGAAGAATCTGTATGAATGTACGTGTGTTTCTCGCTCTGTGTAAAAACAAAGGTACTCCTAGAGCCATCCGATTTTGAATAACATAGTCCTCCCCCCGAATATGGGTACCCGGAAGCTCGAAATTGGAATTTGTTTTATTGTCTGTTTCATATTTTGTAAAACGTTAACGAATTTCTGATTAACAAATTCAACAATTGCAAAGCGAGCAATGGCAACACTGAACGTAAAAAAAAGAAGTATCTCAAACTCGCGAGACTGTCTGTCGGGAATTCTAAAGATGTGCTTTTACTAAATATTTGACCCCAAAGGGACATTAACCCAGATGCTCTCGAAAAGTGTGTTTGTGTGTAAATGATAAAAAAATCTTATGTGTACACCACATGACTTCTTGTACGGAATTTTATATTATACACATTTTTTCTTGACACTCTCTCGCTAGGTTCACTTAACAGCGTTACATCTCATTTATTTTATAACTCAAAATGCACAAAAATTAAATATATCATCTGCAAAATTATCTAATCATTGCCATACGTTCTATTCAAATCTAAAACGATGTATAAAAGAAATTAAATAAGGAAAAGAAACAGTTTTTCACAGACCGATTCAGTATTTTCTTATTTAATTAATTCCGTTCTCACTTCGCGACAAAGAAAAAATACATAAAAACTCAAATATCTATATTAAAAATTACGAAGTAAATCTTAAACACTTATTTCCTCGAATAAATTCCAGAGTAGATTAAGCATGAATTAATTCGCAATAATAAACGAAGGCATTATCTTTGTTGTTGGAAGCTTAGTTCTCTAGATAGGCAAAACATTCACTATTCTGCTAAGTTTGAAATGTAAACAATTATGGCTGCCATGGAAAAACTAATTAGGCTTAGCTTGACTTAAACAACTTTTAAATTGTTGATAATTCTGCAAATCTTGCATGCAGATTTACTAAAGGCATAAAAACCATAATCGGAAGATAAAAACAACCTAATTGCAATAATTTTTAAAGCGAAAAATGCATAATTTACCATCACACGAGATACATGAATACATACGTACCTGCGTTCGTACGTACGTACAGACGCCACGAAACAATCTCTTCGGAATCCATTTTAAATCAGTTTTATAATTTTTTGGGGTAAAAAAATCCTTTATTCTGTACTTACGTATACGGATGTCACGCAGAAACATCGTTAAATTGCATTTAATAGCAATCGAAATGGATATTTTCGTTGGAATATGATACTCGAAATTTTTTGCTGTTACAATACTTCCTTTTTACTTCGTACAAAGGGGTTCAAAACACCCTCTGGAGAGTAATAAAAAGTCTGAAATCTTTCAGGATTTTTTTTAATAATAATTGATATTATTTCTATTAAGTAGCTTAAATGTGGGACTGTTTTCTATAGCTGAGGGTACATGAATTCATACCTTCCCTTAGAGACGTCGAGTGTTTTGCCTTAATCAATTCACATATGAACAAGATTAAAACGGTAACCGTTAGAATTTTGCAGTAATATACGACTGTAAAAATATCTCCTCTTCAAGTGCAAATTAAAATAAAATTGTTAAGGAAATGTTGGAATATATACATAATAACAACTTCTATTTCTTTATATTCTTTTATTTGATGTCACAGCCCTACATGTGTACTTTTCTCTATAATACAACAACTGCAAATATAATGCACTTGAGATTGCAAATTTACAAATCAGCCAGCCGCATTAAAATAATAAATAAAACTGATATGCTTATTTAATTTAAAAATTGACAATAACACATTCATTTTGTTGCTTAAAATACCAATTCATTGCAGTACCCTTTTTCGGTCTCCCAGTTAGACTCGTACTGAAAAAACAACAAACTCTAAAAGAAAAAACAAAAATGTAAAAAGGAAATTTAAAATATACAATTTACATAGAGGGAGGGTTATAATTAACCCTCTGACTCCCCCAGTGTTTTCGCTAAGAAACCACAAATTTCCCAAAACTACTACCAGAAAAATTTACATTATTGATTTAATGTAAAACATTTTCTGGCATTTTATACCTGCATTTATGTACTTTTAACATATTGCCTTAATTTCTTTGACATACTTGAATATGCACGTATATATACGTACGTACAGATATCACAAAACATATTCTAGGCCGTATATATACGGCCTTGCCGGTTAGAGGGTTAAAGTGACCCTATTCAGACTGGACTAAAACCTGTTCTACTTATCGAGTTTTAATGAAATTTGGTATATATGTTATACGGACCATAGGAAAACGATATCTGCAATAAAAATAGTTCACATTTTGATCACCAGGGGAAATTTTGGCGCCTGAAAAAGGACAGAAAATCTGTCAAAATCATTAAAATTTATTCAATTACAGAATGGGCGCAGCATGTGTCCATTGACATGAATAACGTGTTGAAAGCGCATTATAGCTGTTCAATGGTAGCGCAAAGTAACTCTCGAGGTATTTCAGCAAGATGGCGTGTAATGCTGGCTTTCAACTCAGGAAAGTCCTAATTCCGCCTCCATAAACACGGTCTTTTAGGAATTCCCACAACCAAAAATCACAGCAATTCAAGTCGGGTGAACGACGAGGCCAGACATCCAGAAAAGCTCTGAATATTGCACGATTCTCGCTAAGCGTTTGACTACTTATAAGAAATTGTTTGAAAATTGCCATCTGGTGATCAAAATTTGAGCTATATTTTATTGCAGAAATCTTTTCCCCCATTGTCCATGTAACGTATATACCAAGTTTCATAAAAATCCGATTGACAGAACGGGTTTTACAGGGAGCTGAAAAGGGGTACTTTAATTATAACTACCCTGAATGAGATGGAGGTTTTACATCACCGAATGCAAGTAGACAACCACAATCAGCATAAAACGTAATCTCGCAGTGGCACCATCAAAGCCCTTAAAAGGGGCATGACGGACCTATGCGATAGTTCCATGTAATCCGGGATAGCTAAAGGGAAAAGCATGGGCCGAAGACATTATTTGCACAATGAATTTCGGGATGCGTAGTGGTAAACCGCACATTGAGTTGATCAATGTTAACGAATTTCGCTTACTGCGCATGCTAAATAGTGTACCGTTAGCGTGGGAAAAAATACTGAAGAATAAAAATAAACAACCCTACACAAGCCTGTTCGTCATGTATAGGCCTTAGCGAATCTTTACGATTGCAATACTGTGGACACTTTTTTTGTCCTTATTGCACTTGCTTTTGTTTCATTTCATTTTGGTTTATTTCGTTCATGAACGTTACATTTAATATCAGTTATTTGTGATAATTTCTTTGGCTTTAATTCAGTAATTTAAACTAGATATATTCCTTAAGATGTTAAAGTATTTATGAATGAAATGCATGGTAAATAATCGATTGCATTTATTTCTCAGAAGTACAATCAATAAACAACATCGTGTAATGTTTCCTGTTTTGTAATCCTTCTTAAACGAAAGATTGGGGAGTTTACAATTGATATTTACGCCTAAGTAATGAAGCAACGTACAACCTAACCAGTTTTAAAACCCCGAACTGTTTACGTCCAAATGACAGAACATCAACCATATACCATATTTATCTCTTTTAAAATTACGCCAAAGTCGTAATTGCGCCAAATTCCCTTCTGGGCATGCGCAGTGTGCGTAATTCGTTTAACATTGTTCAACTGAATGTGCGGTCTGCCATTACGCTTCCGGGATGTGAGAATGTGAGAATACGGGGTGAGGCCCCACCCCTTCTAGCCGCCAGAGCTGGCCATATGGCTTAACAGGGACCGGCCCGTCTAACCAACAAAAATGCAAAACCAAAAAAAAGTAGCATGGTTGCAAGCTGTACGCTTCCGGAATGTCTTAATACATGTATTTTGTTATGGCTTTGCTTTATTGTTTGCTATATGGTGTAATAATACCACACGGTCCATCAGCGGCCGAGTGGTGAAGTCGATGAAAACTAGTAGTTCGAGTAGTACCCACTAGTATAACACTAGTAGCCCACTCGAGGTCTAAATCCCTCGAGTAGGCTGGATGCATGGGCATTTTCGTGGTTTTCTCCACTGTACGTGTATACTAGCCAGTATCCCTTAGAAATTCTTCCACGAAGGTACCTGTCCCCTTAGGCAGATAGCCATCGAGGCTTTGACGTTATCGCATAAGCAAATCAAACTAGTAATGCCGCACCAACCTCTTCAATCAATTTCACGCATATCCATTAAATAGTTTTTGTTTCGTTCTGTATTTTGCCTTTGTTGCTTTTATTTTGAGCAGGACTATATTTACAAAATAAATCTGTAAATATCTAGCTTTTATGCAACTCTAAATTAACAGATGTGTGGAATTCCAACAGTTTATCTAACAACTAAATGTGAGGAACCACATGCACAGATAAGCGAATAATCTCTTGAGTGCGTGAAGAGAGACATAAGACTCAAGATGGGTTAATTACCCTTTATTTCTCAAAATAAGAATTAACACAGTAGGCTCCTATCTCAGAGCGTACAGCAAAGCCTCCACTTGGACTTGAACTCAAAGTAATAAGAACTAAAGCTTAACTAATTCTTAACTAAAAAGATATAGCCGAAGCTATCAAGATTCTAAGTAGATGGCCCCTAAATCTCAATTAACCCTTAAGCCAAATTAAGTTGGCGAAGCTATCAAGGGCCTGAAGTACGGCCGAGTGTAGTAATAGCTTAGAGAGAGAGGTACCCAAAAATATGATACAATAATGTGATACAATCAGCTCCTAACTCGGAGTGTACAGCAAAGCCTCCACTTGAGCTTGAATTTAAATGAATATGAAATTAAACATAACGAGCTTAATTAAAGCTAACTGAAAAGTATAGGCGAAGCTATCAAAATTCTAAGTAGTTGGCCCCCGATATCGAGTAAGCTAGCGAAGCTATCAGGGCCTGTAATACGGCCAAGCGTAATAACAGCTTAGAGAGTCGTAGCCAAAATACAGCAGCGCGCTAGTCAGAAACTCTGGCTCTCTAACGGAGTCGGTGAAACTTCGACTTAAATACTACTCTTACCGATTTGCGTTAAACGCGATTCTGAAAACATATTCTGGTAGGAAATTGTAAGCTGAAAATAGAAAGGATAGGAAAGTAGCTTTAACTCAACCGTTAAAAACTTAGGATAAACCTTATATCTGTTTAGCTTTAAATTTCAATATAAATGTTAAGAAATTTTTGTTAGCATTAACCAATGCATCAAATTAGAATTAAAATGCTAAGTTTATTTTAAACCTGATGTAAGTTTTCAGCTGTAATGAATGAACACACCGAGCTGAAAAAAAAATATTTACTTTACCGGAGAAAAGAGAATTTGTGCAGATAATTACAAACGAACAACTACTTTTTGACTGAGATCACTCCTAAGACATATTCTCGAGTAGATTCAAATTACAAATTACCTTCTTTGATCATTAAAAAGAAATTAACTACCAAATGATGGGTACAAGCTTGCCGTAACATTTCGTAATTCGTTTTCACTTTCAATGCCATAATCGTCTAAAGCGTCAGATTAAAAATACAGTAGCCTCGTTAAACCTTCGATGAGCTTTCTTAACTTCTTTTAGACTTCATTACCTGTGCAATGATACTGGTTACGAAGTCGCTTGTGTGGCCTCAGATGGGACCTTAATAGAAAAATTAAGCCACTGATGGCATACGACTCTGATCAGCTAGATGGTGAAACTCCAAGAACGGTCTAGAAAGTGAGATAAAAGTGGGAAGACCATTCTCTCTTTTACTTCTTGCGTGTCAATCTAATGGAAAGCGACGAGAGACAAAAGGCGCGCTGAGCAAGAGTCAAGTAAGGGTTGGCAGTCGAAGCTAAGTTACGAAGTTGTGATCTGTAAGCAACAAATGGTCTGATTAAATTATCTTCTGGAATAATTTGGGGACTAAGAAATTCTTAAACCTTTGACGCGTCACAGCAAGCCATGTTTTGAAGAAACGCTTGTTAAATTTGTCAGGCATTTCTCCCGCCTTCTTCGCATGCCTTCATGGTGTAGTGAACAGCACGCTCGGCACGTATTCTAGAGGTCTGTGGTTCGAGTCCCGGCGAGAGCATTGCTCGTTTTTCATCTTTCCTGCTTCCAAATAACGTAATGTCTCCATAGTGGCGCCCGAAATAAAAAGGGTGATGGATGATGATTCTCCACTACCAGAATTGGCGACTGGGTCCCCTAATCCCCAGTCGCCTTTTAAAAGGAGGTGTATATAAAGTATTTCTCCTGCCTTCTTCGCATGCCTTCGTGATGTAGTGGTCAACACCATCGGCGCGTATTCGAGAAATCTATGGTTCGAGTCCCGGCGAGGGCATTGCTCTTTTTTCATCTATCCTGCTTCGAAGTAATGTAATGTCTCCGCAAATTTAGTCATGTGGTCTACTACAGAAAGCAGTTTTCAAGGTTTCATGTACCCAGTTAATGAGCATGTACAGTATTGCTGAAAATCTTATTCTATACTACCTGAAGTTCGTAGAGGTGTATCTGAAGTTCGTTTCGCCTTTGAGGCTGACGTCCAGGCTGCAGTTGCCTATCATAGAACTGGCCTTATAATGCATAGGTATATCATTCTCTTTTGCTGAGAGATAGTACAGAGTAATTTACAAGGAGTAAAGAAAGTTGGCTGGGGATGTCAGAGGCCTTTTTCTATGACGTGCTTAACATGACAAGTCCATGTGGGCTTTTGTTTAATGATAACCCCTAGATATCATACATTACCCACACGTTTTACAATCTGTTATCTAGTTTTTTGCATTGATATTTAAAAAGCAAGAAAATTTACATACCTGACTCAAACGGATCGAGAACAATGGACAACAGCTGAGTCAGCTACGTAATCTTGCGCATGGGCAGCTTGGGTTACAGCTACGTCATTTTGGACATGAGCAAGAGCTAGCCGAAATTTCATCAGTTTGTTAGTATTAAAGAGATTGCTTCAAATTGTTCATATATTTATATTATATTTTCCAACTTCCGCTGTATGCCAAGATTAGCATGAAAAAAAGTTCATGCTCTGTTCCGGCTGTCAGAATTTCATGTGCCTTAGAAGAGCGCTTCAAGTAGAATGAGTGCAGCATAGTTAAGTCCAGGAGGACAGAACAGAAGATGGCAAAGGGGCGTGACCAGTTTTTCACTTAGACATGGCTTAGTCCAAGGACATGGATCAGGCCACATGGCTGGACCATTTTGACACTCAAGACTTGTATGGCTAGGACATCGCATCGGCTGTAGAACATTTCAAAGTTTGATGCGGTAAATAACATTTTTATGCCTTTGAGAGATTAAAAATGTCATAAATAATAATTTTACATAGAGCAAATTAAGTGTTAATGCATTCATATTAGAATTCAATATTCTAAGTCCAGTGGAAATGGATGAACAAGTCACAGTAGTTGAGATGAAGTACTCACGTGACACTTGAGGGCTGTCGCTCAATAGTGAAGCAAGGAAAAAGTGTAGAAGCGAACTTACGGTTCTAAATGAGTTTAAATACAAGTCCATAGCCTTTCGTAGAAGTCACAAAGTATGGAAACATGAAATAAAAAACACAAATATACATATATACAGCACAAAGGTCTAGTAGTAAACTACAATGGTGCAATTTACAAAATTAGTGATCACGTGGGTCACTTTAGTGGTCATCCGTTCGCAGTGCTGCTAGGAATAAGAGTAACTTAGGGAGTTTTACAGAAATATAACCACGAAGAAATACAATTAAAAAGACTTTGCATATGAATAAAGCAGAATGATGATAGTAAAAAAGCTCATATACATATATTTACAGCGCACACAGTTCAGCACACAGTGTGCACATTGGCACACAATGTGTGTGCATTGGCACTGGAACTGTGTGCACATTGTCACACAGTTCCGCAATCTGCATGGTGCAATTTATATGGCGAGAGAGTCATGTGAGATGGTCACCTACACAGGTCGGAGCTCAGCGAGTTGCTGTTTAATTTTGAGTTATAAATAGAAATTTTGGAATGCGAAATTGATACAATGCATTCAAATTTAAGTGGGAAAACTCCGATTTGTACTTAACAGGAAAGTAGCATTTATGTGGGAAATCAGAACCGCCAGCGAGGTGACGTCATCTGCCGCCAGCCCAACGCAGCGCAGAGAAGCGGAAACGTGTTCCAAACGTGGACGAGAACAGACGTGTTCTCTGTAAGCCTTCCAGGAAGTGTGAGGAGGGATGATGTCCCAGTCAAAAAACCTCTATGTAAAGAAGGAAAGGCTCCATAGACGTAATGTAAACCACTTTGTCTGCAACGCCGCTACAAAGAAAAGGAAACATTCGCCAAGGGATTTGGCGACGGAATCTGTTGGCGAGAATTTTCCCTCTGTGATGTGTCGGTTCTTTGGTACCCAGCCGACATTTTCCCCCTCCGAGACGTGTATAGGAAATTGAGGAACACGGGTTAAGATGAATCGTTCTTCGACTTGTCGCGATAATTTAAACTCGGAAATGATGAAATATTCGATGAAGTTTCACTTTCACTGGCTGTTGAACTTCCATTGTCCATATCGCTACTTGAAACAAAAGAACCTATTCTTTGTTTAAACTCTTGCTAAACGTAACGGTCGAACCTGTCCAAACCAACTTCGACATTCAGCTTCGAACTTTGGCGCTTTTTGGCGACAGATATTTCACGATGCGCAGTTCTTTCCCTTTTCGTTGGAAGGGAGCCACTTCTGCTTCTGCGAAGTTTTCCTTCTTAACAGTACATATTCTTTGTCCCAGTGGTGTTATAGAACCCACCAGCATTTGTGAACCCTGATCTTGTTCCCGAGATTCGACAAGATAAACCAAAGTGTGAACAGTTGAATATTACATGAATTATTCATGAACTATTCTTATTCGTGGGGTTACCGTTACCTTTAGTTATGTCAATTTAACACATTATATTATCATCCCATCTTTTATCATCTTTCATTCATACTAGTAATTTTATAATAAATTTACTTAATACTTATCTCGTGCTCTTTATCCTGTAATCCTACAATTTATGCTACTTTCCTGCTAAGTACTGAGATATTTATACCTGTTAAGTCCTCAGATATTTATCTTCACTTAAAACTTCGTAGTGAAATTAGATAGTCTTTCCCAAATTAAATGTCAAATTAATTTTTAAAATATTAGTGGTAGCTATTGTAGAGATCTTAGCTTATTTCGAAACAATAGAGATGAGAAATGAGAAACGCCGTCGCCGGGACTCGAACCACGGTCCTTTGGAATACGCACCCAGCGTGCTGACCACTACACCATGAAGTCATACGAAGAAGGCGAAAGAAATATCTTATACTACTGCGAATTGTTGTAACAAATGTGTTTGTAACTCTGATTTCGGACAAGTTGCATATAAATAATGAATTAACATAGAATGTTACAAAGACTGAATCAAAATTACTTATTTTTATTTCTACTTTTCTCCTTGTTTTAAAAATATTGCTAATTATCTTAAGTAAGAGGTATTCTGTAACATTCTTTTCCAAGGCATGATGTATGTGAGTGTTTATAAAAAAAATTAAAATTATCTTAAAGTTTCTTTCAATGACATGAACATTTGATTAATTATTATATGCATGAACTATGTTTCTTGTATCAGCAACATGCAAGTTTTTTAAGACATTTCTGAAGCAAATGTATAAATTAAAAAGATTTATTTTAAAAATATTTGCCTTCAAGCCGGAAATGCATCTTATTTAGAGGAAGTGTATAGTGAACCTAGCAGTACATTTGAAATGAAAAGAAAGAAAGAAAGAAACCGAATATCTTTCATTCTCTCCCCGTCAAGTGAAAAGAAAATGCTAACTGAGAATGAAAAATGGGCCCAAAAAAGAGAAAAAAAGAAGAAAGAAAACTACTTCTTTCGTCTCTGAGGGGAAAAACTATACCGGCACACATAGTTCTCTGACGAGCCCTCTCTTTCTCTCTATATTTCCATCATGAATGAGGTAAACATTCGATTTCTTTCTACTCTCCTCTGATAGGATTTATAAAGAACAGGAAGGATTGTTGTTTTCGTAAAACTTTGAGTGCATTTGTTCTATAGCATGACAAGAATAAATAACACAGTAAGTTACGATCAAATAGGCATTTATTATTAAAAATACTGGAACTTCATTTCAATAATACATTTCTATAGAATTATTCAAAATTCTTCTTAGGACATATAAAAAATTTTAGTAGTTCGAAACAACTGTGAGAATTGTCAGGGATCTCAAAGAAGAAACGTCTCGTCATGCGAGTTCCGAACACAATGTGCCTTACGTAACACTGTGACGTATGTTACCGAAAAAAATAACAAATGTGATCTTACCGAGATTCGGACCATGGAATTTTCGAGTGATAGTTGTACTTGTTAATACACAAAACATAATGCGATAATTCCTTATATTCTGCCCTACATAAAGTTCGTTTTATGTTCCTTTCATGAAATGTGAATATCAGCGGTACGCTGAGATTCGAACACTGAGTTCCTGGTATGTATACAAGCTGTTAGCCCGGTTGGCATCACAAGACGCACCAGCACGAAAGCACCGCGAAAGAAAATAAGATAGCTCTTTAATTGTTAACAATTGAATAGTGGTCTGAAATTCCGTCTATAAAGGCTCTAAGTAACTGTAACTGTATATGCCTGCTTGCAATTTTTAGATATCTTAAGGTACTGGAAATACCTCAGCGAACGGGGAAAAACATTTTAAGACCGAAGTGAACAGCAGTTTACAGTTTAAGTCAGAGTTTATCTCAGAATATTGAGATATCACAGTACGAGTTTAGTTACAAATGAGTTTAGGCATTTGAAGGAAGTATTGTAATCACCAAAAATTCCGGGTACCATATTTCAACGAAAATATTCATTTTGACCACTATCGAATGCAATTGATTGCTATAACATGTAGACGTGCACCTTCCTTTTTCGTTGCAATCGGCCGCTCCAAAAGTTTATAACTATATGTACATATATACCGACCCTGTTACTCGGCTCAGTGTTCTCAGTTTTTTTATTCTTATATGTTACTAAATTGCGCATTTTTTTCATTAAATATGATTGAATTATGTTGTTCTTATCGTCCTCTTAAGGCTTTTATGCCTTAGTAAATCTGCATGCAATATCTGTAGAATTAGCAGCAATTTAAAAGTTGTTTAAGTACGGATAAGCCTAATTATTTTTACCATAGCCATATTTGTATGTAAGGTTTTAGTTAAACTAACCAAGTTTATTTTAATTTAAATCTTTTCTATCTCCTCTCTGCTTCAATTTCCTGTCAGAAGAAGCGCGCGTTTTTAGCTTATGCTAATTTTGAAGTTCAGCCAAGCACTATTTAAGCCAGAGGTAGAAACCTCTCGGTGTGTGAGAGCTCAGACTCAGATCACGGTCACGCCGCTCAACGTTCGCCTGACCAGCTAGCAGTTTAAATTTATAAGCCATAGTGCTTACTACGTGATTGCATTGTAAAACAAATTAAAGTGCGGTAGTATTTAGTATACCTTGCTACGCACCCTTTTCGGTAGAGGCCAACTTCCGCGAATTGCTCTGCGAAGCAAAGTTTAATTTAAGTTCTATTTTAATTTATTTAAATTTATTTGATTGTTAAGTTCGACCAAAGTGTGGTCTGTTACGTTCTGTATCTCTCCCGAATTGGGAGGTTTGTATTTAATAGTGATTGAATAAAAGAGGATTTCAAATCCCTTCACGAGCAGTTATTATCCAGCCCAGCAGACACATCAGAACATAGCGTACCTTCCGCTCCCTGTTCCAGTTCAGGACTTAGAACGTAAGGATAAGAACCCTTTACAGAATTTATCATGTTCTCAAAGAATACACACACAGAATGCTAAGTCTTGACATGTTTACATTTCAAACTTAGCAGAATAGTGGATTTATTGCCAATCTAAAGAAACTAAGCTTAGCGACAACAAACATAACGTATTCTTTTATTATTGCGAATTAAATAATGCTTTTAGTCCATTCTGGAATTTACTCGAGGAAATAAATTTTTTAGATTTACTTCGTAATTTTTAATACAAATATTTGAGTTTATATGCATTTTTGCCCTGTTGCGAAGTGACAAATGAATTAATTGAATGAGAAATACTAAATCGGTGTGAAAAAATGTTTCTTTTCTTTTCTTTTTTTTTTTGTACTTTTTTTAATTTCACTTGTGCGTCGTTTTGGATTTATTATAGTATTGGAATAGAACATATGACAACGATTAGACAATTCTTCAGATGATATACATAATTTTTGTGCATTCTGAGTTACAAAATGAAAGAGATGTAATGCTGTTAAGTGAACTTAGCTCCACAGTGTTGCCATGTTAAACAAATATAGGGAATCAAATTAGCTAAAACAAACTTGCATTTGGCGTACATTCACTAAAAACACTCAATCGATTTCGAGGGCAGCTACAGGTCTCTCCTAATCAGGAGAACAAAATATCTAGAAAGGAAAGAAAGCTGAGTAACGGCTTTTTATACTCTCGGGTAGAACCACGCGCGAGGAGGCAACGCCATCTATAGACAAAAATAATCATCAAGAATTATGTTAATAGAATTTTAAAAGCGCTAGGAAGGACTGGATTAGACTTAAAATCGTTCACTAAATTTGCTATATCTTTGTGAATATGAAAAGCATCAAGAAAATCCAATTCACCAACGGAAGAAGCTTTTTGAATAATTTTTGCAAATCCAAAGTCAAAATTATGATTCAATTTCCAACTATGATACGCTATTGAAGACTTGTTAATTTCGCCCTTTCGGACATAAGATTCGTGTTCCTTGATACGAAACTTTAACGCTCTTTTTGTTTGGCCAATATATCTCAAGCCACACTGACACGATATACTATAAATTCCTCAAGAATTAAAGTTAGAAACAGATTCTTTTAGAGTCGAACCGTGAATTTTATTGATAGGGGAGAAACTGACCTGAAAATTGAATTTGTGGAGAATCCGTGCAACCTTATAACTAACAGAAGGATAAAATGGAAGCACGACAAAGTCAGTAATATTATTTCTAACAGTGGAATGTCTTCTATGATAGGAATCTGAAAACTTTTTAACAGCTTTATCAATGATCACGGGAGAAAATTCTCGGTCAATAGCAACTACTTTTAAATAATTAAGTTCATTGGTAAGCAAAGATTCTGTGGAACAAACTCTGAGCGCGCGAAATACATAATAGTATAAAGAAGCCATTTTTTGCTTAACAGGGTGACATGACTTAGCATGGGGTGGTAAACAAACTGCAAAGGATTTACGGTACACAGTAGTGCTAAAATCAATTTCATTGCGGATTATAAGAATATCAAGGAAGGAGAGGGAATTGTTGGCTTCAATTTCAAGAGTGAAGTGGATGGCTGGATCAATTGAATTTATAGTAGATAAAATCTTGGATAAATCGTCTTTATTACCGTCAAAAAGTTTAGTGAACGATTTTAAGTCTAATCCAGTCCTTCCTAGCGCTTTTAAAATTCTATTAACATAATTCTTGATGATTATTTTTGTCGATAGATGGCGTTACCTCCTCGCGCGTGGTTCTACTCGAGAGTATAAATATTTTGTTAATATTCTCTACAGTTGAACATTCTTAATAGTTCAAAGTGTGACTACTGATTGTGCTGTGTCATATTGAGTTAGAAGAGCCGTTTATTGTGCTCTACGAAGAGCTGTACGAGTAACTTTGGGGAAAGTTCTAGACCTGTAAAACGTTTCTTTTGGGAAAATAAATTTTATCAAACTCTCATTGGTTCTTCTTTCAACCCATAACGAACTCTTACGCACGTAACAATATTTCCATATTTCGTAAGTTGAGATGTAAAAGTAATCATTACTACTAGTTGTGATTTGGCAACTTTGCTATGAATATTTTACGAAAACTTTAAACTTCCTTAAACGTATAACACAGTTGTAAATTAGATCATAAAATACATTTATTTCCCGTGTTCCAATTCTAAGAGAAATCTCTTTCTTATTCCTTTCATTATGTTCAGTAAAATAATCTGGATTCTTCCATCTATTTATTAAAAAAACGGTCTGCCCTTTCCTGTAGAAGAAGTCGTTTAATAAGATCGGTTCAAATCCCTTCAGCTATTTTTCATCGCCCGAAATCAAAAATATAGCGAGGAACACCGATATGCAAATGAACCTCCGAGTTCGTAAGAAGTAGCAGAGGTTTTCATTGATTTATTTTTGAAACTTTTTTAATTCTTTGTACCAAGCTAAAAAAAATTCAAATTCTTTAATATCGGGCAAACTTTCAGAAGAAGCACCTTGAAACCTTAGCTCATTGTGATTAAATGCGATATTCCTGAATCCTGGACTATTCTTTTCCTAATTATGAATTTAAAAGACATTTTTTTAATCTCCGCTAAACTCACCATAAAGAGAAAAAGTTTTAGAAAAGTTGTTAAATAAGGGTTTTCTTCAAAATCTGTATTGAAATTCGGGATAATAAGATTCGCTTATTTTTTTAATACGTAAGGTTTTTATTCATTTATATAGACTTTATCCTCTGCTTTCATATGAATTTATTACTTTTTATCTAAAATATGCACAGTAAATTGCATTTTGTTTTAATTCCTTTCATGCAAATTTATTTTTTAGAAAAATTAGTTTTCTGATAAATGCTTAAGATTTTAGAAAATGAAATGTTTCAAAAAATGGTTTATGTGATGTAATTTTTTATATTTTAAGTGTAAAAGTCTATAATTTTCTACAATAGTATAAGTTAGATATTACTGTTCATTTGCCGAGCTTTGTTTTATCAACGCATGTGCTTTTGTCCCCGCGCACATTGTTATAATGGCTCATGCGTCTTTTATGACCTCGTGAAGGAGAGAGAAGAATTCGAAAATTATCCAGAATAAATACTTGGTTTTAAGAGAAGTTTATTGTGTATTTTTTTACTGAATAAAACGGAAGCTTTGATTATAAATAATTTTTGGCTTTTTTATGATAATTTCTAATATTAGGTAAATTATTTTATTTTTCACTGCGTTATACTTTACAACCAAATTTGAACACACATGTTCTTACACCGAAAATGTGCATTTACAAACTGTATTTTTGAGTTTCGAATTTCTGTATTATATATACACTCTTAGACAAAAAAAAACTACGCAACAAGAAGGAGTTCTCCGAATGGGACGAAAATTGGTAGAAGTGATGTACATGTACAGAAAAACAAATGATTACAGTTTAAGAAAAATTGGATGATTTATTGAAGTGATAGAGCTTTACAAAGTGAAAATGTCAGTAACGCGTTTCTTCACCTCTGGCCCTTAGGCAAGCAGTTATTCGGCTTGGCATCGATTGATAGAGGTTTCGGATGCCTTCCTGAGGGATATCGAGCCAAATTCTTTCTGTTCAAATGGCGCGTTAGATCGTCAACATCCCGAGCTGGTTGGAGGGCCCTGGCCATAATGCTCCAAACGTGCTCAATAGGCGAGAGATCCGCCCACCTTGCTGGCCAAGGTAATGTTCAGCAAGCACTAAGGCAAACACTAGAAACATGTACAGTATAGCGGCGGCCATCATCTTGCTGAAATATAAGCCCAGGGTGGCGTGACATGAAGGGCAACACAACGGGCCTTAGAACTTCTTCGACGTACCGCTGTACTGTAAGGTTGCGACGGATGACAACCAAAGGGGTCCTAATATGAAATGAAATGGCACCCCAGACCATCACTCCTCTGGTTGTCGGCCTGGTAGTCAGGTTGGTATCACACCGCGTCCAGGGCGTCTCCAGGCTCGCCTTCGATGGTCATCGGGGCTCAGTTCAAAGCGGGACTCATCACTGAAGACTATTCTACATCAGTCAGGGACACTCCAGTGCGAATGAGCCCGACACCACTGCAAACGGACTTCACGTTTTACAGAAGTCAAGGGTAGTCGGCGCAAGGGGCCCCGTGATTTCAGCCCCCTTTCTGTGAGCCGTTTAAGAATGGTCCTTGAGGTCACTGAAGCACTAGTTGCACGTACAATCGATGATAATGATGCATCTGGGGCTCTAAGTGCTACTCTGACGATTGCTCGGTCTTCACGTTCTGTCGTTTCTCTAGGCTTACCGCTTCCTTATTGACGCTGCATGCGGCCATGGTTCACTCATTCCGGCCAACATAGTGGCATCGCTCATTCGCCGATAAGACCAACCGTCTTCTTTAAGCCCAAATACACGACCTCTCTCAAATTCTGACATCTGCGCTTATCGTTTGCGCACCTGTATGCGAGGCATAGTTACTGTTTACCAGAGTACACGGAATGAAATTCGTGAAGAATTTATGACCTGAAATCGTAATTTCTCTTCTTAAATATCTTGTCAGTTTCGCAGATCAGATGCGCTGTAGCGACAACCGTTCATGCATTGGCAGCCAAAATGTAAAATTTTGCATTTTCCTTAGAAACCTGTATGCATACCGATTTGTGTCCAGTTTGCTTTATATCTTCTCGGTGCGTCGTTTGTTTTGGTCTAAGAGTGTATATATGAACACAAAACGCAAAATATCAAAGAAAATTATAAAACTGAATTGGAATCAATCGGCACTATATCTTAAAATTGATAAATTTTAGTTAAACGCATCCCCGCTTCAAAGGATACGCTTTGCTGTGTCACTCTGCGTCATGTTACATCATTCCTTCCCTGCAGTCTCTCTGCACTGCGACAGCTGTAGCCCAGTCACTGCTCAGAATTAACGGAATGACTTTCTGGCTATAGATAGGAAAGAATTGATCAATTTTCTCTCTTACTTTTGCCTGAGTAAGCTATGCATCTCGCTTCGCCGTCTTTATTCATTTTCTAAAATATTAACTACGTATATCGAAACTGTGGGAAGTGTTTAGTAAACTTAGGGTTGTATCAGTTTTAATTAAAAATATATTATATATATA
>KK117036.1:31832-59748 GCA_000611955.2 Stegodyphus mimosarum
TAAGTGAAATCTAAACCGAAACTATACAAAAAGAAGAAATTAAATATTTTCAATTATTAAATATATAAATTTGTCGAAAATTCTTAAAAACTACATAATAAATTAAAAATTTCATTCCTTGCATTTAAATGCATTCCTTGCATTTCTTTGCATTTTCATTTAAATTTCATTCCTTGCAGCAATGGCGCAATGAATTGTTTAAATTTAATAAATAATTAAATAAGCACGCTTTTTTTTTATGACTTCGAGAAGGAGAGCTTAAAATTTGAAAATTACTCAGAATACAACTTTATTCTGTGTAATTTTCTAATTTTAATGAAGACTTAATCCTCTGTCAATTTTAATCTCTCCTTCTCGAGTTTTGTATATATTTAATGGATAAAATAAAAGCTTTAATTAGAAACAATTCTTCGTTTATTTGTGATGATTTAAACCTTATTTTAGATAAATTATTTCATTTTTCATAGCGTAAAACTATATTAACGTATATTTCATAACTTATTATTATTTAATGATTGATAGTAATGAATGAAATATAGATAATCTTATTCTTTCCTATATTTATTCAGCTATATATTTATTGATTTTCGTATGTTATTCTCTTTCATACTATGCATCTGCGCGACTAGTAGTTCTAAAAATATGAAAGTTAAAACAAACATATATAGACAAATTTGTAAAAATGGGTAAAATAAAACACTTCTTTCAGTATTTATAGCAATAAACAAATCAAAATAAATGCATAGAAATATAAAACAAATAGTTGAAATTATAAGAACCCACTTAACTTGATATATTGTGCAACAGTTGTTCCATGTTAAATTTTGGCTAATTTCTACTTTGTGCTTCCTTGTACGAAGAAAAGGAACTATTGTATTCACGAAAAATTCCGCGCGTTATATTTTAACGAAACTATCCATTTTGTCCGCTATCAAATGCAACTTAACAATGTTTTTGCTTGGCATCTGTATGCAAGGAAAGAAAAAAGGACACTTTTTCCCGAAATGAATTATAAGACTGATTTAAAATGAAATCAGAAGAGATTTTTTCGTGGCGACTGTAAGTACCTACGTATGTATCTATGTATCTCGCGTAACTTAAAAACGAGTAACCTCAGAACATTGAAATTTTGTATAATACTGCTATAATATGTAGTCGTGTATCTCTCTTTTTGGTTGCAATCGGCTGCACCAAAATTGCATATATATATGTATATATGTATATATACACTATGTTACTCGGCTGTGTTAGCTCATTTTTTTATTCTTATATATTGCTAAACTGCGCATTTTTTACTTTAAAAATGATTGAATTATGCTGTTTTTATTTTCTAGTTAATATTTGTACGCCTTTAGTTAATCTGCATGCAATAGTTGTAGAATTATCAACAACTTAAAAGTTGTTTCAGTGTGGCCAAGCCTAATTTTTGTTAACCATAGCAGCCGTATTTGTTTGTATTTGAAACTTACGAAAATAGTGAATTCAGTTTCTGCACCTTTAGTGTCGTTTTGCCGAGTGAGACCAAAATTAAACTCAATTTTGTGTACTAAAAAATCCGCTTAGTTGCCTGCTGCCAGATCGTTTGTTTTTGCGTAGAAACACTAATTTCTCATTGCGTAAAACCCTAATTATAATTTTGGAATTTTTTTTTTCTTTTAACTCTATTTTGTGTTTTAGTTTTTTCTGTATATTTTTTCAATTTTTAATTAAGATATTTTATGTGTTATATGTATTTTTCCCTTGTCGCGAATTGAGAAGAGAATTAATTGAATAAGAAATCTATCTCTAATGAAATTCAATAAATAAGTGTTTCGTATTAGCAACAAATATTGTCGCCAGTCTCTCTCGGACAGACGAAAATGTTTTCGAATAACGCATGCGCATTAGGTAAGCGGCGCCGAATGGTCTGTGCAAAACTGTTTCTTTTTTTGTTTGCTTGTTTAATTTCTTTTATACATCGTTTTAGATTTATTATAGTATTTGAATACACCATGTGGCAACGATCAGATAATTTTGTAGATAATGTACATAATTGTTGTGCATTCTGATTTATAAAATGAATAGATGTAACGCTGTTAAGTGAACCTGGCGCCAGAGTGTCCCTATGGTAAATAAATATAGTGAATTTTAAAGAGTGCATTTATTCTTTTGTGGTTGATGCGCTATCGACGAATTAGATTGAATTCAATTCAGTAACTTTAAATGGAATGCAGGGAAAAAATGCGTGTAATTTAATGTTCCGTAAATGGAAGTCGTGTGGTATAAACATCAGAATTTTTTTTACGGTATTGGGCTACGACAAAACAAATCTTGTCATCTGACTCATAAATTAACCCTTTTGTCGTCAGTACCGTTCTTTTTACTGCAGTGTGGAATGAGTTATCTCATATTTGTCCCCATATTAGCCTGTCCTCTGTCAGCTAACATATCTCCGTCCAACCCAATAATCAAACTGATCTTCCCCGTTCCACCATTCTCTTACACGTCATCTTTATCCGCCTTTATTTATGCTTTATCTTTGTTCCACGCCAGCACTACACTAAGTCTAGGATTTCGTGGCAACGTAGAGCACTTTCAGTCCACGTCTAATTTTATTTCGAAGCCTTTCTTCCATTAGAACGGATAGCTGTAAACTAATAAAAGCTTTTTTTAAATTTTCAAAATTACTCGCATAGTTAAAACACAATTACTAAGGAAATTTTATAATATATGGCTAAGGGCAAAAATAATGTTGAGAAGCAATCGTTTAATTTAGAAGTTATACCGCAAAAATCAGCGTTACATTTGTAAATTTTTACAAGATTAATTTCGATGGTTTTACTGCACCATCATCTTCAGCTGCCATAGTGCAAATCAACGAGATAAGATATACTGATTAGATAAGATAAGAATGGCTGGACAGGTGTTAAGCTACTGGCACCACCTATCGATGAAACAAGAACTAAAACATAATTTCTTTAAAGGCTGAAGGCAAAGATGGATTGGAATTAAGGTCGTTAAGTAGAACAGAAAAATTTTCTGAGTGTGAAACGCCTCTAGAAAATCTATATCTCCAATGGAAGATGTTTTTGAATACTTTTGGCTTCAGAATAATTGAAAGTGCGATTTTAGGACCAACAAAGCTGGGCACCAGAGGAATTCTGTGTTTCCTTTTTCCAAACATATATCTCATGTTCTTTAACGCGAATTTTAAGGCTCTCTTGGTTTGATCAATGTAAATTAAACCGCACTGGCAAGGAATTCTGTAAATACCCCAGGAATTCATATCCGGAATGGGGTCCTTTAGTATGGAACTGGGAATTTTATAAATAAGAGAATAAACGACTCGAAAGTTAAATTTCTGTAAATACGTGCAATTTTATAGCTAATTAATGGAAAGAAAGGAATGACAACAGAATTCTTAAAATCTCCTAAAATGTTGGAGCTTTTAATTCTTAAGAGTTTGAGTGTAGGTTTTAAGTTCAATACCAAATGATAAGTCAATAATTGGATAAACAATTCTCAATAACATGAATGTGAAAAGTTTGTGACAACATGATAAACACAATATATACTGTAAAACTGGTGTTCAAATCAATAGTAAATAGTGGTATAGTTTTTTAGCTCCAACAGAATAATTAAATAAATGCGTTGTGTACATATATTGGGTCCAGTGTTCTAAATTAAAAGTGAAAACATTTCAAGAAAGTTAAAATTAAATATAGAATTTATTAGATTTTACTGAATAAATACAAATAGTTACATAGGTGGCGGTGAAGTGTAAACAGAATTAATCAAAATTTTCATACCAAATTGACAATGGCACGGTTTCTTGTTACAGAAATCATGGCAGTAGACGTCACAATATTTTTCGGAGTTGCCATTTCGCTAAGGAGAGAAAAAAAAAGGAAATATTAGTATGACAAATTGTAAACGTTTGCTTCGCCCTCCATAGTAGCTTTTCTCTCGTCCGTTTCTTCCGACATCGATGTTTCTCTGATAACGCTGACGCTTTCAGCTCCGTCTCCTTCCGTCAAAAATGGCTGCCTGTCAGTCTTCCGTTCGTCCTCCTCGTCAGCTCCTAAGCCTTTTTACTCAAAACGCCAAGACCGCTCGATTGGCGATTTTTGATGGTAGGAAAACCGCCAACAGCCCGGCAAACCCAGGGAAAAACCACGCAGGAAGGTGCAGCCCAAGGTGGAAAGAGCTTCCTCAATTGGCAAATATCGCTGCTAGCCTCGACGAGGGGTCCCATTCCAACATATGAACAGCCTACGAGTAAGAAAAAACATCCCGCCAACCTGACCCTGCGGCAGGGTTAGTAATGTAGAAATTTAGCCTCTCCGCAGGGTGCAAAAGTAACTAATGTTGACAGAGGTTTCACAGACTACCGTCTGGCGGGCGAAGAAATCGAAAACAAGGCAATAAATCACCATGGAAGGGCAACGGACTGAATTTGAAAGTTTTGAAGGGATAAGTGTTAATTATCGATTTTTCCACAAATTAACTTCAATACTGATAAGTACTTAAATAAAAATATAATAATTACATAGATAATTTTCTTGGGTTTATTCCAATACCAAACACGACCACCATAGTAAGGATATAACATTTACTTCAGTTAAAATACAATAATCAAGTATGAAAATTTTTATATATTCTCCACAACACCAAAACGACCACCAAAGTCAGAAAATATGGATCCCAAATTTAGCAGAAAAGGGGGCATAAAAGAAATTAAAACTTAAATTAAACTTTAAACACCAACTTGTGTAACAACTTTAAAAAGATTGACCTTAAGGATCAACTTATCAAGAGATTAACATTAACAACCAAAGTTAAGAAAAATTATAATTAACTAAACAGAATTTAAATAGTTAACCAACCAAAAGTCAAGAAGAAAAATTAATTACTCAAGCAACTTAAAATCAGCGTTAACCAAAACTGTCAAGAGAACAAATTAAATGACTACAATTACTTTTAAACAAACCAAAGAAACTTAAGTTCAACTACAAACATTAAAACAAATTAATCTTTAAGTCTGAAGCAAAATAAGTTAAATCATTACCTTTAAACAACTTAAATCACAACTGCAATAAGTAATACATAACAAAAACAAGAGTCTGTCTTTTGGTGTGTTGAGATGAAAATTTTTTAACTGCTTGATTAATAATGTTGTATGAAAAGCTCCTGTCAATAGTTACTGCTTTTGAACAATTCCTGGGGTATTTACAGGATTCCTTGCCAGTGCGGTTTAATTTACATTGGTCAAACAGAGAGAGCCTTAACATTTCGCGTTAAGGAACATCAGGCATATGTTAGAAGGAAGAAAAACACAAGTCGTCTGTTACCCAGCAATGTCAGACCGAAAAGGACACTTTCAATTTTTATGAAACCAAAATTATTCAAAAAACATCTTCCATTGGTGAATTAAATTTTTAGAGGCGTATCACACTCAAAAAAATCTTTCTGTTCTAGTTAACAACCCTAATTCCAATCCATCTTTACCTTCAGCCTTTAAGGAAATTACGTTTTATTTCTTTTTTCATCAATAGATGGCGCCAGTATCTTAACTCCTGTCCAGCCATTCTTTTCTTATCTCGTTCATTTGAGCTTTGGCAGCTGAGGATGATAGTTCGGTAAAACCATATTAGAAACTAGTACTGTGAAAGTTTTCAAATACAACGCTGAATTTTGTTATTTCACTTCTAAATTAATACTTGTTCATCGTGTTATTCTATCTTAAGCAATCTTTTGCTTTTTTCAGCGTCACTTTGCCCTTCTTATACATGATCAAAAGTCAAGTTACAAGAATTTCTCCAACGTATTAAGATTTACTTCTATATAAGGATGTTTAAGAGGTATGACTGGGAGTTACCACCGTGTTGAGTGTCGGCAGGTAGCGCATCGGACCCGGATTTATCATTAGTACATTTGTGAGATTGCTGGTACTTACTGCATTACTGAACTGAAAGCATATTTAATATAATTACATGATTAAGCTCTTTACAAAGATACTGTTACGAATTTTGTATATATGTAATTAACTAATTTTAGTAAAATGATATGTAAAATTGTAGCAGTTCTTGCGTAATGTAACATGGAGTGCCTCAGAAAAACGAAGCTCTGACGGAGAAATAATATTACAGGGGCAAGTCTATTTAACATTGAGGTAACTGGCTATCGCGTTAAATTGACTAGATATCGCCAAGCTGGTGATGGTTTCTGCGACTAATATTATGTCAACAAATTTGACGAGAAATCGCAGAAAGTCGCCAAATGTGGCGGCCATTTGGCGAGATGTTGGCCCGATCGCTGTATAATTCCAATTGAATAAATGTAATTGATCCCTATATTTAACTAGAATCGTATCCGGTCCTTATATGTAACTGTAACCGTACATTCCTTCCAGAAATTACGAGAAAGGGAAGACATTAGAAATTTCTCAGCAGCCGGTATAAAACTATATAATACCCGAAAGAGCATCAGCTCTCAGTTTTTCAGTTCAGAGTATTGAGATTATCTCCTTGGAGCTTCTCTTTGTAGATGCGCCTTGCATTGCGTTGTGTTTAGCTTTCTTAGTAGTTTGAAATGCGACTACTGATTGTGCTCGGTGATTATAAAAAGAGCTGTAAGAGTATTTTCGTGGAATTTTTCCAGAACTTTGTAGTGTTTCTTTTGGTATTGGGAATTTCCCGGCTGCCGGGGGAAACTATACAAGACTGGAGAGAGCATCATTTCTGAGCTTTCAGTTCAGAGTTAGAGCTCCGTGCAATCTTCTCTTTTTACATGCAAATTGCATTGCGTTCTGTTTTATGTTCTTAGTAGCTTGAAGTGGCAACCATTCCCGTACTATCACACTGAGAAACGTAAGAGTACTTTTTAGAGACATTAGGTTCATTTTTGAAGCAGGATACATGAAAAATGAGCAACGCCTTCTCCGGGAATCAAACCACGGACCTCTCCGTTACGCGTCGAAAGTGCTGACCACTACACCACGAAGGCGGGAGAAATACCTTATATACTCCCCCCTTTTTAAAGGGTAACTAGGATTTTGGGGACCCAATCGCCAAATCCTGGGTGTGGAGAATCATCATCCACCACTTTTTTAGTTCGGGCGCCAGTGTAGAGACATTAGGTTTACTTTTGAAGCAGGAGACATGACAAATGAGCAACGCCTTCACCGGGAATCGAACTACAGACCTCTCGGTTACGTATCGAGCGTGCTGACCACCACACCACGAAGGCATGCGAAGAAGGCGGGGGAAATACCTTATAACTTTAGTGGAAAGTTCTAAAACTGTAAAGTGTTTCTTTTGTGAAAATAAATTTTATTAAAGTATCATCGACTCTGTCAACATTCAATCCATTACAAACCCGTACGCAGACAACAATATTTTACATCAATTTCTGTAACAAGTGCTGATGTACTTTGCGATCAAATGTAGGAGACCGAGTCTACTAGAAATTATGATATGCTCCATGCGTGTTCTGTTGCTGTAAACGGTTAATAGATCCAATTAACAAATACAATAACTGCGATTCGACAGGGGCAAAATTCATTTTTCAATAAGCTTAAAATATGTTGTACATTGTACCTCTAAAATATTCTATCATCAATTAATAAACTGATGACCAAATTAAGAAATATTAACAGAAGAATGCATATCGTATGGGAATCCTTTTTTGATTCCTTTGCAACAAGCTCTTTAAAACCATTCACCTTTCCTTAAAAAGTGCGATAATCTTTCAGATATAAAGCTTACTTAATGATGAAGAAACAAAGAACATCCTATTAATCCTTAATGAATAAGAAACAAGAAGCATGCTAATCCCTTTCCTGCTTATCAAACGACAGTCAACGGATCTTGTTTACAGTAAATAGAGCCTCTTTTGTTGCATTTTTCCATCGCCTACGCGTTCAGGGGAAGAAAATTATCAAGACTCGCTAAACGTTACAACTGTCTGAACAACAGAAGCATAAATTTCAATAATTAATGGAGCTTGTTTCTCTGGACTTAAGTTACGAGCATACAGGAGCATTACTTAATTCTAATTACTGCCCGGGTAATATCTAGACTAAAAAATCTGCTCATTAAAATGCATGACATTGCTTTAGTGGATATTATGCATAATTTTGGGGACTCCCCTTCCCCCCAACTATATTATAATTAAGCTCACAAAGTACTCCCCCCCCCTGCCGAAAATTACATTACCCTCGAACTACAAACGTGGAATAACTTAATTATTCAAATCCGTTAAAACTATTTCAAACTTCGCGATGAATTTTCAGTGTTCGCAATCAGCGCCACCTTGCACATTCTAGAAGAATGGTAATTATTTTAATTACCTTTTCGCGCACTATCTTGCTATAAAGATTGCTGTTCGGCTCTCTAACCCCGAATTCGTTGTTTACGAATTTCGTTCCAGAATCTTGCTTCGAAGCCCAGAGCAGTAAGTCAAATTGTTGGGATGCTTGCACGCCAGGGAGCTGAGTACAGGAAAGAACTTCGGAAAGATGGAGGAGGGGAAGACCTTTCTCTTAAGCATTAATTTTCTTCTGGAACCAGAATCTTATTTCAATCGTATATCTTCGCTTCCCAGCTCCACCCCGAAAAGTGCTAAATTTCATAATACTTCGCTGTGGAATATTTTGCGTTTTCCTTTACAGCTTCTTCGCGTATACATCTTAAAAGAGAAGGATAATTTTATTGAATTATTATTACATACATTACTACATATATTATTAACGTTATAAGTTAAATAATGAATAATATCTTTTTCTTTCAGCATTGTTTGTGTTCTAACGAATCAAAATTGTTTACTGTTTACGGAAATATATTATGTTTCCAAAATAATATCTAGGAAAGGGCGGCCATTTCTGGATAAAGTTGTAGAGACATTAGGTTATTTCGAAACAAGAGACATGAAAAATGAGCAACGCCTTCGCCGGGAATCAAACCACTGACCTCTCGGTTACGCGTCGAGCATGCAGACCACTACACCACGAAGGCGTGCGAAGAAGGCGGGAGAAATACCTTATAAAGTATGGCATCATGTTATAAATTATCTTGGCAGTTCTCTATAAGTCGTAAAGCATTTCTCTGGCCTTCTTACCATTACTTCGTGGTGTAGTGGGCAGGAAACTCGGCGCGCATTCGAGAGGTCTATGGGTCGATTCCCGGCGAAGCATTGCACATTTTGACGTCTTCTGCTTCGAAATAATCTAATGGCTCTACAGTGGCGCCCGAACTAAAAAAGTGGGGGATGATGATTCTCCACCACCAGGACTTGGCGATTGGGTCGACGTTTTTTAAAAGGGGGGTATATAAGGTATTTCTCCCGCCTTCTTAGCATCCCTTCGTGGTGTAGTGGCCAGAACGTTCGGCGCGTATTCGAGAGGTCTGTGTTTCCATTTCCGGCGATGGCTTTGCTGATTTTTTAGTTCTTCTGCTTCGAAATAACCTAATATCTCTACAAACGTTTCTTAAAATTTCGAGTCTTAATTCTTCAGTTGCTCTTCGAATACTGTTTTTAAACTACGTATGATCCGTGGCTTATTTACATACAGCATTCCGTTATTGCGCTGAAAAAAAAAGTCTTCTATAGTTAAATCTTGAAGATCGCTGTCGTCAGCTAAAATTAAAAAATCAGGAAGTAATGCTATCCAAAAGTGGATCGCCAAGATTACCAAACCTTCTCACGAAAAAGGCCTTTATTGGTCGCTAAAAATGGTGACCCAATTAGTAAACTAGCAGAACTACAGATGCATTCGGAACATTAAAAATTTTAAATGTTTTCTTTGAGCCAAAATAGTACAGCACTAATTTTGAAAGTAAAAATGGTGGCAAAATTTTTTCAATGTAAGGTCTCCAACTGCCTCAAAATCTAAAAAGAAACAAAATGTAATACAGGAATATAGCTGTTTACCCTTCAAGTGATAACATTAAATATGTTTTCCGCTATATATCTGGTAGTAGTAAAGCTGACGTGCTGTAATGGAGGTGAGAACATGTATAGTCATAGCCACCGAACTAGATATTTTAGATTTATACCTCTTCATTTGCCAAAAGAATTTAATTACGAAGTGTATTCAAGCATTAAACGCCTCTTCATGAAAAACTGTAGGTTATAGGGGTGTTATGAGGTATTCCCCCCGGCTTCTTAGCATGACTTAGTGGTGTGGTGGTCAGCACACTCGGCGCGTATTCGAGAGGTCAGTGGTTCGCGTTCCAGTGAGGGCATTGCTCATTTTTCACATCTCCTGTTTTAAACTAATCAAATGGCTCTACGTCAGAACTAAAAACGGTGGTGGCTGATGATTCTCCAATACCAGCATTTGGCGATTGTGTCCGCTAATGGGAGGTCGCTCTTTAAAACCTGAAGTATGCTCCATGAAGGCATCCTGCCTCGTAAGCAGGGAGTATTAAATTGCATTGTCATAGTCAAATAATCCAATCCAATCCAATTTTATACGATTAGACACTAAAAGACATTTTTATTTTAGTAATACCACTAAAATTCCGAATATATATTCCGAATAAAATATACAGATATGCATATAGAAATATTAATTTGATAAAACCAGTAAAACCAGGTTCATTTTATAAGGTATTTCTCCGCCTTCTTCGCATGCTTTCGTGGTTTACTGGTCAGCACAATCAGCGCGTAACCGAGAGGTCCGTGGTTCGATTCCCGGTGAAGACGTTGCTCATTTTTCCTATATCCTGCTTCCAAATAACCTATTGACTCTACACTGGCGCTCAACTAAAGAGGTGGTGAATGATGATGCTCCACACCCGGGATTTCGCGATTGGGTCCCCAAAATCCCAGTCGTCCTTTAAAAGGGGTAGTATATAAGGTATTTCTCCGCCTTCTTTGCATGCTTTCGTGGTGTACTGGTCAGCACACTCGGCGCGTAACCGAGAGGTCCGTGGTTCGATTCCCGGTGAAGGCGTTGCTCATTTTTCATCTCTCTTGCTTCCAAATAACCTAATGGTTCTACAATTTCAAATGACAACCAATTGATATGAACATGCGTAGTAATGAAACAGATATTAAGAACACTTAATCGATAGATTTTTTATAATTTCAATATACAAGAAAGGGAAGAAAATTTGCTCGTATCGAAGAATTTGAGCAAAACTGAAATGTAATGCCATATTATTGACTAACATTTCAACTTAAACATTTTACTCATAAACTAATACCTTAAACGGACGTAATATATATTTAGCAATTAAAGTCAAAGTGAATTTTGAATCTAAATATTTAATTTATTTCTTTGCAATTTGTTTCTCATATAATCCCAGAAAATAAACACTGAGACAAATAAAGCAACATGCGAATAAAATTTATTGCGTAATTAACGAATGATAAGTAATGCATAGCTGAGTCTGGTCTGAAATTCATTTAGTTAATGTATCTAAAGATACTAATTTCGCTCTTAATCAGATTTCGATGAACATTCTCATTCTGTAAGACGATAAGCAGGACGCGCTGCTAAACTCTAATTTAATTGCATAGAAATAGTAAATGACTAAGCACTCACACAGTGTAATAATGTTACGTTTGGGGAGAATTAAATTGCATAGATGAATTACAGGAAGCGCATAAGATGCTTCAAAAATATTGCACGGTTAAATTTTTATTGAATTAATGGCAGATTCCTGTTAGGGAACGAATCACATAAGACAAGGAGAAAGACTGCTAAAATTTAAGTCTTTGTTATTTTTGTTAAACGTAAAAAATTTAGTCAAGCAAAAATAATTTTCGTATTCAACACGTGAAAAATAGCTTCGATACTTACCTGTTAATGCACACCTCAGCAGAAATCCCTAAACTTTCAGAAATGTCAAATTATGGCAACCATGCTCACAGCGCCGTTCTTCCGGCAACCATTCTCAAAACAATCTGTCAGTTCAAGCAACGCCGCCATTTTTGTATACGCTCTTTTTTTATTGCGTTCCAAGTTCCAATGCTTTCAAAAAAAAATCGTGATACTTTTTGCCGTAAACTTTGTTCTAAAATATAAGCTTGTGGAATTTGCTAGCAAGGGAAGAAACCGTGGTAAAATTTTAGCAAGAATACAGAATATTGCTGAAAAGTTTCTGAAGAAAATAATAGGAAAAAGCGTTTTCTCCGTAGCCGCTGTTGCCGGTGGTTACACGAAACCGAGTCAACGCATTTATCTGATGTTTTTTTAAGTGAAGATTGATCGCTGTGTACCTCGAGAGAAGAATAGCGGAAAAAATGCAGAAAGATATGAAGAAGAATGTGTTATTGTTTAATGAATATCATAATCCTTACTTAATAATTAAAATTTGTATTTTAAATTGCTATAGTATGTTTGCTTTTCATATGCTTAATTTACATTGTCTCAAACTGAGAGAGGCTTCAAATTTCGCGTTAAGGAACATAAGGAATATGTTAGAAAAAAAGCAAACACAGAAGTTCTCAGTTGCCCAGCATTGTTGGTCCGCAAATCACACCTTCAACTTTTTTGAAGCCAAAATTATTCAGAAAACATCTTCCGTTGGTGAACTGGACATTCTAGAGGCGTGTCACATTCAAAAAAATCTTCCTGTTCTAGTTAGCGATTATAATTCCAATCCATCTTTGTCTTCAGCCTTTAAGGAAATTATGTTTTAGTTCTCGTTTCATTAACAGATGGCGCCAGTAACTTAACTCCTGACCCGCCGTTCTTATCTTATCTAATCACTGTAGCTTATCTTGTTCATTTACGCTTTGACAGCTGAGGAGGATATTTCGGTAAAACCATCGTAACTAGTCCTGTAAAAATTTGCAAACGTAACTCTGATTTTTGTTGTTTGACTGTTTTAGAGTAAAGCTGATGATGTTTACGGACTTGAGATAAATATCGATAATCTGGGAATCTATTATTAATCAGATTATCGATAATCGATAATCTGGGGGAAGAAAAAGGGACGAAAACTATTAATCCATAAGTAACCATTACCCTATAAGTAATTTTTTCGTTTTCATTTGTAAAAAATTCCCAATTGCGTTAATACGTAGTACCGACATTTTCCTTTAGAAAGAAACATACTTCAACTTGTTATTTCCGGTAAAAAAAATGTTATTAGCAACAGTGTAATGTTTTTAAACGTAAGAATGTATCTCTTAGGTTAGTTACTTCAGGAAAAAAGAAAGAAATGCAATGACACACTTTTAAAAACTTCATGTCAATAAAATTTACTTGGAAAACCAGAACAATGATGTGCACGAGAAGATCAACATATTTAATTTAAATTTTCCAAAATTAGTTCTTTCCAGATGAATTAGCGAATTGAATAATCAAATTACCAAAATTTGGAAGCATCTATGATGCCAAGACTATGAACTGTGTCTCACCTACGCTACATCAGTAATTTATGTGAAATTGCATTGAAGGGGATATGAAGGAAGTATTGTAATGGCAAAAAATTTCGAGCATCATATTTCAACGAAAATATCCAAGTTAACAATGCTTCTGCGTGATATCTGAATACAAAGGCAGAATAAAGGGCTCTTTTCCTCCAAAAATTACAAAACTGATTTAAAATAGATTTTGAAGAGATTTGTTTTGGCGTGTGTGCTTACATACTTATTTATGTATGTATCTCGCATAATTCAAAAACGAGTAGCCTCAGAACGTTGAAATTTTGTATATAGGACTACTATAACATATAGATGCACACCTCCTATTTTGGTTGCAATCAGCAGCACCAAATGTTTATAAATATATGTATATATATAAATTTGAATTTAACAAAATTTTTATTCGTAAAAAGCAATTTAAATAAAAAACTAATTATAGAAATAGGTTTAAAAGAAATTATAAATAATTTAGATTGCTGCCAACTAATCTACAATATCATTTAAATTCTGAGAACATAAGTAAATCAAGTGCAAGTATCAGAATCTATAAACAAAAATAAAATTGTAATATTTTTTTTACAATCCTAAAAATAATAAATATGCATAAGTGAATAATTGTTGAGCTGGCAGAAGACAGACCTTATCAAGGGGAAGTTGCCCTCAAACCTAACTCTTCAATTATTCAATTCGTGTTTCGTCATTTATGTAGGCAAGAGTAAAATTCAAAACCAAAAGTAAAACCAAATGACGTGACCTACCAAAAGCAATTCAAACGAGAGGAACTTTTAGAAAAGAACACATCAAAGCCAATACAAAACAATACCCTTTATAAAACCAATTTTTTAGAAAACCAATTTAATTTAGAAACTCTTGCCCACAAAAAACTTCCCCGACACGAATATGCATACAAACAAAAAAGATACAGATACTATTAACATACAAAAAATAAACTAGAAACTAAATTAAATAATACTAAAATAACAGAATAAAGGCAAGTAAAAAGTAAGTTTTAAATTAAATTAATTAATTTACCATTATTTCTATTGGAGTGTGGACAATGAGCAGCAGGTCAAATTAAGTGATGTAAAGTAGTGTTTCTTCTATTTATAAAAGAGGGCGCTAGTAAAAGGTAAATTTGAGTTATAAGCTGCTGTATGTAAGAACCATTTAAAAAACTATTAAAATTATTCTGCAAACTATATGTAATGCAAAAGGTGTGTTCTGTAGCTAATTTTTTTTTAAATCTAACTGTGTAGTAATGTAAAAATGTGTAAAAATTGTGAAAAAGCAAACTGTTGTAATGTGAAAAATGGTTGCAAATTACTAAGGACTGTAAACAGTTTTTAGTAAATTTGAATTCCACTCTTTTACTGGGCTCAGTAAGCATAGATATTTTATTCTAATGCATTCGTAACTTGTGCATTTTTCCCTTTAAAAATTGATTGAATTATGTTGTTCTTATCTTTCCGGTTAAGGATTTTATGCCTTTAGTAAATCCGCGTGCAAGATTTGTAGAAATATCAACAATTTCAAAGTTGTTTCAGTGCGGCTAAGCCTAATCATTTTTCATATGACAGCTATATTTGTTTACATTTGAAACTTAGCAGAATAGTGGATTTGTTACCAATCTAGAGAAAGTAAGCTTCGCAACAACAGAGATAAAGCCTTCTTTTCTTATAACAAAATAAATCTTGCCTAATCTATTTTGGAATTTATTCGAGGAAATACAAGTAAGTGTTATAATATTGCATAAAATGTTATAAGCTGTAACATTTTATTAAGCACTGCTATGGGGACGAAAGACGTAACATCTTTTCTTATACTGAGAAAGGTTGAAGACTTAACGGTTTTTATACGAACGAATGTCAATAGTTTGCCAACAAAGACAATCAATTTGCGTCTGGAACAATAATACGTAACTGATTCTGTAATCTTGTAACTCTGTTAAGGTGGTAATTTATGGCTTCTCTGTGCAATTTTCAGAAATAAATGCCTGAGAAAGACAAAAGGATTGTAGATAGATACATAATATAAGTGTAAATATACCGTAGACAATAGATAAGATGTATAAATATAGATATCCTGAATATTTCTACAGTGGACTATTTATTACATTGATGTGCTATATTTGTTTATATAGGAAAAGGATTATATTGCTATATTCTTACTTACTTTGTTCCCAACGGAAAGGGCGGAAGATTTTTCGTAAACATAATTACAAGACTGAAATTATGAATTCAGATATATTTTCATAAAATGTATTACAGAGGATGTTCGCAAACGTTTTAGACGATGTATATTGTATTCACAAAATAAATTACAGGAAATTCTTGTGTTTTAAATGTTCTATTTGATATCCCTTATTCTGAACTATCTTTCGACACCGCAATTTCCAGGATAATAATGCCTTTTGAAGTGTCAGAAGAGGTATTCTATCCCCTTCCTCCCGAACAACTTTCCAAAGTCCTGTTAGGGTTTGGGGACAACGTTTGGATAATGCAGTTTTAAAAGTCCGAAAGCACAAAAATCCATAGGCGACACATCGGAAGATTTAGTAGGGATATCAGTGAAGGGTATGGCCTCGATACCAGTTTTTTGTTCCATTTCTTTTAGGAAATTTAGAGTGGATTTTGATGTGTGACTGCTAGCTTTGTCCCGATGGAGTCTCACAGATGGATGGCACTGTGGGTAAAGCGATGGTATTTCATTCAGAAAAATGAGCGATAAAATATATTTCTGATAGTATTTGGAGTTAATCTTGACATTTTTTTTTGCATTCTCTTTATTTTTAACTTCCCATTATCAGAAAAACCAGCACAATCGTGAATACCTTAGAAAAACTTTCTTTCGATTTTTTGAACTATGTACTTAAATTTTTTCTCCCCTTTTATGGTAATAAATGGCTCTTTTTTGTTACAATCATGCAAATACACTCATGCTTCATCTGTTGTGACAATTGTTTTACATTTTTCTTTGGATAGGTGTTTCTCATATAGAATTCTGCAGCGTGTCTTGCGTGGAGCGATATGCTTCGGAAGAAGACGATGCACATTGCGTTTTTTCGCTTTCTTAAGATTTAAATCAACGTTTATCATTTTGTTTACAGTGGACACCGAGCATTTTAATGATTTTGCAACTGTCCTTTAACTAAGGGGATTTTCTTTTAACATTAAACAACGTACCTTTGCAATAGTCGAAGATGTCCATTTTTTCCTCGGATACTTGTTTGAAATTTTTGTCCCACTCGAGGCTCCAATTTGACGTTTGTTTCCTTTCTTGTTGATGATATTACCTATCGACGCTTTGGATATCACAAAACCATGACTCTCACACTGTTTTGGATAACGGAGTATGCATATTTCTCTTCGGAAAGAGCGTCAATGTAGCCTTCGAACCACTGCGTTGTTAAATTCGCCATTTTGAATAAAAACAAAACTTTCCAGCCACAGACGATAATTTTGACTTTTAAAAACATAGTACAATTGCAATTACTTCTTTTGCAGCAAACTATTTTTTATTACCGCTTACCGAAATCGTCTAAAAAATGTGCGAACAGCCTCTTTATATGCCTATGAAATGTCTAATGTCTAATAATTGTATTCTCTTGTTTTCCAGGTCAATTATTGTTGGAGGCAGGTATGTGATATGCTTATTTATTTTTTAAATATTATGCCTGTTGTTTCTTAAATTATTCATTTTTAAATTTGTAATGAGGATCTAATTTGTTAAGAAAATTTAGGTTATCGTTTATGGTACATGAAGGCTCCAAAATTTAAAATTTCGAATAGAATTAGCATTCTAATTTATAAAAAGTTTTAATAACAAAACAGAGCAGAACGTTTCATATCCGGACTAGTTGGAAACACGGTCGGATAACGAGGTTGCTTATTTTCTGTAGGCCAAATGCGCATTTATTGCGAATAAGTAAGAGAATATTTTTTTTTACTTTATCATGTTTTCAATAAAGATGATAAAGTTAAAAACAAGATAAAGAACACTTACTTAACGATTAGTCTAAGGAAAAATTAAAAAAGAATCACTCACAATTAACAATGCAATTTGTATAGCATGTCAATGAGGCTAGGTTCAGACGGTGGTATATTGTATATATATATATATATATCATTAGAGGTATAGCCATAAGCCATAAAATGCGGAGTTCCGTTCACACCCTGCGAAACACATAAAAATAAGATCCACGTTTAATATAGTTGTATTCGTAAGAAAGGAATAATACTGTTGCGTGCGTACGGGTTCGTAATGGATTGAATGCACAAATCGATAAAAAGTTAATAAAATTTATTCTTTTCACAAGAAATGAAAACAAAATGCTGAAATACTTCCTCCAAGATATTCGTACAATATCATAATATCCCAAACGTTAAACAGAACTCAATTCAAAACAGAGAAAGTTAATCGAATCTCGCATCGAATTCGCTACAATCAATAACAACATTAAGTAAACAACAGTTCTCTTAAAAACAGCTACAGGTGAGCTGAGGTGTTTTAATTCGCCTTTGATAAGCTCTTTATTTATTCACTAGAACATTCTGGTAAAGCCTATTTTTTTGATTTTTCTGGATGGCAACAGCAATTACGAGATATTTATTTATTAAATATTAAATGCACGTGCGCTTTTATTTTTACTTTTCCGACGTAGCTTTCTCTTCGAAAATCGTCTGCATTGCAAAGGAAACTAAAACAATTTTAATTACAATTCTAAATAAATAGCTAAATAAATACGAAATCCGTAACAGTATCTTTGGTTAAAAATTGTAATGTAGTCGTAATGTATTGAATATAAATTGTAATGTAATAGAGTAGCTACATAGAGTAGCTACTTTTCTAAACAGGGGCGACTTTCCTTATGAACAGAATGAGAACACCCATTATTTTTAAACTTCTTTTACGAAATCATTCTCTAAAATCTTGTAGTCTTCATTATTCCCTATTTTGCTTGTAATCCTAGAGCACTTTGCATATAATCCTGTAATATTTTACCTCTTGTTCTAGAGTCCTTGGTCTATGATTCTAAAGCACTTTGCCTGTGTTTCTAAAGTACTTGGCCTATAACCCTAGAAAACGTTTTGTATACTTCCAGAATACTTAACTTGAAATCATAGACTAATAACATAATATATAAATGATGATGATACTTACGTATTAACGCAACGATCTTGACTGAATTTCGCGACTTTCCTTAAAAAGGTTGCCGAATCACGGATATTTTTCGTAAAATAGATTTTAGTAATTTAAAATAAAATTTAATTATTAAGTAAGGATTATACGATACATCAAAAAATTTAAAAATGCATAACTTTGGCGAAAATTTTCTGTAATATTTTGCACTGCTTTCCCCATGTACACATGGATCTATTATTGCGCATAAACATCAGAGAATTGCACAAACAAGACATTGCACACTAGCTGTCTATCAAACACCCCTCATCATTATTCCCTTTAACAATTTTTCGGCAAAATACTATACGCTTCAGTTCTTCCATTGCTGGTAAAGTTGAATTTAAGGCAAAAAATACAACGTATTGTATAAAAACCTTTTATAACTCGGAATACGCCAAAAAGAACGAACAAGAAAATGACGGCAATGTTTTAATTGAACGACTGTGACGAGGGTAATTGCCAAAAATTAACACATTCTGAAAATTTGGAAACTTCTACTAAGGTGGTTGCTTTAATACGTAAGTACCATGAAGATTTCTAGAGTATATAGAAGCCTTAAACTTTTAAATAAATGGAAATATGGCTTTATGTTATGACCATAGTAATATATTTTATTGCATTTCCCCGTCATATGCTTATAGAATATTATTATAAGTTTATAAATAATATGCTTATATGTCGCTAGAATTTAATTTTTCCTTCCTGATAATTCTGTTACAATGCAGAGAAACTTCGGTTCTAAGGTTTCTTTTAAGACCACGGTAATTGCAAACTTTGAAGAATTTTTTATTTTGTTTTTTAACCCCAATAAATTTCCCTCTATCGGCAGAAGAAACTCCGTTCATATCTGAAAATAAGAATAAAATATTACTGGTAAGCTCGTTAACAGCCGAACATAATGAGCAAAGAACAAAATTAGTGAAAGAAAAAAAAATTCTATGGTAGCGTAATTGGTAGGCTTAGCTAGATTTGTGAGTAAAAGAGTCAGAATTGAATTAATTGAACCACGTGTTTGCGCCTCGGGCAGAAATTAAAAAGATTTATTTTCTTTGCAGAAACGTTTCTCAATTTTCCTTCTCGCGTAAAGATTGCCATTGCGGAATAATGAAAGAGTTTAAGTCTAATTAATAAGTGAAGCACTTTTCATTTTCCTTTTTTATACTGTCGACTTTGGATTATGCCTATGTGTGTGTGTGTGTGTGTGTGTGGATTATTTCTTGTACTGATTATCCCCGCATTTACTAAACAAAGTTTAGAATATTGTTGCCTTCTACGGGTTCGTGGATTTGGAGTAACTGATAATAACACTTGATGAGGAATCGAAAAGCAATTTCTTCGCCAGTATTGTACAGGACAGCTCGAAGATACGTTTACAATCGTCGTGAAACTACGCTAAACACGTTGAAGCAATCAGCAACACAGCCTTCTGGCTATAACACTAAAGACAGCTTCACGGCAAAGCATTAAAGAACAGCTTCCGACTCGGTCGATCGCTCTCAAGCTAATTTCTGAACTCAAGACATTACTTTCTCCCCGTACATTCAGGGTATATATAGCTTTAACCTACCTTCCAGAATATTCTCGAGAAAACCGCTACGAATGAGTTCCAGAATGTTCTCTCCCCGTCTATGGCATATCCCCAATTTTACCCCAAATGTCGCCAAATAGGCAATTTCGCCTTATATCTGGCAACCTTCCCTTCCGCTGGCACTTTTTTAACAACCCTAACCCCGCTTTGTGATGAAGCCATCTAACCGCAGCTGGGCATTTCGCAACAATATGATTCTAAAGCTTGTGCTTGAAAGACACGAAAAGTCTCGGAAACTTTTAAAAAAAAATTCGTGTTTTTGTTATAAAGGATCTTATATTTGTATAGCCGAATATGTATGCCGTGGGCGCAAGTCAAGTGACCAATATTCACGTTTACAGAATATTACGATAAAAAGTATTTATCCCGCTTTCTTCACATGCCTTCGTGGTGTAGTGGTCAGCACACTTGAGGCGTATTCGAGAAGTCTGTGGTTCGAGTCCCGGCGAGGGCATTGCTCATTCTTCTTATCGCCTACTACAAAAATATTCTAATGCCTCTATAAGTGGTGCCCGAACTAAAAAGGATGATGACTCTCCCCCACCGGAGTCCCCTAATCAATAGTCGCTCTTTAAAAGGGGAGTATATAAGGTATTTCTCCCGCCTTCGTGGTGTAGTGGTCAGCACGCTTGGCGCGTATTCAAGAAGTTCGTGGTTCGAGTCCTGGCCAGGGCATTCCTCATTTTTCGTCTCTCCTGCTTCCAAATGAACTTACGTCTCTACAAAGTATTCCCATATATTTTGTTTTTCACATTCGCTCTGCTATTTCTATTTGAGATATAAACTGACGAAGGTATCTGAATGATTTTTCCCAGATATCTTCACCTGTAAAAATTGCTACTGCTTGGGTAAAAAAGCTTCCATATTTTTGTTTAATTCTTTTGCTGTTCTGTTTGTGTAGAAAGTTTATACGAACTTAAAACACAAAAATCCTAATTCAGTGTTTGAAAATATTCGAAACATCAAAATGTTTCATTTAACTATTTATTGAAGCTGTAGATGGCAACGATTTGTAAAGCCCATACTTGCCTTAGAGGAGGCCTAAGCGAAGGGCTACCTGTCTGATATGGGGAATGCCTTCGTGAAGGGCTTTCTAAGGAAAGCTGGCTGGTATGTAGATAACACATGGGGAAAACTACGAAAACTCCATGCAGCCAGCCCGTTCGCCGAGATTTCAACCTCGGATCGAACTACCAGTGTTCAACGACTTTATCGCTCGGCCGCTATTTAGCCGAAGTGGTATGATGGAAACGAAAGTTAATATGAAATGCAGTAATTAAAAATTAACTGTTAGAAATTAAAGTAACTGTCATGTAATTCTTGTTGGGTAAACTTTTTTGATACAAAATTAATTCTGAAACGAATATGCAAAGGTCTATAAACCAGCTAATTATATACCGGAGGCGTGAATAATAAGTTTGTAACGTTTTATGCTGGAACTATTGAACTATTAACTATGCAAATAACGCATATTGGTTCAGCGTTCTCGTTTAGTAATTGCGACAATGATGCTTGATAATTGCTCTCGTGAAGATACCGATTTAAGCGATCTTCCCCAAAATACCGCTTCCTGAAAGTGGTTCATCAGGTAACGTCAAATAGCTTTCCCCGCAAGCAAAAGGACCATTTCCTTGCTTTGCTTTCATCAATGGCAATAGCTTAGAGCTGGGTTTCCAAACTACTGCCCGCGAGCAGATATGATCCGGCCCGCTAGGGTTTTCTTTAAAATAATGTTATAAAATTTAAAGTAACAAATAACATACACATTAAATGTTTTATATAACAGCCATTCTAGAAAGCGCTGCCTATCATATACGTTCTTAATAAAAAATATTATAAACATTATACAACCATTTCTAAATTTACAGTCAGTGAAATAGTGTAACACTCTATATGAAAAATTTCATGTGGACATGCATGACCTCTTCATACGTCCTTTAAATTACACACATTTTTGGCCGCGCTTCATTTAAACTTATTTCCTCGTACTTCATTAGAGATATATTTCTCATACAATCAACTCACTTCACACTTCGCGACAAGCCAAAAATAGATAAAAATTCAAAACATTTTCAAACAAAGTAAGAGTTTAAAATGTAAACAAATGGCGGCTTCGTAAAGCTTAGTAGCATTTAAACAGCTCTTAAATTGTTGATAATTCTACAACTACTGCATGCACATTAACTTAGGTCATAAAAACGTTAACCGGAATATAAGAACATCATAATTCAGTTATTTCAAAGCAAAAAACGCACAATTTACAAATATATATGAATACAAAAAAAAATGAGCTCCCTGAGCCGGGTACCAGAGTGGGTACATACATAGAAAGAGAAATTTGATGCAGCCGATTGAAAGGGAGGTACACAAGTGCATGTTATAGCAGTCTCACATAAAAAATTTCAATATTTTGAGACCACTCGTTTTTGAGTTATAGAAGGTACATACATACGTATGTTGTTACGTACAGATGTCTCTCGAATCCATTTTAAATCCATTTTACAATCTGTTTTTGGAAAAGGGTCCTTATATCTGTGCGTACGTACAGATGTCACTCACAAAAAAAATCGTTCAAATGGATTCTCGAGAGGTCAAAATGGATATGAAATACGATATTATTCTAAATTTTTCACGATTACAATACTTCCTTTACTTCGCCCAAGGAAGTAAAAAATTCTCATTGTACTTTTAACAAGAATAAATGTTTCGTGTGTTATCGTTCCTAATTTCACAATAATATCCTAGGTCGGTTCTTAGAAATTTTCAGTAGTGATTCTATTTAAAACTTAATTTTTGTTCTGTCTATGTTGTAATTTATTTTAATCTTGGAGATGCTTTTTTGCATACAAAACTTATTCAAAATATGAAATACTTATGAGCGAAAATTTGCAACTGATCAAAATGTAAGTAAAATGCTCTGAAAAAATTGTGACGAACAGAAGGTAAAACCATTGAAACGCACTAAACCGAAGAAATCTGCAATATTCTGGGACAAAAATATATTTTTACAAATGTTTAAAAATAGCTTTAAGAAATTTATCTTAATGCATGAAACTGCATGAAAGTCTAAAAAACAAGGCTTTTCGTAAGATCATACATAGCGTACAGATCCAACCACAAAAATCTTACTTCCTCGTTTAAAAAAATGTATGCTGTTCATCATAATTGCATCGGAGTGGTATGATGAATAAACTAGATCTTCGTTCTCGAAACTTCGTGAAAGAACCAATATGGCCCACGGGCTAAAATGTGTGCAGACCCCTGGCTTAAAGCATAGTACGAACTACTTTCACCTTGTAAGCTTTAGCCTAATTTTATAACAGTTATTTTAAGTTGATGCATCTTTCCTACCCCTTCTAGTTTCAGCTTACAATTTCCTACCAGAATGTATTTTCAAAAACGCGGTTTATGCAAATGAGTAAGAATATTATTCAAGTCAATGTTTCACTGACTTCGTTAGAGAGCCCGAGTTCCTGACTAGCGCGCGTTTGCCTTTGGCTACCTCTCTCTAAGCTATTGCTACACTCAGCCGTACTTTAGGCCCTTGATTAGCTTTTCCGACTTAATTGAGATTTAGGGGCCAACTACTTAGAATCTTGATAGCTTCGGCTATATCTTTTAGTTAAGCTGTAGTTAAGTTTAATGTCCTATTAATTTGAGTTCAAGCCCAAGTGGAGGCTTTGCTGTACGCTCCGAGTTAGGAGCTGACTGTGTCATATTTATTTTGAGAAATAAAGGGTAGTTAACGCTTCTTGACTCTGTTACTTACGTCTCTGTTCACACACTTAAGCGATTATTCGCTTATCAGTGTTAGGGGTTTCGAATATTGAACTGTGAAATAGAAAGGTGAAAGAAACCCCACAACCTCTTGTTGCAGTTAAATTGGAGAAGCAAAATGTGCCTGAAATGTCAGCTCTGTCCACCCGACACTCCACCATCACATAATTATGAACGCTTGTTGATATCTCTCTCATTTACGAAAGTTAAAATTTTATAGAAAAAGAATTCCTTTTGGTTTTTTTTTTTTCAAATCCTTTGGCAAAATTATGCATGTTTATTCAAATTATCCCGGCGTTTAGATTCACTGAACTTTTTATTGTCTTGAAGTAAAGAAATTACGGCACTTCTTACTAATAGACTTATTTAAGCATTTCTTTTATTTTTTTCACAGTCTAGTTGGCACTGAGACAAGTCTCCGTATAAAACGTGAAATCCACCCACTTAAACTAAGTGGTAAAAGTATTCTTTATTCTGGGGGTCAATGCTTTTTACTTGTTAGACCATTAACATCTAGAATTCTTAAGCAGAGGAGGAGAATAGTTTTGGCTAGGGAACTGGGCGAAATAGAACAGCCAGTGTGGGTTTGGCATTCAGCCAGACGCTGCCTCCATTCCCAAAGCGAAACTGTAGACTCTCCTTGAATACCAAATAAACTCCCTATTGCGAAGAAACGAAAATTTTCTTTCGTTTTTCATTTCGTGAGCTTTTATGGAGTGGATCATATATATTTCTTCAGAATTTTGCTCTATTCATCCCTCCGGTAATCCTTGTTTGTTTAAAACTAAGCACATCTTCTATAAATTGCTATGCGATAGACTTGATTGCATGAAAACCGGCTTTTAAATAACTTTTAAAAGCAACGGAAGTCTCCGTTTGCAAGAAACTTTAAGGAATACACGAATAAACACATATAATAAAGATTTCGGGCAATCTAGAATTAAAAACTTATCTATTGAGATACATGGATGACAATTATTTTTCAAAACGAAACGGCTAATTCCTAGTTATAGTCAGTTCCCGATTAATCAGACGCTGCGCTGCATGCTGGGAAATTACAATCACAGACCACAGGAGCAAAATCAAAACTATCTATAGAAAACACAAATAAATAAATAAATAAGAAAAAAAATAAATCTGAAAGCTTTCAGATTTTATATTAAGCCCAAAAGGGCGTTTTTTAACGTTTCGTGTACTACTTTTATTTATTAAATACGAGGGCCATCCAGGAAGTAGATTACGTTTCCGTCTGCGTCCGCTAGGGGCGGGGCTAGCGCGGCCATCTTGGGGTCAGAGCGTTGCGCAGCTCAGTCTGCATCTAGCCGTGCTAGTGAGAGGTTCGTGCTGTGCTCCGTTCAGATACTGTGACGGTTTGAAATGTCTGCGTTAATTGAAAGTCCCGCGAGGTGCGCTCAGTAATAAGGTTTCTGACTGCAAAAAACTGTAAACCGATAGAAATCTATCGGCAGCTTCGTGAAGTGTATGGGGACAACATTATCACTGAAGGTGGAGTGCGTCAGTGGGTCATAAGATTTCAAAATGGCCGAACCAATGTTCAAAGTGGGAGACCCAGCATAGTGACCGCCGAACTTCTCGAAAAAGTCGATGCTAAAGTCCGTGAAAATCGAAATTTCACAATAACGGAACTTTCTTTGAGTTTTCCACAAATTTCGCGAAGTTTGTTGCACGAAATCATCAGCGAAAAGCTTGGTTACCACAAGTTTTGTGCAAGATGGATTCCAAAAATCTTGACAGAGGACCACAAAAATCAGCGAATGGCTGCAGCGTTGAACTTTTTGGACGCTTACCATAAGGATGGTGACTCTTTACTCGATCGCATCGTTACTGGTGACGAAACATGGGTGAAACATGTGAACTGTGAAACGAAATTGCAATCAATGCAGTGGGGGCACACAAGTTCTCCCCAAAAACCCAAGAAATGCATGCAAACAATGTCGGCAAGGAAGATGATGGCGACTGTTTTTTGGGACAGAAAAGGTGTAATTTTGGTGGACTTCCTGGAAAGAGGCACTACAATAAACTCTCAAAGGTATTGCCAAACTCTCCAAAAACTCAGAAGAGCAATTCAAAACAAGCGCAGAGGAATGTTGAGCTCTAAGATCTTGTTGATTCACGACAACGCCCGGCCCCACACGGCAAATGTCACTCGTAAAGTTCTTGAATCTTTTAAGTGGGAGTTGTTTCCTCATCCGCCGTACAGTCCCGACCTGGCACCGAGCGACTTCCACCTATTCCCAGCAATGAAGAAGTGGCTGGCTATGCAGCGTTTTGATGACGACGCACAGCTGCAAGAAGAGGTAACGAAGTGGTTGAAGGCGCAGGCGGCCGAATTTTTCGACGAAGGAATTTCCAAGCTCGTACATCGCTACGATAAATGCCTTAATTTGTATGGTGACTATGTAGAAAAGTAGTATTTGAGTGTGGCTTTCATCTGTATATAATAAAATTTGTTTCCTATACTTTGTTTATTTTTTTATTCCAAAACGTAATCTACTTTCTGGATAGCCCTCGTATCAAGTTCTTCGCACTTAAACCACATAAAATTCAATTCAACAGTAATATCGCAAAGCAATTTTAAAATGAGCATGATTTTAAACTTTCCCATACACAGTTTCGCGCGCTGGAGATAAAAATGTTTCTTTTTTTTTTCTCTCGTACAGTGTTACCATTGCTCGCTTGAAATCGTCGAGTTTCATAATCAGAAATTCCTTAAAGTGTTACAAAATATGAAATCGATAATTAAACATATTCCATATTCGGGCTTCCAGATGCCCATACTCGGTGGAAATTACGTTATTCAAAGTTAGATGGCTCGAGGTACCGTTGTTTTATCGCATTGCAAGAAATATACATACATTTATGCTGATTCTTCATTATTTAATTTCTTAAATATATTACAGGGCAATAATATTTGGTGGCAACAATTTCAAAAGTGATACGGAAATTTACAGTGAGTCCACGCAAATGCAGAAACGAAATTAATAGCTCTTTTGAGTTTACGCACCTTTGCGCTAATAAAAAAAAGAAAATTTAAAAGCTATCAGATTTTATATTATGTCCAAAAGGGCGTTTTCTTAACGTTTTGTGTATTACCTTTACTTATTAAATATCACGTTCTTGACACTTAAACCACATAAAATTCAATTCAACAGCAGTATCACAAAATATTTAAAGTGTAGCTTTACATATATCCTTTCATTTACAGCATTTTCATTTTACATTTATTACACATTATATTTACCTAGCAGATAGGGCGTAGGCGCGGATTAACACGTCAGAAATGTAACGATTGCTGTACACATTACTGAGTGGCATGGTGGTATGTGTACTTTTTGGTACCACATATCAGCACGCTAGGTATTGGACCCCTATGACGATGACGAAAGCAGGCTGGCAAAGTATGTTCATCACGGTGCCTCCCACAAGGACAAGTCCATTATGATGCTGTACACAGAACTAAAATTTGCAGGAAAAGATGTCGGGATGTCAGTCTTCCATGTAATGTACTTTGGTCGTCGTTCCGCCAGCCTGTATCTACTGCAGGGTTAAAGGAAGTCGAAGTAATGGTCGCCATGGTGACGGTCCTTGATACTGCTGATGTCGTCGCATTGTTCGTGCAAATACTTATTTTTCTCCATACAGGCCAAGTTCACGTCTACTGTCTCTGGTAACATGTTAGCCGTCTCGGGAGTTAGTGACCCCCAGATCCTGTTAATCATGTAGTAGCATATGCCATACCACAAATCATTGATTGCATGCCTTTTAGTAACTAATGTCATGTAGTACCATTGATTATCATGTAGTAAAACATCACACAATAACATATATCATGTATTATTGAATGCCTCATGCAATATTATGCTACATGCGTATGTGACTTAAAGCACTAATTATGGCAAAGTACTTATATGCCATGGCCCTTGATTGGCAATTTCTTTTCATGATATTCAAAAATATGCTGGGTCTTGGCGACTGGCATGGAAGGCTCGT
>KK117036.1:59894-73430 GCA_000611955.2 Stegodyphus mimosarum
CCACCCTTCCTTCATACCACCTTGGAGGGACGCGGTGTTATATCAATTAACCTCCATGGTAGAGGGGTGGTGCTCGCGTCCTCCGTCACTAAACTAAACTGCGTTCACTGTGGCCACCTGGACACATCGATTCCACGTTCCTCTAACAGTCAAAGGATTTCGATCAACGCGAACAGTAATATTGTAGTCTCGACAGGTCGTGATCTTACCGCTTTTGAATTCTGACACGTTCTTGTCCCTTTGAGTATCATGCAGTATACTCAATGGTACCTGGTCTTGCATTTCTACATTTTACCCGATGTGTAACACGACCTTAACGCAAGCAAACAAACGTGAAATGCAGTTTGAAAATGAGCAATCTAATGTGCAATCTTCTCAGTTGTGCACTATATAGACGACTTTATTCATGTTTGCTCTGTGCTGAATTCTAATCATCTGCATATCCATCATGTAGTACCTTTCATGTAAATTTAATGTTGGCACGCGGTCTCCTTGGTCTAGCAATTCTAATCCCTGGCAGTGAATTATGTGTTAATCGTATCACTGTGGGATACATAAATTACCTTATTGGACAGATATAATACAGCCTTACATCCAAGGTCTGTCCCGAAAGTAATGCGCTCCATTTTCTTCTGCCACGACTAACCGTCGCACAGTGTTGCTGCTTGCACGGAAGTGTAGGTGGAGTCTGTGGAACACAGCGCAATCAGCGCCAGTCGGCTCCGAACTTCTGGAGAGTCACAGTGCCTGTTTCAGTAAACCCTTGTGTGAGTGCTCGGTCGAAATCAAGATGGAAAAAACTCTCGGGCAGAGATATACAAAGTTTTGTTTCAAACTTGAGAAAACGCCATTGGAGACTTTTGCTTTGCTTTGGGCCCAATTTGCCCCAGCCCGACTTCTTTTTGTTCCCGAAGATTAAAAAAAATATCTCAAAGGACAGCATTTGGGGATCTCGGAGAACATCAAGTTACTAAAGGACATCTCTGTGACGGGCTTCCAAGACGCATATAAAGCATGAAAATCGCGTTGAAACAAGTGTGTTAAAGCAGGAGGGATGTATTTCGAAGAATATTGAGTAATTGTACGAATCGGTTCAATAAAATGGACTCATTACTTACGGGACAGACCCTGTACAAGATGACCATGTCCATCGTGATGCTGCCTACGGACAGAAATCATTTGCAGGTGGTACAGAATAAGGTTTTACGAACAATCAAAGAAACTCAACTTCCTCGTAAGGAAAAGCCTACTGCACGAAGACTTGAAAGTAGAATACAGTGCTGATCAACTCCATGCCAATAAGAAATTCTTCACAAAAGGACTTAACTATAAGAAAAATTTCTGTGCTTCAATAAATTATGAGGTTATTCCTGATGATTCCCAGGCCCTATGCGGCACATCACCTGAAAGACACAATTTCGTGACCCAATCATGCCGATTTCTGAAAAGGAGTGTTTAACATAGAATTGTCTTTTTGTATACATTTTTGCTTTGTTTACTTCGCACATAGTTGTGGATAAGCTGTTTGGATCTGTTTTTCTTAATAAATCTTGCACTGTATATAGTTGTATTTGTGTTCTAGGTTTTCATACACTACATTAAATGATTTTCTTTACATTCTCATTGTTTCTTTTATTGTTACATTTTTTGCTTTGTAATGCATTTCACTCGGAGGGTGTGCCTCTTTCGTTTCCTTATGATGCCGGGTTTTACCAAGAGACAATAATCACCTACTTTCCTACCTACTTCCTGTCTCCCCCCAGGGAAGTTCAATTTCGTTCTTATTCTACGTGACTTGCTTGTGAGGCTGACTTCAGAAAGCTTAAGAAGGCCAAGTTTGTTGGACAATTAAGCATATTCTTTCTTCTATTCGACCATTGATGCTGTACGCAAAACCGGGATTTGTCTGAAAGTACGTCGTTGTACCACTCTCCTGTCCTGTGTTACCGTTCTTCCCTCCACTGTAGGCGCGTCTATCTCTGCTGAAAGGTAAAGAGAAGCCACAAGACTAACCGTACTTCTGAAAGCTTTCCCAGTGAAAAACTACTAAGCGAGTATAAGGTATTTCTCTTGCTTTCTTAGCATGCCTTCGCGGTGTAATGTTCAGTACACTCAGCACGTATTCGAGAGGTACGAGGTTCAAGTCCCGGCGAGGGCATTGCTCATTTCTTCCGTTTATTTTTTTTAAAAACATCTTAATGTCTCTACAGTTGCTGAAAAAGTGGAAAACTGAAAAAACGAACTGAAAATGATGGTGGATGATGGTTCTTCACCGCCAGGATTTGGCGATTGGGTCTCCAAATCCCCAGTCGGCCTTTAAAAGGGGGAGTATATAAGGTATTTCTCCCGCCTTCTTAGCATGCCCTCGTGGTATAATAGTCAGAAAACTCGGCGCGTTTTCGAGTGGTCCGAGATTCGAATCCCAGAGAGGGCTTTGCTTATTTTTGATCTCTCCTGCTTCCAAATGAACTTATGTCTCTACAAAATATTCCTTTTCCCTGCTTTAAAAAATCCTAATTTCTCTACACGAGTTTCAAATTTATGCGCTTAATGTGTTAAAGGTAAGATAAATGCTATGTGGTATAAATACCATACTATTAGGTCAAAGTTCCTAAATGGGAAATTTAAAGGCTATATAATAGATTACGTTTTAATAATTTTTTTAAATATTACAGTACAAATATAAAACGGATATGTGTACGAAAAGATATTCAAAGTAAACAAATATAGTTTTATATTTGGGACGGTAATTTTAATTAAATGTTTTATGAAAACGGGACAACAACTTTATTGCACAGCGAAATTTCTTGAATTTTTGGGAATTTTCTAGGACGTTGTAAATATCAATTTTATCAGCGAATTTCATATTTTTCATGAAGTTTTCCAATTTTGATTATAATGATTTTTTTTGTTTTAGTGTTTGAAATATATTATGCTACTTTACGTAAAACTCCTTATACAAATACTCTGCAAAGTAATTCTATTCCAAAATCGAAACAGAAGTATAAACTTCTAATTGCCCTGCATTTTGCTGGATTTCTTGAATACGCAAAAAAGTCATTTTGAAGTTATCAAAAATGTTCTAATTTACATCTCACTGACAATAAAAAATTCCATTACCGGCTGACTTATTCTATGGAAAGCTGAAAAAATATTTGTATACATGCAATATATATATATATATTTATATATATGTGTGTGTGTGTAAGATATAACAAAATAAGATAGCTGCTTTAAAACATAATTGCCGATCTCAAAATTAACTTTCTAGATTAGGTGTTCTCCCCCTGAATTCATTTGTTCTCCAAAAATTCGAGATTGTTCTACGTTACGTAACACTGCTTGAAAAAGGTAGCTAAAGTAAAATTAACCAATCATAGATTTTGATTCACATTTACACCTACGCAGTATAAATTCAGCTTCGAGAGGAACCACGTTCCTTTCTTTCTGGCTTCTGCCAAGCAAACATATCCGCGCCGCTTATGTTTCTCTGCCTGAAATGACGTCGCATCCCTTTATCTGTGCATATAAGAAATTATCGTAATTGCTATGATTAAAGAGTATATTGTTTACAAGGAATTATTCTAGTGTGCCTGCAAATAAAGATGATTATTGGCTAAATTTAGTTTGGTTACAACTCTTCTTTCCTCTTGCCGCACCACTCAGCTATCGCGATTGTGCTTCGAAATTATGATATATATATATATATATATATATTATGGATCTTTGTGCACGCTTTGTATATATTTATTGGACGGTGTTCAAATATGTGTACCGTTCAAAGAATGGTAACTTCGATCTAAAATAAAAGTGCTAAGTAAACTTCCAAATTTGACGGGGGGCAGGCTGGAGGTGAATATGGAACATAAACATCAGTTTAAAAAATGTATAGTACAATTTTATTTAAGAAAGTGTATACTATAATTCAAAACAGTTAGATACTAGTTCTATGTGTTATTGCATCGTTCCTGTACATTCCGTTGCTGTACATCGTACATTCGTCAACAAAATGTTGACGTAAATCCTCCATCACAAATGTTTCCAGAAAATTGATCGTGCAGATTGTAAGCCGCGAATTTGTACTACACATCACTTACTTCACTTACCGTATAAGTACTTGTGATTTTTGCTTTTTATTCTCCAATAAAATTTCTGCCCTAACTATATATATGGCTCACTAGCGTCCGAGTGGTAGAAGCCGCTCGGCACTGATAGTTCGGTCCCAGTTTTCTGTCCCTGTGAACAAGCCGGCAGCATGCGTGCTTTCGTGGTTCTTCCCTATATGTAACATGGATATGAACCAGTTTCCATTAAAACGTTTTCCCTTGGGCATCCCTTCTTTTCGCTATAGTGTTTAATGGATGATAAATAAAAAACGCGTTTGTATGAAGCGATGAATTAGTGGTGAATTATGTTACTAGCTATTCTATATCTGGGAGGAGAACTCGTCAAAATTCAATAAAAAGTTCCTATAGATTGTAAGGTTTCTCTTATTTTGCATAAAAATTATTTTAACTTCGATACCTTTCCGGAACTCCTCCACTTCCCCTCCCATTTCCTCGCCAGGATGTAAATTTAAAGTCAAGTGAAGTGAGTATTTTCTCGGGTGAATCTCTGAGTTTATTTAGAGGGAGTTTTTGCTAGCCAGCGCACGTTTCGTTGCTTATTTCTCTGTTAGTCTAGTTCGCTAATTCGGCATTTCGAATAATCGTCATGCCTGTTAGGGTTTGGTGAGTCAACCTAAGTTAGCCGTAACTTAACGTGATAACCCGGCACTATTCTATTTAGACTTGAATTAACTTATGTTAGAACTTTTCAGTTCCACCGCAAGTGGTTGGTGTTATTGTAAACAGGAAGTACGTGTTTTCCTCTTCTGAGTTGAAATAATAAAGGGTTATCTTCACCCTGCTTCTGTACTAGTATTTAATTCACGCGTCTGCGAGAATTCGCCAGGTTCTTTGCAGGATTTAGTTTAGTTTATGGGGAACAGAAAAGACAGATCTTACAAGTTTATGCTCGTTATTTGAAATTATTGGTATTATACACACTTTGCAATATTTGTAGCCCAGATGTGCTTTATCCCAGAAGGGCTTTTAGTCTCAAAACGACATTTTGCATCTACATACCTTCAAAGGATCTATCACTTTTCAAATTGTTACTATCAAATATTATCGCCCTGTATTGTATTTAAAGGACCTAAACGATGAAAAATCGAAATGAATGTATGTATGTATTTTCGAATTGTGGAAAACGCAACGGTACCTTTAATCATCAAAATTTGAATAACGTAGTCCTCCACCCGAACATGGGCGCTTGGAAGCCCGAATTCGCAATATCGAATTTGTTTTACTGTCTGTTTCATATTTCGCAAAACTTTAACGAATTTTTGATTAAAAATCTAAGCAATTTCAAAGCAAGTAGTGGCAACACTGTAGGGATTATAACATTTATCTCCAGCTCACGAAACTGGCTATCGGAAATTCTAAAGATATGCTGTTTTTAAATATTTTTAGTCCAATTTGGCGTTAGCCCAAATGCACTCGAAACGTGTATATGTTTGTAAATATATGAAAAAAAGCCATTCGGGCTTAATATCAAATCTTAGAGCTTTTAGACTTTCGTTCTTATACCAGCATTTCATTTCTATGGAGGTTTTTTTTTATTTCTTCGAGATTTAAAAACATCATCTAGCAATTCTTTAGTAATATTTAAATTTCCAGTCTTCCCAAAGCAGGATTTTTAAAGGTAGCAGAAAAATGATTTCTGTAAGTAACCTTAACCAAATTTTAACTCACCATTATATGAAAGAAATTTGCTTATTTCAGTTGAAATGTTGTTTGGCAGTTAGTTGTAATGTACAAGCCACTGCACTCAAGTAACCTTCAGCTCCACGGTTCGTGGCATTAACGCGAAGTAAATGAAGCGAACTGTGAAGCACATTCCTGATGCAAGTACGGCTGCATCTTTAATAATTTATTACTATTCCAACTCTTGTGGGCTCTCGCTTGAGTTCTGGGATTTGGATGTGTCTGCATTCCGTATTAGGGCTGCATCATTAACGTATGGAACGAAATTCCTTCCCAAATTACGGGTTAGGTTCAGCCCCTTCTTTCCAAAGATGTGTCCAAAATGCGTATGAGAACAGTTTACTGCTGCATTTTTTACTCCAGTCTGGAGTGCTTTTTAAGGTAATTACGTTATTTCTTAGAATGCTTCATTGCGATATTTATGCTTATGAGCTAAACACAACAAGTCAGGACAAACATTTGATCGAAACCTCCAGTCTGGAGTGCTACTTTAAGATCATTATACAAGTATTATCTCTTAGAATGCTTTCATTGTGATATTTATGGTTATGAGCTCAAAACAACAAATCACAACGGAAATTTGATAGAAAGCTCCAGTCTGGAGTTTTATTTTAAGATCAACATATTATCTCTTAGAATGCTTTAATTGCAATATTAATGTCTATGATACAAATCACGACGAAAATTTGATAGAAACCTAGAATCTGGATGTCTTTTTAAGGTTCTTACATTATCTTTTAGAACTCTTTCGTTGCGATATGTATGCTTATGACATAAAAACATCAAATCACGACTAAAATTTGATAGAAAACTCCAATCTGGAATGCTATTTTAATATCATAATATTTATGCGATATTTATGCTTATGAGTAAAAAAAACAAATCACGACGAAAATTTGATAGAAACCGAGAATCCCGAGTGCTTTTAAAAGTTATTACATTATCTTTTAGAAATCTTACGTTGAGATATGTATGCTTATGATATAAAAACAACAAATCACGACGAAAATTTTATAGAAACCTAGAATCCCGAGTGTTTTTTAACGTCATTACATTATCTTTTAGAACTCTTTCGTTGCGATATTTATACTTATGAAATAAAAACAACAAATCTCTATGAAAATTTGATAGAAATCTCCAGTCTGGAGTGTTATTTTAAGGTCATTACATTATCTTTTTAAAATGCTTTCATTGCGATATTTATGCTTATGAACTAAAAACAACAAATCACGACGAAAATTTGATAGAAAACTCCAGTCTGGAGTGCTATTTTAAGATTATTATATTATCTCTTAGAATGCTTTCATTGCGATATTTATGCTTATGAGCTAAAAGTAACAAATCACTACGAAAATTTGATAGAAACCTAGAATCTCAAGTGCTTTTTAAGGTCATTATATTATTGTCTAGATCTCTTTCGTTTCGATATGTATGCTTATGAAATAAAAACAACAAATCACGACGAAAAGTTAACAGAAATCTCCAGTCTGGAGTGCTATTTAAAGATCATTATATTATATCTTAGAATACTATCATTGCGATATTAATGCCTATGAAACAAAACACGACGAAAATTTGATAGAAACCTAGAATTTCGAAGTTTTTTTAAGATCATAATTACATTATCTCTTAGCACTCTTTCATTCCGATATTTATACTTATGAGCTAAAAGCAACAAATCAGGACGAAAATTTGATAGGAACCTCCAGTCTCGAGTGCTATTTTAAGATCATTACATTATTTCTTATGATGCTTTCATTGCGATGTTCATACTTATTAGCTAAAAACAACAAATCACGACGAAAACTTGATAGAAAACGCAGCAAATGATGTTTTCGTGTACTACCGCAAGCAATAAAGAAACACCGCATTATTCGTAGTAAATTGTACTTTTAAACTGTACACTGGGCTATAATGAAGCATTCTTCGTACCATTTTCACTTACTTGTATGAAGTAAAGGAAATATTGTACTCGCGAAAACACTCGTGTATCCTATTTAAACGACAATATCCCTTTTTATCTCTATCGAATTCATTTCAACAATGCGTGACATCTGTATGTATGGTCAGAAGAAAGGAGTCTTTTTCCCAAAACGGACTGTAAAAAGGATTTGAAATGGATTCAGAAGTGATTTTTTTTTCGTGAACGTATTTCGCATAACTCAAAAACGAGTTACCTCAGAACGTTGAAATTTTGTTAATGAGACAAATATAGCATGTAGCTGGGCACCTCTCGTTTTAGTTGCAATCAGCAGCACCAAAATTCTACATATATATATATATATATCCCACTCTGTTACCCGGCTCGGTAAGCTTAGTTTTTCATTCTTATATGTTGGTAACTCGTGCATTTTTGGCTTTAAATGTGATTGAATTACGTTGTTCTTATGTTTCGGTTAAGGGTTTTATGCCTTTAGTTAATCTGCATGCAATAGTTGTAGAATTATCAGCTATTAAATTTTAAGTGGAGCTAAACCGAACGACGCAGCCGTTTGTTTACATTTAAAACTCTTAGTGGAATAGTGAATTAAATCTGTTGGTGCACCGAACGTGATAAGTGCACCTGTTGGTGAACGTCTTTTTGTACAGTGGAACGAAATGTTAACTTTAAATTTTGTGCATAGGATATTTCATCTTCTAGCTCGCTGTCAGAATTGCTTGTTTTTGCGAAGAAATTCTAATTTTAATTGTAAAAATTGGTTTTGTTAATTGTTTTTATTTGTTTTTCTTTTTTTGGTGTTTTTTATTTTTCAGTATTTTATAATTTTTAATGATGAAGGTGTGAGCTTTTACGTATTTTTGCCTTACCACGAAATGAGAACTGAATTGCATGAATGAAAAATATATCTCTAAGGAAATTCGAGGAAATAAGTTTAAATGAAATGCAGCAAAAAAAATGTATATAATGTAACAACTCGCACAAGGAAGTTATGTTGTGTCCACATCGGATATTTCATTTCGAATTCATGAACCGTAACTTTATAAATTACTGCATTCTGAAGTCCTTATCTAAAACTCTCCTTTAAAGTTATATTTAGAAGGTGAAATAATATGCATATGTAATGCTTGAAGCAATTAATTCTGGTATCAGAAAACAAGGCCACCGAAGAATAGATGTTAAAGAAAATTATAATACAGGGTGTTTATAAAGTCCTGGACCCATTTTGATGTTTAATAACTCATAAAATAATGAAGATATAAACAAATTGATGGCATTTATTGATGGAATATCTTATATATTTTCCTTTTCAGGTTTGAATATCTTTGCTTTTGTAAATATCGTCTGCGCGTGTGGTTAATTTCAGATAATTTCATTTTCCAGTCTAAATATCTGTACTTTTCTGTAATGTTCTCCGACGAAGCATCATTTCATCTTTCTGGCATTGTTAATCCCATAATGTGCGTATATGGGGATCTGAAAACCCCCATGAATACCGTGAGGCACAAAGAGATTCCCCAAAAGCTTAATGTGTGGTGTGGACTAATGCACGACCGAGTCACTAGGCCTTTCTTTTTTACAGCAAAGACGGTCTCATCAGTCGTATACTTAGACATGCTGGAAAACTTCGTTTTTCCACAACTAGAAGAGCTTCAGTCACATGTCTTTTTGCAACAAGATGGTGCTCCACCTCATTGGGGTACCATCGTTCGTAGTTCTTTGAATGACCATTTTACAGGAAGTTGGATGGGGAGGAGGTCCAATTCCTTAGCCACCCAGATCACCTGATATAACGCTGATAAACGTTTTCCTTTGGGTATTTGTAAAGGACAACGTTTACAGGAGGAGAGTGTCGAACATGGATGACCTAAAATCCAGAATGACAACCGCAGTAGCCTCTGGGGATGTCGACATACTTGCCGGTACCTGGAGTGAAATTGAATATCGACTTGATATTCTCCGTGCGACGAAGGGGGCACACGCGGAAGTTCATTGACAAGGGCCATGAAACGTTTTGAGTCTATCTAACCATTTATGTTATTAATTTTTATCTGTCTTTATTATTTTATGATTTATTAAATTATTAAACATCAAAATGGGTCCGGGACTTTATAAACACCTTGTAGTTTCTCCCCTCGTATTATTGTTAGGTTAGGCTACTTGAATACGGCAAACTACATGACGGGTATCTGCCTATGGGACGGTGTCTTCGTGGTGGACGTTCTGAGGAAAACTGACTTATATTAAGTAATATAAAGATTCACAATTTCCATATTTTTTATGGTTATTATTATTATTTGTAAATTTCACAGGCATATTTAATACTTCGGTAGACTTGGAACCGAATAACAACAGCCAAACATTCTTTCTTGTTACTGCCTAGTACTTTTAACATCAAATGGGTTTTCCATAGCTTTAGCTTAATATATTTAGTCTTCAGAAATAACGGTTAGAGAATTTTTGAAAGGAATATTTTGTGTAGACTTCAGAAGTTTTAATTGTTAATAGCAAAACTATCAATATTTTTACTTTATTCTGTAGGGTCCACTTGTCTAACTGCTGTGTGAAAACTGGAAATGTAGTAACTGCACAGAAGAAGGGTTAGGATTACCCTTTATTACACTGTTTATAAATTAAAAATGTGTCAACTCGACGTTAACAAACTACGCCTCTGCTTTGGCGGTAACTGAAACAGTAAGGACTAAACTCAAAATTTGAAGATATTAACAAGTAGTAGAATTAAGCTACAGTTTTCAGACTATCCAGTTTCTTAACCAAGCGCTGAAATATTTAGTGACAGCTAAGTAATAGCTGTTACACCACGTTTAACTAGCAATAAATGCTAAGTAGAAGCTCACGCTACAAAGATCTCGTCCACACTCTCTAACTTTCCCTTCTACAACTTGGTATTTAAATCTTTTATCCTCAAGGTAGAATCTGCATTTCTTCACTTTGCTGCTTCAAAAATATTTCTTTTGGCGATTGGGTCCCCTGATCCCCAGTCGCCCTTTAAAAGGGGAGTATATAAGGTAGTTCTCCCGCCTTCATCTAATTAATGTCTGTAGAATTCGATAGAGTTTTAGCACCAACCATAATAATGCTGGGTTCGTAAAATTTCTGAACTGTTTCATTTACTTCATACGACACTCTCATATCTTCGTTCAGGTAGCATACATACCTGACATAGGGATGCCTCATTATTTGGTGTGCCAAACGACTGGGGACGAGACTTCATATAAAGCTTATCCCTCTAATAAGACAAGACGGTAGCATGTACTAAGAAGAGTCAAGGTATAGTTGTAGAGACATTAGATATTTTAGAAGCAAGAGAGATGAGAAATGGGCAGTGCTTTGGCCAGGACTCGAACCCCCGACCTCTTGAATACGCTCCGAGCGTGCTGACCACTACACCACGAAGGCATGCGAAGAAGGCTGGAGAAATATCTTATATAGTACAGACTGCAGAATATCAAGGAAAAAATGAAATTTTGTAATTTTTGACGTTACGTGGGGGGTCTGGAATGTTTTATAATCAGTTAAAACGGTCTATTTCAAGGATGATGGGACAAGTCTTCAATATAAATGATTTAAAGGGGACATAAAACGTACCAGAAAATAGATGATTATCACTCTGTATTACAACGCAAATGATACTGATTTTAGCTACAGCGAGGAAGCTTCGAATGCAAGTAAAACGGAAATTACTTTAAAACGATGGAATCTGTACGTCTGCAATCATCTTTCCTCAACTTAAAATTAGAAGAGAGATGATATTTAATGACAAGATCCGAGGAGGAGAAATTTTTCCGAGACATTTCCATCACATCAAACAAACCTGCCATTAACCAAATCGACATAACGACCCTAAATTAACTGGCATGCATAACGGGCCTCCAAATCAACCTCCAATGTCTCCTTCAAATGCCTGTCGTGGCCGATGACGATAAAAGGAATATATATATATATAAAAAACTCGACGAGACTGCCATAAAAATCAATTAGAGCGCGAGAGCACCGGCTGGTACTCCTCATAAATTTCGAAATATGGGAAGTGCTGGGGAATGGGCCCGCTGGCTAATTGCGGACATTACGCTCAGCCTTTGAAATGTTAATGGCGACCAAGTCAATGAATACTGGGACATGAGAGTCCCCCCGTCCGGAAACAGGGAGGGGAGAGAAATACGTTTTTGGTGTGGTACAATTCTCTGAAATCGCACACGATCCGCTAATGCATACTTGGTGTTCTAGCGCCGAAGCTTTCGTTTGTACAGCAGAATTCGATATGTCTACGAATTGGATTTCCTGATGTTATGTAAGAGCATTTCGGAGCGATGCTTCCCTTTTACATTTAAACTAGCATTAAACAAGGTAATTAAATTTAGTAGAACTCAAAATATTCTGACTAATTACGGTGAAAAACGTATCGAATATTCGAAAACTTTTCATGTAATGGTAAAAGGATGAGATTTATTTTTCTGCCTTACTATGTTTAGTTTCAACAAATATTACGCAGTTATAAAATAAAACAGGTTTCTTACATTATATGGTAAAACACGCCACATAATTTTCCACAGAAAGATACTACATCCATCAATACTCACCATTAAATTAAGAGAATTTCTTTTCTCTAGTTATAATCTTTTTGCTTTGAAAAGATGTATTGTCAACAAAAGAGTTTTGAAATTTATCCATCAATTTCGTTCAGTGTTTGATGAAATAACTAACCGAAGCTTCCCTTTTACATTTAAACTAGCATTAAACAAGCTAATGAAACTTAGTAGAACTCAAAATATTCTTATGACTATTTAAGGAGAAAACGTATCGAATATTCGAAAACTTTTCATGTAATGTAAAAGAACGAAATTTATTTTTCTAGCTTACTATGTTTAGTTTCAACAAATATTGTGCAGTTATAAAATAAAACAGATTTTTTTGTTACATTATATGGTAAAACACGCCATATAATTTTCCACAGAAAGATACGTCCAACAATGTTGCATATTTCTCACTATTAAATTAAGAGAATTTCTTTTCTTTCATGATGATCTTTTTGCTTTCAAAAGATGTATTGTCAACAAAAGTGTTTTGAAATTTATCCCGCGAAACGGGCTGGCTGTATGGGCGTTTGTATGGTTTTCACCCATGTGTAACGTATATGCGAGCCAGTTTTCCATATAAGGGCCTCCACGAAAGCTTCCCTTCCCTTAGATAGATAGCCCTCGAGGCTTTGCCGAATCACATAAACCAAACCAAACCAAACCAAACCATACCATAACCTTAACTATGATAACTGAGCTAGGAATTATTTACTTACTTGATTTGAACCATATAACATGCATGCATAAGTACTCTAAAGGAATGGTAATATGAATTATTAATTCTGGCTAAAATTAAAATTAAAAGAAATCTGAAATCTTTCAGATTTTAAATTACACCCAAAGAGGCGTTTTTTTTTTCATTTACACACACATACAAGTTACGAGAGCCTTTGCACCACATTCAACTAAAAATATTTAAAAACAGCATATGTTTAGAGTTTCCGATAGACGGTCTCGAGCGTTTGTCGAATAAAATCTTTTATTCCCCACAGTGTTGCCAATTCTCGCTTTGAAACTATTGAGTTTTTTAATCAAAAACTCGTTAAAATTTTTTAAAAATATGAAGCAGACAATAAAATAAAATCTAAATTCCAAATTCGGGCTTTCGAGTGCTCATATTCGGGTGGAGGACTACGTTATCTAAAATTTGATGGCTCTAGGTACCCTTGTTTTTTCACAGTGCAAGAACCAT
>KK117036.1:73477-125565 GCA_000611955.2 Stegodyphus mimosarum
TATATATATATATGTAGATTCTTCATTTTTTTAATTTCCTTAAATATAATAGAATTAGACACTAATTGGTGGCAACAATTTGAAAAGTGATAGAACGCTTTCAGTGATTTAACGCAAAATGCCCTTTCGAGATGAGTAGCTCTTCTGGTCTAATGCCCCTTTGAGCTTATAATAGTTTTATAGGTGTTTCGTATTTTCGTACTTGAATTTAAGCTATGATTGATTTCAATTTTTAAATATGATAGTTATTTCAACGTAGAATTTAAAAAATAAACTACTTCCTGTTTCAGATTTCCATAGTGCCAAAGTTTTTCGTTTAAAAAAAGTTTTCTTTATAAACATTTATATTTTCTACGTTGAATATGAATAATAAAATGCTTCATCACATAAAAACCAAAATAAATAAATAGATAAACTAGAAAAACACATTTTATTATATTTAGAACCTCGGGCATGCTAATCCATCAAAAAATTGTTTTTTAAATCTTGTAAATACTATCGATCATAGGTATTATTTTTCCATGTTTATACAGGTACGTTTGATAAGTAAAGAAACTTTTCAGTCGTCTGTTGACTCTTCCTGTGATCTTGGACTCACTCAAAATATATTTTTCATCGGACTTTGTATTAGAGATTTTGCGGTTTGTGTTTTAACTTAACTCTGATAGATATCAAGAAATTGTTTTGAAAGAAGGGAAATCGACCAATCCATCAATAAAGGAAGAATCTCAAGCACTCTGATGTCGTCGCAGTCACGCAGGCTTTGCGTAGTTAAAAATTTGTTTTGGCAGCAAACCCCAGAGTGAAAAAAGCTAGGACGTGAAGATCAATCATTTGAACCAGCGAGTTGACAGGTGAATTGTTAGAATTTTAAAAGATTTCGGGATATGTGAATAGTAGCTTAATGTTGGTAAAAGTGGTGAGTTCCTTAAAGTTTGCTTTATATATACTACATTAAATAAAAAAAATCTGATGTGTACACCATATGACTTCCTTGTACGGAATATTAAATTATACGCATTTTGCATTTCGTTTAAACTTATTGGATTGAATTAAATCTACCTCCTCGATAGCGCACAAACCACAATAGAATAAATGCGCTCTTTAAGGGGTCAGGTACCCTTTGAGTGTAAAAAAAATCAGATTTTTTTTATTGTTTTATATTAAAGAGGTAACTAGTAATAGGAACATATCAAGGTGTTTACCTTTTTTTGACAGCTGGATATTTATAGCTGCGCTCGTGAAAAGTGGTTATAAACTTCGTTTATAAAAGCAAACTAACATTTTTTTCTTGTAATGGCTTGGAAATAGATATATTTAATAATTATTTAATTCTCACTGCTTTTTCTAGAAGAAGAAAGTAATATATTTACTTTAACTTTCATTCATTCATTCAGTTTGTTTTGCTTGAGAATTATACAGCGTGTCCTCTATTCTGTGAGAGATTTCTCGATATATTTTCCTTCATTTAATAATATAGTTAAATATTTGTATCGAAAATTCATTCCTAAGATTAAAATGAATAGGATGGAAGGTAGAGTGACGCCAAAACGATCATCTGGCAGTAGAAATAAGAAGAGAAAATTTACTGGTAATATCCACACTCGAAAGCATGTTACATGAAGGCAAAACATATTCACCTGGTGCATTTTAAATATATACGCATTACTTTTTTTTTGTTTTTGGAAACTAAGTTATATTGTCCATTTTTACAACCTGCATTGTATAATTTTAGACAATTTTAAGTAATTTTATTCAATTACCACTCAGAATGAAAAAATTAAACTCCAAATGACTAGCCTGGAAAAAAAGTGAATTCGTGTAAAAATTGTAACATTTTTTTGGTCAGTGAGTTAATGTTTTCGTTTCATATTTTTATGATTGTGTGAACTTATTTTATTTTTAGATGTTTTTATACTTAAGTATCCATATATAAATAATTATATCATGTATTTGATTTAATATGAACACTTATTTTTCTTAAATAATACATATTTGTTTGATAAAAACATACTTTTATCTTTAAAGTCAATTTTCTCAAAACTATGATTTTATTCACTGCGGGCAGCATTTTTCTGAAACGGCTAATCTAAAGTGCACCAAATTTTATATGGATGTTTATATGCTAGATATGCTTAATATGACGAACCAGAATGTTTCTTATGTAAAAACTTTTAAAATTGTAGCTAATTTATACCTAAACAATTTGATAAAAAATAAAAGTTTGTTTTTAAAAAATTATTTTTGTAGGAAAGGAATATTTAAATAAAATAAATCTTCGTCATTTTAAAGATACATTATTTTTCTACCATATGAAAAAAAATTGGGTTCCTCTTATGCTTTATATAGTTCCAGTGCTGCGCGCAGTGAATTTCAAAATATTAGCTATAAAAAAAAGGGTTTGCATTAAAATATTTATTTAAAAGTTTTACTAATGCACATGACTTATTTAGTAATCTTAAACAAATAACTAAGAGTACCACAATATGTGTTAGAAATTTCAATTTTATGGGACTATTAGTTTTGGAGATACATCACTTGTAATTTGAGTAATTTTTTGGCATATTTTACCATTCAAAAGGTACCTGACCCCTTAAAATTCAGTATATTTGTTTACCATAGCGACACTCTGGCGCTAGGTTCACTTAACAGTGTTATATTTTACTCATTTTATAACTCAGAATGCACAAAAATTTTCTATATATCGTCTGAAGAATTATCTAGTCGTTATCACATGTTCTATTCAAATACCTAAAACGACGTATAAAAGAAATTAAACAAACAAACAAGAAAAAAAAAGAAAGATTTTCCACAGACTATTCAGTATTTCTCATTTAATTGATTCAATTATCACTTCTCGACAAGGCAAAAATACAGAAAAACTCAAAACATCTATATTAAAAATTACGAAGTAAGCCTTAAAAACTTATTTCCTTGATTAAATTCTAGCATAAGCATGAATTAATTCGCAATAATATAAACAAAGCGTTATCGTCCTTGTTGCGAAGCTTAGTTTCTCTACATTGGCAACAAATCCGCTACTCTACTGAGCTTCAAATGTAAACAAATACGGGAGCTATCATAACCAAACATTAGGCTATATTCGTTTACCATAGCGACACTCTAGCGCTAGGTTCACTTAAAAGCGTTACATCTTACTCATTTTATAACTCAGAATGCACAAAAATTATGTATATCGTCTGAAGACTTATCTAATAGTTGCCACATATTCTCTTCAAATACTATAATAAATCTAAAACGACATATAAAAGAAATTAAACAAACAAAAACTAAAAAAAATCCGAAAGGCTTCAGATTTTACATAAAGTCCAAAGAGGCGTTTTTTAACAGTTTGTATGTTACCTTCGCTTATTAAATATCATGTTCTTTGCACTTAAACCATCAAATTCAGTTCAAGAGAAATATCGCATAATAATTTTAAATTGAGCATATCTCTATAATTTACAATACACAGTCGCAGGAACTGGAGATAACAATGTTTTTTTCTGTACGACGTTGCCATTGCTCGTTTTGAAATCTTTGAGTTTGTTAATCAAAAATTCTTTAAAGTTTTACAAAATATGAAATCGATTATAAAACAAATTCCAAATTTCAGTTTCTAGATGCCCATATTCGCAGTAGGATTACGTCATTCAAAATTGGATGGTTCTAGGTAACGTCGTTTTATCACAATGCGAGAAGCATACATACGTTTATGCAGATTCTTCATTATTTAATTTATTTAAATACAATACAGGGCGATAATATTTAGTGGCAACAATTTAAAAAATGAAACGAGCATTAAGAGTGAACCGACGGAAAATCGTAAAACGAAAACAATAGCCCTTCAGGTACAAAGCAAAGCGCCTTTGGACTAAAAAGAAAGAAGAAGAGGAAGAAGAAATAGCATTTTGCTGCTTTTTTGTAACTGATTAAACTATAGCGAAAATACTAAAGGATAATTGGTTAATAAAATATTCTGTACCGATAAATTAGCAAAAAATATAAAATAGAAGCTTATGAATTAATTATATTAGGTAACTCTTTAAAATCCCTTTCTATATTTACATTTCTATATTTCCGGTATTTTTTACAAATTCAGGAATTATTATCTTCTGAGAGTTAACATTGATTCAAACATTGGTTCTTGTTATCAAATTTCGGTTAACTGAACTTTTACACTTTTATTTCACATCTCAAATTTGAGTTAAAATGTAGATTCCGTTTACCGCAGTGGATAGTGCATTGAGCTTCTAATGCAAAGGTCATGAGTTCGAATCCCAGCAGGGGTTTGAGTGATGTGGGCGGTGTTATCCTATTGTCCCTTATCTATTTCTCTGTTTAATCCGTAGGCCCACAAGCGGCCGAGCGGTAAAGAAGCTGAACACTAGTAGTTCAGTCCGAGGTTCGAATCCCGCGAACGGGCTGGCTGCATGGGCGTTTTGGTGGTTTTCCCCATGTGTAACGTGTATACGAGCCAGTTTTCCTTAGAAAGTCCTCCACGAAGGCATCCCTCCCCTTAGGCAGATAGCCCTCGTGGGCTTTGCCATAATTAAATAAGCTAACCTAACCTAACCTGTTTAATCCATAACGGTCTTCTACTCGCGCTTTAACCAATGCTTCACTTTGTAGGTTTCCTCGCGTTTATTCTGTTAATTTAAGCTTCGAGAAACCTAGCGAACTATTAAGCGAATAATCGCTTAGTTTAAAGAAAATAAAGCGTAAACTAAAGAAAGGCTACTTACCCTTTATTCACTCAAAATAAGACGAACAGTCGGTCCCTTCCTACGGGCGTACAGCAAAGCCTCCACTTGGGCTTAAACTTAAAAAAAGTAAGAAATAAGCACTAACTAATAACTAACTAAGAGAATTATTGAAACTAACACATTTCTAAAGTAGCTGGCTCGTGATCTTAAACTAGCCGAAGAACTATTAAAAGGCACGTAATAATACGGCTAACAGTAACAAGAGCTTAATGCGGCCTTAGAGCAGTGATTCTCAGTCTTTTTCTGTCGCGGCACACTTTAAACGATTTCAAAATTTGGCGGCATACAAAGGAAAAGATAAGTTTAAAATTTGTTTACTTACCTATAATACACTGTGTAAAATAGTTTACGATAATAATTTTGAATGCAAATTAAATAATATGTACTACAAAAACAGCAGTACATTTATTAAAGGATTAATTACAAGTTAATACTAAGAATACATTTATTCAGAAATTTGGCTGGATGTTTTTTGATAATTTCATTTATATGCGGTCGTAAAAATGACAATGCGACTCTCATATCGTCTTCTACAGAGGCTGTTCGCACATTTTTTAGACGAAGTATATTGTATTCACAAAACTAAATTACATAAAATTCTTCAGATTTAAATGTTCTATTTGACATCCCTTATTCTGAACTATCTTTCGACACCGCAATTTTCAGGATAATAATGCCTTTTGAAGTGTCAGAAGAGGTATTCTATTCCATTCCTCTCGAACAGCCTTTCAGAGTCCTGTTAGGATTTTAGGACAACGTTTGGATAATGCAGTTTCTAAAAGTCCGAAAGCACAAAAATCCATAGGTGACATAGCGGGAGACTTAGTAGGCATGTCAGTGAAGGGTATGGCCTTGATACCAGTTTTGGTTCCATTTCTTTTAGGAAATTTACAGTGGATTTGGATGTCTGACTGCTAGCTTTGTCCTGATGGAGTCTCACAGGTCGATGGCACTGTGGGTAAAGCGATGGTATTTCATTCATAAAAATTGGCGATAAAATATGTTCCTGATAGTATTTGGAGTTAATCTTGACATTTTTTTTGCATTCTCTTTATTTTTAACTTGCCATTATAAGAAAAACCTAGAGCAATCATGAATCCCTTAAAAAAACTTTCTTTCGATTCTTTGAACCATGTAATTCAATTTTTTCTCCACTTTTATGATAATAAATGGCTCTTTTTTGTTACAGTCATTTAAATACACACATGCTTCATCTGTTGTGACAATCGTTTCCCATTTTTCTTTGGATAGGTGTTTCTCCTATAGAATTCTGCAGCGTGTCCTGCGTCGAGCGACATGCTTTGGAAGAAGACGATGCACACTGCGTTTTTTTCGCTTTCTTAAGATTTAAATCGACGTTTATCATTTCGTTTAGAGTGGACACCGAGCATTTTAATGATTTTGCAACTATCCTTTGAATAGGGAGATTTTCCTTTAACATTAAACAACGTACCTTTGCAATAGTCGAAGATGTCCGTTTTTTCCTTGGATGCTTGTTTGCAATTTTTGTCTCACTTGAGGCTCCAATTTGACGTTTGTTTCCTTTCTTGTTGATGATATTACCTATCGACGCTTTAGATATCACAAAACCATACTCTCACATAGTTTTTGGATAACGGAGTATGCATATTTCTCTTCGGAAAGAGCGTAAATGTAGCCTTTGAACTACTGCTTTGTTAAATTCGCCATTTTGAATAAAAACAAAACTTTCAAGACACAGACGATAATTTTGACTTTTAAAAATATAGTACAATTTCAATTACTTCTTTTGCAGCAAACGATTTTTTATTACAACTTACCAAAATCGTCTAAAAAAAGTGCGAACAGCCCCCCCCCCTCTGTACATTTAACAGCTATGATATATTATTCTCTTTTATGTTGGTTAATACTAAAAATCCGCATTCACACAAATAAGATGTAGAAAATTATAATATTATTTTAAAGCTTTTTTGGTCATCGTGGGATAATCGCATTTAACGTTAATCCAAAATGAATTAATTGATTCTTCCGAATATTTTTTAATTAAATCTCGATTATTAGAAAGCGAAATTAGTTCTTCCTCTTCACTCAAAGGTAATTCAAACAGAGAAGTATTCGTTATCATAAATGCTTTAGGAAACCAATCAAAATTTTTTTTGTATCTAAATTTGAAAAATGATGAAAAATTCTCTCCTCTAATGTTGTCAAATGGCGTCAATAACAATCTTATGAATATTTTATTAAAATCTTTTGGAACTGTCTCAAACATTTCCATATTGCCTTCCTGAGCTTTATTCTTCCATAAAGTTACTTGCTTTCGGAAATCCACTAATTTACCTGTTAAGTTTAATATATTTTGTTTCGGCCCTTGCATACTTGAATTTATGTTATCAAAAATAACGAAAATGTCTGATAAGTAAGCTAATCTCCCATTTGCACCCATCAGAACTTCTCAATTTAAATTATATACTGAACTTGCGCGAAAATGCTTCGAATTACGCTTCCCTAAAACCGAACTTCGCCAATTCTCATGCGTACCGTATACATAAGTGCACGTCTGTATCGCCACCGAGGGAGTGGCTTCAAAAATTGACCAATGGGCTTCCAGTAATATCTCTGTCATTTCACATAACGTTTGTGCGCTTTAAGCAAAATGGTTGGAAATGTTTTGCTACGCAATTTCCTGTATAACATAATACATCACGGATTTCTTGTGAAAATTTTCAATGCGAAATTAGATCAAATATCAGCATAATTATCTATCTAAATAGAAGAAATATTAGCATTTTTATTGCAGTCTATATGAAAAAAAAATTCTGCGATAATAGCCAATGCACAGTTTTATTCAAAGTGAACTTTCCTAATTTACATTCCGACACAAATAGTGTGTTACATTTTGCATTAATAAATGTTCAGTCTTAAATGTATTTATTGCCTGCACAAGAAATAGTCTTCAAACAAAATCGATTTATCTTACTCAAGACGGATATATTTAATTTATTCATACATCACTTTTAAGGTATCACTTTTAATCTATATTTTTAATCTTACACTATCAAAATCAAAGGAATGCAGGCTTTAAAAAACACTAGATTCATTCTAACACTTCCAGTTATTCTCAGCTCAGTAAAAAAATTATACACTTGAATTCTCTTAATATTAATCAGTGGGTGGTATGTTTCGCGAAAGTGAAATGTTGATGATTAAATAAACTTGTAAAATGAAAGCACTACGAGATTTTCCCTGAGTAGCGATAGCGATGTGCAGTTGTGAATTATGCGTACCGTATATTAGGATTAAACCCATTATAATTACTATATGCATTTCTGTTATTTGGAGGCACAATGGTTAAGAATCTCTGGCTTAGAGAGACGTAGCCCAAAGGCAAATGCGCGCTATACAGAAATCATAACTCTCTCTGTCAAAGTCAGTTGAACTTCACTTGAATACTGTTGTGTTCCTCATTTGCATTCAGTGCGATTCTAAAACCTCATTCTGGTAGGGAGTTGTAAGTAGAAACTAGAAGAGATAGGAAAGAAGCATTAAAGCAAAATAACTACTATGAACTTAAAATATACATTACAACTTATTTATTTCAATTTTTCATTTCGGTAATTTTAAAAATAATTGCAATTTTATTACAAAGATACTCCGTAAATAAAATGCCTTGGTCCTTGACATAAAATGCTAATTCGATTTCTTATGCTGTGAAACTTGCATATCAAAACAGAGAGTAAATTACAAATATGCCATATATATTGATTTTAAATAATATATTTTTGCATTACTTCCTAAATAATTAATGATAAATATTTAATATGACTTCGAGTGCATAGCATTTCTTTCTCTAATAGCATTTTTTTTTGTTTTTCTCACCTTACCTAATCCATTAAAACCCTCTTACCGGCAAGACCGTATATATACAGCTTAGAATATTTTTGTAATGTCTGTGAGAACATGTACACTGCACAAAAAAACGAAAACAAAAAAAAAAGGGACAGTTCTATATCTCCCTTTCTATTGGGCCGATTGGCGAAATTCAAATCGCTTTTTTCATGTCTCGAAAGCGCGACTTCGGATATATATTATATTTATATATAGTTGCTTTCTAACACAGGTATTTTGACACAAAATGCTACTTTTTCTGAAATGGTATGCGAATTTTTTTTTTCATATTTCGATTCTACGTCTCAAGTTATGCCTAAATATTAAATTTTGTAAAATTTGGCGCGAATTTCACGGAATAATTCAAATATTTATCTTGGCGCATTTTTTTTTTTAGTTTGCACCAAGAATAATTTACTTGGCGAACTTCTTAATTTATAGCAACCTAATTTTCCTTTCCTTTTTTCTCATTGCAGACGAGCGGAGAAAAAGATCATCGTTCACAATTTAAAATGATTTTAACAATGTGCGTAAACCACATTAAACGCTAATATCGCTTAACAAAAAGATGCCAAATTTCAAAACGCGCCAATATGTAATTTAATATATATCTTAGAAAAGTTTGAATAAAAAACTCTAATTTTTTTCAGGTCTGCCTAGAAATACATCTACTTTAAAAGGATGTTAAATATTTTTTCAGGTTATATTATAAGGTATTTCTCCCACCTTCTTCGCATGCCTTCATGGTGTAGTGGTCAGCACGCTTGGCGCGTAACTGAGAGGTTTGTGGTTCGATTCCCAGCGAAGGCGTTGCTCATTTTTCAATATTCCTGCTTCAAAAAAAAACTAGTGTCTCTGCAATATAATACAAAAATATTTTCGAAAATTTTACAAACAATATTTAAAAATACAATTTACAAATAAATCATAAAAAATGGGCGAATTATGTTTGGATTAAGCCTAAATTTCCAATTTTGAAAGAAGGAATCAAGTAAGTTTAAGAAAAAAGAAAATTTTAAAATATCTATACCAAATTCATTTAATACGGAGGAGCTAAAATTTTGAGAGCTAATTTTTTAAATTCTACACATGCGATTTTTACAAAATGTGGCAATTTAGCATAATTGAGTGCTAGAATCGAAATATGGAAAAAAACTGGCATGTCATTTCAGTAAAAGTCCGTTTTTGTATCAAATTAGCTATATTGGAACAATGCTATATATAAATCTGGTATATATCCTCAATTGCGCTTTCGAGACATGTAAACGTAAAATAAATTTTGTCAATATATAGTCCATTTGTCCTTGAAGGACTATTGTTTTCGTTTTGCAATTTTGCGTCGGAAACATTATTTAAAGTCTGAATCACTTTTCAATCTGTTGCCACAAAATAATGCATCCCTGTATTATATTTAAAGAAATTAAATAATGAAGAATCTGTATAAATGTATGCATATTTTTCCAAGTGTGTTAAAACAACGGTAGAGCCATCCAATTTTGAATAACGTACGTTTCCACCCGAATATGAGCATCTGGAATTTAATTTGTTATCTATTTCATATTTTGTGATACTTTAATGAACTTTTGATGAACAAACTGAAACGATTGAAAAGCGAGCAATGGGAACACTCTATGGGGGGGGGATCTTTTTAACTAAAGCGCGCGAAACTGTGTATGCGAAATTCTAAAGATATACTCATTTTAAAATTATTTTCCGATATTGCTTCTGAACTGAGTTTTATGGCTTAAGTGCGAAGAACATGATATTTAATAAATAAAGCTAACCCACAAAACGTTAAAAAACGCCCCTTTGGAGCTAATTTAAAATCTGAAACCTTTCAGATTTTTTTTCTTCCGCCGTGTACATACGTTTAAAATATGTCCTAGAAATTAAGACAATATATTAAAAGTACATGAATGCAGCTATAAAGTTCCAAAGGCAGTTTGATATTAAATCAAGAAAATAATTCATCTCATGGTACAGTTGGAAAATTTCTACTTTCCTAGTAAATCCCAGAGCCACTCAGTCAGAGGGTTAAAGCTATTATATCTTAATACCCTCAATAACGACTATTTTAGTAATCTAATGCTAATTTTCCTAAAGTAAAAAAATATGTAGGAAATGGATATAAATATATGTTTTTGGCAAGCAGTCAGCCTACATAGCCTCGAGGCCTCTTCTGCAGTGTCAGCGGACGTCATCCTTAAACGCTATCTTCCGTGACGTCTGATCCAGCGCTCAGGGATCTCCCACAGGTACCATCAAACCTTGAAGGATAGCTTCCTCGGCAGCCCAACCGCCAAACTGTAAGTTTGGGGACATTTGTCTTGTGTCGTTGACTTCTCCTTTGTTTTGTTGCAGTTATCTTCCATTCTGAGAATGAATTCCCAAGAGGGCCGTTTAGGTTGAATTTAAATTGGCGATCTGTTCCGGCATTGAATTTATTGCAGATAGTCCATCATGGTGGTCAATAGAAGATGCTTCTTATAAGCAATTCTTTTAAGTATGCCCAAAGCATTCACAGTTTATAGATACTATTCAGGATGTAAGATGTTTAAATGGTCTCCTGAAGAGTGCGGAACCAAGCTCTCGGATATAATTTGAATCCTCGGATTTAATATTTTGTTTGAAGTAGTCTCATTGTTTTGGAAAAATATACTTGGTTTTTTTTAGTTAGAAAGAAGCATGAGAAGCGTATCCACCTAAGGAAAGATGAGCCTTCTAAGAGAACGTTTTAAACGAAACAGAGATGTACTGACATTACACATGAGGTGTAGCTGTAAATCTGGTTATAAGATGCTGTTTGTTTAATTGATATTTTGGGGTGGAAGAACATTGAAAGTATATTGAAGATTTTTATATCGCGTTAAAGTCTGTGTTCGTGGACATATTTCCGCTTTGTAATTTGCTTCGCAGAATAAGTATATGTGGCAAAGGAAGTGTATATTTTATATTAGCCCAAAGGAGCGCTAGCTCAGAAGGGCTATTAATTTCGATTTGGCATTTTGCGCCGATTTAGTGTAAATGTCCGTATCACTTTTCAAACTGTTGCCACCAAATATTATCGCCCTGCGTAATATTTAAAGAAATTAAATAATGAAGAATCTGCATATATGTATCTCGTATTGTGATAAAACAACGGTACCTAAGGCCTTCAGATTTTGACTAACGTAATTTTTGTGTGCAAATACCTGTATTATAAGTCTAATGCATAGCCTACGTCGCGCTTTCGAGAAATGAAAAATGCAAGCTGAATTTCGTCAATAGGCGCAGTAGAATGGGATATATAGAACTGTCTTCCCCCCGCAGTGTACCTATGCATCACGCATAACTCAAAAACGAATAATTTCAGAACGTTGAAATCTTTTATATAGGACTGCTATAACTTATAGTTGTTCACCTTTCTTTTTGGTTGTAATTGGAAGCACCAAAAGTGTATATATATATACTTATAACCCACTCAGTTACCCGGATTGGTAAGGTCAGTTTTTTTTATTCTTATATGTTGATGAATTCTGTATTTTTTACTTTAAAGGTGATTGGGTTATGTTTTTATTATTTTCCGGTTAAGAGTTTATGCCTTTACTTAATCTGCATGCAAAAGTTGTAGAATTATCAACAATTTAAACGTTTTTTTACTGCTACTTAACCTGGAGAAGCTGACATTTGTTTACATTTAAAACCTCTTAGTAGGATACTAAATTAAGTCAGTTTCTCCATCAGCTTGGCGTCGTTTTGCCGAGTGGGACCAAAAGTAAACTTCCAGCTCTGTGCACCGAAAAATCTGCTTTCCTGCCCGCTGCCTAAATTGCTCGTTTTTGTGCAGAACGTCTAATTTTAATTCTAAAAATTTTTTACTGCATTTGGCGTTTTAGGTTTTTCTGTATTTTACAATTTTAACGAAGATGTTTTGAGTTTCTATGTATTTCTGCCTTGCCACAAAAACTGAGAACTGAACTGATTGAATGAGGAATAGATAGATCTCTAGTGAAATTCGATGAAATAATTTTAAACATATGCAATATGAAATGCAACAAAAATGTGTATAATTTAATAAGCCATGCAAGGAGGTCATCTGGTATATACATCAGATATTTTACTCATGTATATATTGTCTTCTAAGACACTATCAGTTACAATTCCTATTGAGTTTCCTAATTTTCGACAGTAACAATATGTCTTTGATAAATTAAAATCGTAAAAGCAAGCGATACATGATGCGCATTGCTTTTGCTTATATCTACGTGACTTAAAAGCGCAAAAATAGCAATAAGTCAGAATATTTTCAATGGCTTTCTTAATCCTTCCTAATGATCAAGTATCTATATACGTATGAATTATGGAATAAATAGGATTCCATCTCCAGAGATTCTGCTCCTATTTCATCCATTGAATTAAAATGGGTCTTTGGATTACTTTCAACGAAACCCTTTCGGGACTTATGCCTTATAACTCCCCCAATCGTCTTCCACAGAAAGTTCTCTTCAGCTTGCCATCAGAGTGTAATCCTTTCATTGTCCTGTCCTCCCCCCCGCCTCTCCTACACCATCTAACAACGGTCAGGAGTTGAGCTAGCAGGTCACCGCTCAACGACCCTGGGAACTAAAATGGAAAGGGGAGCTGTTTAATCCAGCAAGACTAGAATGGGTCCCAGTGGATGGTAGGAGCTCGCCCGTGTTTGGACATTCTGTGCACACACCTCCACTGCCCGAAATACCTTAATGGAAAAAAGAGTCATTTTCTACGAATGTAAACAGCTCGTCGTCGGGGAATTTCTTCGTCAGCCATTTTTTCCTGTTAATCCAACGGGGAATTGAATGACGGGTTCAATAATAGGCAGGGTTGTTTATAGCATTAGTTTGCCGGTTGCCTGGCTAGGAATCGATGAAGTTTGGCTACAAAATTAATGATGAACATATGTGATATGAATGCATTAATTTACAACTAAGAATACTCTAATATACAGATATATATATATACTCTAATATCTATACACTAATATATCTAAACTCTAATAATATATTTACTACAATAATATATCTATACTCTAATACACTTTTCAAATTGTTGCCACCAAATATTATCGCCCTGTATTACATTCAAAGAAATTAAATTGTAAAGTTCTACAGTCTATCTGCTGTGTAGAATCTGGGAAAATAGTGATTGCACCTAAGAAGGGTTAAAAATACCTTTTCTTAAACTCTTTAAATTATTTACAATGCATCAACTTGACGGTAACATACTACGCCTCTACTTGGGCGGTAACTGAAACAGTAGAATCAAAACTAAAAATTGGAGATATTCACAAGTAGTAGAATTAAACTACAGGGCTCGTACAATCCTGTATCCTACAGCGCGTAGATGAGTCTAGTGGCAGCAAGATAAAAGCGATTCAGTCACGTCTAACCAGCAATAACTGCTAAGCGGAAGCTTGCGTACAACAACGCACAGAGATTTCCCAGATTCTCTCTCACTTTCCCTTCTGGAACGTCGATATTTAAACTTTTCTCCTATTGGTAGAATTTGCATTTCTTACGCGCGCTACCAAATTTAAATATTCTGCCAGTGACAATTAGGGGAATGAAGGCTTATAGGAAAGTAACTTAAAAATTAATTTAACTGATTATTTAAAATAAATATAAATCCCTAAAAATTAATGAAGAATCTGCATAAATGTGTGTACGTTTCTCGCACTGTGATAAAACAACGGTACCTAGAGCCATCCAATTTTGAACATCGTGATCCTCCACTCGAATATGGGCATCTGGAAGCCCAAATTTGGAATTTGTTTTATTATCTATTTCATATTTTGTAACACTTTAACGAATTTTTGTTTAACTAACTCAACGATTTCAGAGCGAGCAATGGCAAAACTGTATGAGGTAAAAAAAAATTACCTCCAGCGCGCGAACTTGTGTATCGGAAATTGTAAAGATATACTCATTTTAAAACTTTTGTGCGATGTTGTTGTTGAATTGAATTTTGTGGTTTGAGGGCGAAGAACATGATATTTAATAAATAAAGGTAACACACAGAACGTTAAAAAACGACCCTTTGGGCGTAATGTAAAATCTGAAAGCTTTCAGATTTTTTGGGGTTCATTTTTTTTATTAGAATTTATTTCACAAGAACCAAATGTGTACCTCATATTCGCAAACCGCTTAATGATATAATTTATTATCACCAACTATGCATTACATGTTTTAATTAACTAAATTAATAATATTATTAATTAAAAAAACTGATGTACAGTAGATGAGAATATCAGCATAAAATATCGTCATGCTTCGAAATAATATAACTGCTTCTCTTTTTCAATAGCATGCAAATACTCAAATATATTTTATTTATGGTATAATTAAACTAGTTATTTGACTCACATTTCATCTTACATACCTTCCATTTTGTACAAAATATTTAGTGCTTTATCTTGCTAAACTTCCATTTTATTGCTTTAAAAAGATTAAAAATAATTAAAGCACTTCTGCGGAAAACGCTTTACTTCACTTCGTTTCACTTTCTGATTACTGTTTTTCCTTTTATAATGACTGTGTTTTGCTTGTGTCTTTAGGAGCATTTTTGTTTAATTACTGCTGTGTTCAGATGATGCAAGAGCGAATGAAATTTGTGTACGTAACTATTCTTAAATCTATCAATTTATCTTATTCAAAAGAGAAATTTAAATCTAGGAAATCTTCCTTTTCGCTGTTCTGCTTCTAGACGGTTTTTTTCGTTGTTTGATATACACGTTTTTGTATTGGCAGATCGTTTGTAGATTTTCAGTCTTCCAAACATTGCTTGAGGCTATTTTCTTATAATTCTGGGAAAGAATTCGGTGAACTTTATTCCGCTTCTCAACATTTTTGTTCTTAGCTTTACATAGATAGATTTAGGAAAGCTGCTTCCCGAAGATGGCTACATTATTTTCTTGAAATACATTTTGATGAGTACCTAATAGTAAATCCAACCAGTTTCTTAATATAAACTTGGTTAGTTTATCTTAATTTTAGATGCGGCTACTTAAATATGACAAAGCACCCTACGCTCATCCTTTTAGAAATACAGGGTATTTATAAAATCCCGGACCTATTTTGGTGTTTAATAACTCATAAAATAAAAAATATAGATTAAAATTAATAACATAAATGGTTAGATAGACTCAAAAAGTTTCATGACCTTTGTCAATGAACTTCCACGTGTGCCCCCTTCGTCGCACGGAGAATATCAAGTCGATATTCAATTTCACGCCAGGTACCGGAAAGCATGTCCGCATCCACAGAGGCTATTGTGGTTGTCATTCTCGCTTTTAGTACATCCATGTTCGACACTCTCCTCCTGTAAACGTTGTCCTTGACGAATCCCAAAAGGAAAAAGTCCAGCGGAGTTATATCAGGTGATCTGGGTGGCCAAAGAATTGGACCTCCTCGCCCAATCCATCTTCCTGTAAAATGGTCATTCAAAGAACTACGAACGATGGTACCCTTATGAGGTGGTGCACTATCTTGTTGCAAAACGGCGTGTGACTGAAGCTCTTCTACTTGTGGAAATACGAAGTTTTCCAACATGTTTAAGTACACGACTGATGAGACCGTCTTTTCTGTAAAAATGAAAGGCCCAATGATTCGGTCGTGCATTAGTCCACACCGCACATCAACCTTTGGAGAATCCCTTTGTGCCGCAGAGTATTCATGGGGATTCATGTAAACAAAAGAAAGAAAAATGTAATTAGTAGCAGACAATATTCAGAAAAGTACAGATATTTAGACTGGCAAATGAAATTATCTGAAATTAACCCCACGCGCAGACGATATTTACTAAAGTAAAGATATTCAAACCTGAAAAGGAAAATATATAAGTTATTTCATCAGTAAATGCCATAAGTTTGTTTATATCTTCATTATTTTATGAGTTATTAAACATCAAAATGGGTGCGGGACTTTATAAACACCCTGTATATTCGAAGAAAGCATTTTAAGCAACTTTTTCCTTACCTGTGCGATACACAAGGAGAAGTGAAACAAAAATCTCTTGCATTTACTGAGATTAAAGCCAAATGTAAATTGCTAGTACTCCGCCGCTTTTACTACTCATCTGCTAATGAATGGTTTCGTTTGCATTTACGAAATGTTCTGGGAACTGGAAAAAGAGCCTTTACAGTGTAATAAATCATTAGAAAGATAATGAACCATTTGTGGCTATGAATGCATTAAAAAAGAGGGAAACTTGGATGTTACATTAATTGTTCGTAGAAGTTACCCTTCCTCAGTTCTATCTTTCCAGCTAATCCGTCTGCTGTCCACATGTGAATTAAGTAAATAGTAAATTGTACATCAATAACAAGTAAATTGGTGATTTTTGGCCATACATGGACACCGAGTTTGTGCAAGTCTTTGACTTGTTATTTAGGTTTTGTGTAGCGGCGATTTTTGCACCAAACATCACCGCTACACAAAGCCAAGATATCAAGTCAAAGAACGGTACAAACTCAGTAACCATGTATATACATCGACCTATTTTCTCTTAAAAACACATCAGAGAATTGCACAAACTTTGATTGCGAACTGCCTTGACTTTGCTCATGTACACATCGATCTGTTTTCACTTAAAAAGTTAAAGAAGCAATCAACGTTACACCAGAGCCAAACAAAAAATACATAACCTCAACAAACTACGTTTTAAATCAAACAATGAAATGATATAAAAAAGGAAATTCCTCTTAACACTAAACAAAGGAAATATCCACTTACCTTATTTAGAAATTTGGATGTCTTCAGACGAACAAAATTCCTTAACAGCATCCAAAAACTACCTAAAATTATCTGAACTAGAATCTGTATACTGGCGGGCCCACATAAATTCACAAAAAATAAGAGTAAAAATATCCTCCGTAGTGCCGGTATCCTCCGATGTTCGGCCATACGCAATTCCTTCCTACAAACAAAACACTTATAACTGCTACTAAGTAAACCATGATTTACACACTAGTCAATTAATGCTTTTTTCCCTTCCGCTCCAAACCGTACAGAAATTCAAATTAATCTTACCACATTCAGCCATTTTATCGTGTATACCCCCAAATCACCAACGTATTTCTTAACCAACATCCAACACAAAAGCCCTTGCAAATCTTTTCCCATCATTCGAATTCACCGCAATCACGCAACCAATTACGTCATAATTGATTTTCCATAGCATTCAACTACCCAATTACCATAAATGAAAAAACTTGGAAATAAATGAAACAACAACTTAGCGATAATCCAAGGGGCACTCAGCCTCCAAACTTAAAGCCATTGAAGACCCTCTCAACTGTAGCACACTTGATCAGGACCTCCATAAGCTTTTCATTTAAGATTCCGACGAATATCAGACCTGTTGAATGCCCTCCCATAAGGACATCACTGGCAGTGAAATTGCTAACAAGATGACGAAACCAAAGTTATTTTTAATTTGAATTACCAAAACATTCAGAGAGAACTCTGCTTTCCTTCGGCTTTCTATCTAAAATGTGCCACCAAAGAGCAAATGGCGGTTGAGCTGATTGATTGCTCTTGTAAGTCGTGGAACCATTCCAGTTCTTTGCAAGAGCAACCAAGGATTTGCGAAGTAGCAGTTCTTGTTCGCATACGTTCTTACTCTGCGTAGACCATTCTTCCCATGTGCGTCTCTTTCGACAAATTGTCAACGCTTAGTGGGGATATGGAAAAAATGTCAATCTTGATCGCTTTTGAACGTTCAGGATCGTCATATCTTCTGCGTCCACAATGAATACAAAGTCACATGCACAATATAAAAGATCAGCCTCAGCTAACTATTCATTTAAAGCCACAAATATCCAAATAAATTTGTGCCACTAAAGAGCAAATGGCAGTTGAGCTGAATGATTGCTCTTGTAAGTCGTAGAACCACTCCAGTTCTTTGCAAGAGCAACCAAGTATTTGCGAAGTACTAGTTCTTGCTCACATACGTTCTCCCCATGTGTGTCTCTTTGGCCGGATCTCCAGCGCTTAATGTGGTTGTGGACGTCATCTCTTCCGCGTCCACAATGAACACCAAGGTACATACATACTTTATAATTACAGCCTCAGCTAACTAGTCACTTAAAGCCGCAAATATCCAAATAAATGGCGTAGTACATCACACGATTAATAGCATGATCGCTCGATATGCTCTCCCGTCTCAGTCCTGCCGCATGCTAAGCTACGTGCAATGCATTCATTCAGTGATTAAACTTTCTTTCACTTATGGATCTGAAGTTTTAAGAACACATTATTTTTTACCTCTTGAGCCACAGGCTATTCTGGGATATAGAATTGACCAGCACTTCCCCCTCATATTATCAGCAGTGCAGCTCAATGCAAATGTATGTATGCAAATATCTAACTATATATAATATACTTCGTACAACATGTATGAAAATACGTTAAATGTACCCTGCGCAAAAAAAAAGGGGACAGTTCTATATCTCCCGTTCTACAGGGCCAATTGACGAAATTCAAATAGCGTATTTATGTCTCGAAAGAACGACTTAGAATATATATTACATTTATATATAGCTTTATTCTAACATAGGTATTTTGACACACAGTGGGTCTTTTTCTGAATTAACATACCAACGTTTTTCCATAGTTCGATTCTATGACCCAAATTACGCCTAAATATTAAATTTGGTGCAAAATTTACGGAGAAATTCAAAACTTTAATTTGGCGAATTTTTTTTAGTTTGCGCCAAGAAGAATTCACTTGGCGAACTTCTTTATACGCGGCAACCTATTTTCCTATCCCTTCCATTGTAATGGAGCGGAAAAAAAGTCACATCTTTCTTCTTTCAAGTAATTTCAGCAAAATGCGTAAACCACATTAGATGTTATTATTCCCGCTTTCAACAACCATGCCGAATTTCCGAACACGCCAATACATAAATTCACATACATCTTCGAAAATTTTGAATAAAAAGTTTTGTAGGTATACTTAGAAATACATCTATATCAAGATGATTGTAAAACTTTTATAAGTTATAATTCAAAACTGTTTTAAAAAAATTTATAAAAATTATTTAAAAATACAAATTTTAGAAATAAATCATAAAAAATGGGTCAATTTTCTTTGGAGTGAATCTAAATTTCGAACTGTGAAAGAAGAAATCAAGTAAGTGCAATAAAAAAGAGATATTAATAAATATATACCAAACTGAATTAACATTGAAGAGCTTGAGAGATAATTTTTTAAAACTTACTCGTGCGATTCTTACAAAACTTTGAAACTTTGGCATAATTTGAGTTAAAACAGTTTGGCATAATTTGAGTCCTAGAATCGAAATATGGAAAAAAATTGGCATTTCATTTCAGAAAAAGTCCGATTGTGCGTCAAAATACCTATATTAGAACAATGCTATACATAAATCTTAAACATATCCTAAGTCGCGCTTTGGAAACATAGGAAACACAATTTTAATTTCGTCAATCGGGCTAGTAGAACGGGGCATATATAACAGTCCTTTTTTTGTGCACTGTACATGAATTGGACAAAAGTAGGTACTTGAGTACCAATAACCCTTTTAATCGCTCAAAATAAAATCGCCTGCCATGCATCTGAAGTGTTTTTAAAGGCACAATAAAAAAGGGTTCAATTCTGTATCTCCCGTTCTTATGGACTTAAATCTACGAAATTTAATTTACATTTTCGTGTGTCAAATGCCTGTCTTAGGGTATGTATTAGATTTATTTATATATAGCACAGGTTCTAAAACTGTCGTACATGTACCACTGGTGGTAAATTACAATATTTTTAGTAGTACAATTTTTATATAAAAAAATAAAAGAATGTTCAAAATGAATGTAAAATTTCGTCCCTTTTAACATTTTGTTTTAACCTTTATTATTCAGAAACACATATTTATTTCAAGTCTTTGACTTTTACGACTCTAGCTTCAATGTTGAAAGGACGACTTTTCTAAGAGCTTCGAACAATTTGGAGCCTTTACGATTTCCAAGAATCGTAGCAGCACTCCAGTATACTCGTAGTATACTTATTTATATTTTATTGTAATGTAAAAGTTTCATTTACGAATATAATTAAATAATATACACTCACGAGCCAAAACATTATGACCAGCTCTACATTTTGCGATGAACGCGCCTGGATGACGTGGAAAGCACGTGATCAGGGGGAAGTGGTATTTAACTGCTGCTGGAGAGTCTGAAGAATCATTCTTTCACTTACTTCTGTGTGTGATGGGAAAGGCTGCGGATCTAAGCGACTTTGATAGAGGGCAGATTGTAATGGCTCGAACAAGTATTTCCGAAACTGCACGACTCGTGGGTTGTTCGCGATCTACAGTTGAAAAGGGGATGAATGATGGTGAAACCAGCAGTAGACGACATGGTGTTTGATGTCCACACGCTATCAAAGAAAAAAGTCGTCGGAGACTGTCTCGCATGGTGAAGCAAAACCGGAGCCAGACAGTCGCTCAACTGACAGCCGAATATAATGCAGGACCAAGCAGAAACGTATTGAAGCACACTGTTCAGCGGACACTGTTGGATATGGGGCTACGCATGAAACGTCCCACTCTTGTGTCTTTGCTGACCAAGCGTCATCACCAACTGCGCCTGCGCTGGGCCCAAGAACATCGCGATGGTCCATGGATCAGTGAGAGAGAGTTGCCTGGTCAGATGAATCACGGTTTGTCATTCATCACATCGATGGCCGTCTTCCAGGCGAACAGTAGCTCCCTCAATGCACAGTAGGTCATAGACAGGCCGGTCGTGGCGATATTATGCTCTGGGGGATGTTCTCTCGGGCGTCTCTGGGACCATTGGTTGTGGTAGAGCAGACCATGAAGGCTACAGGGTATCTGAGCATCATTGCGGACCAGTTGCACCCTTACGTGGCCTCTGTTTTTCCAGCTAGAAATGGAATGTTCCAACAGGACAACGCCCCGTGTCACAAGGCTACAATTGTGTTGGAGTGGTTCCAAGAACATGATGCTGATTTCCAGTTAATGTCCTGACCGCCTAACTCACCGGATCTCAATCCGATAGAACACATTTGGGATGTCATGGGACGGCAGCTCAGAGGTCAAAGACCACCAATTCGCAATATCTCGGATTTGCGTGACCGTTGCTACAACATCTGGTACAATCTATCTCCGGCCATCTATCAAGGACTTGTGGCATCCATGCCAAGGCGGGTTGAAGCTGTGTTGCGCACCAAAGGTGGCCCAGATCGTTACCCTATTGATTGACAGCTGGTCATAATGTTTTGGCTCTTTGAGTGTAAATGTAAACGATTTTATTCATTGATTATATATACTCCACTTAGGATGCATTTATTTTTAGTGGCGAAATGCTTTTATCATGCTACATTTTTGTTTCATATTTATCTGATACAAAATTTGAAAAGTTTGAAAACCCCTGATATATAGCATTGTTCTGATATAGGTATTTAGACACAATATCGGACATTTTCTGAAATGACATCCGGTTTTATTCCATTTTTTGATTTTTTGACTCAAATTATAAATAAATATTAAATTTTGTAAATGTAGTGATACATTTACAGAGACATTTAAAAATTATCTTGACTCACATTTTTCAGTTTGCGCCGAGAATACACTTGGCTAAATTCTTAATTTATGGTAGCCTATTTTCCTTTCCCTGCCATTGTGCACGAGCGGAAAAAGGGTGCATTTTTTGGTCTTTCAAATAATTTCAGATAAGTGCGTAAACCACATTTGGCGTTATTAACATTTATACAAAATATGTCAAATTTCAAAACCCGCCAATATTTCAAACCACGTATATCTTCGGAAATTTTAAATAACTCTAAAGTTTTGCAGGTATGCTTAGAAATACATCTACTTTAGGGTGAAGGTAAAAATTTTATAGCTTGTAACTCAAAACGTTTTCCGAAGAATTTCTAAGAATGACTAAAAAGTACAAATCTTAAAAACAATTAAAAAACTATCAGCAGATTTCATTTGGATTGGACCTAAATTTGGATTGGACCATGTTTTATACATTATAAGTGTCCCAAATCATGTAACCAATTTATATTATCTTTCTCAACTTCAAACACCTCAGCAAAACAACAACTTCATTCCAATGCAGAATACAGAAATCATGTGACTACAGGCGTTAAAACTTGGTATGGCTAATAACTTCATCCCGAAGGCCAATTCGAATAGTTCTAAACGTTTGTTTTCAGAATTAAGCTCTAGTTTCAATAGGGATATTCAAAATCAATGTTTACGCCATTTTGTTTAATTTCCATGCTTAAAATTTCACTAATATTACTTTAAATTTAACCTTATCGTCTTTAGAATTAAATATTTGTCGGGTTTTGAAAGTTGACAGTCTCGAAACATTTGCGTTTAAGTCTGGAATGTTAATTATAGAAACAAATTATTCCGACAGGTGTGTTAAAAGGGGTATATTTAATCTAGTTAAAATAACAATTACTGATTTTAATACAAAAATTAAGAAATGAAAGCATGAGTAATATTTGAATTGCAAAAAATAGACTCGCCCAGTATTTTTTTAAAGATAAGAATATTGAAAGGTAAATATGTAAAAACAGTGTATCCGCAATATACAGCTTTCCTAAATTATCTATTTTTCCTTAATGCTTTAGATAATGTAAAACTCTTTATCAAAAAACGACAAAAATAATTTCTATGCATTGAAAATTACGATTAGAAAAATTTATTCTTCCATAAATAATATAAATAAATGGAAGATAAATTAATTCCTCTTTAATTAGTAAATTTTGCTTTCCGCTTCAGTAAATAATTCAGACGCAAATATTTTCTTTAAATTATCACATCAAGATTTTCGTAGACATTTCGAAATAAAGTAAATTAATTTTTCTCGGATGATGTCTTTTCTATCTTTTCTTTTTTGTTGCTTCTTGGTTTTTGTTTTGTTTTTCACTCTTTTTCTCGAAATAAATAATACTAGTAAAGATATTTTGAATTATTTGTAATAAATCCAATCAAAAATTTCAATGCAATAAAATTTAATTAGTACCAATTTTTTTTTCCATTTCTTTACAAGGTGTATTTATAGAAAAATTAAAAGAATAATTTATTGTTGAAGTAAAGCATTTTAATTCAGACTGCCTTTTATATACATCTAAAAATCGTCTTTTAGTTTTTGGAATAAACTACATTTTATTATCTTAATTTTTCTGTTTATAATAATCTATCGAAACATAATTTTAAAAATTAAACAAGCACACAACTAAATAAAAAAATAAATTTAAAAACGGATTATATGTATATATGTATGCATATATTACTTGCATCAATAAAAGTACTGTACAATTTAATTTGTTTTTCCTAATTAAATTTTTTGCTTAACTGAATTGTACGTTGGTTAGCTCACAGACAGGCTTTTTATCATTTGCATTTCTCAGAAGACCAATGAAGATGAGACTTCAAATATAAAATAATTTATTTTTTTATTTTTTTATTAGCCCAAAAGGGTCCTTAGCGCCAAATGGGATATCAGACTCCAAACGACGTTTTGCGTTGAATCACTAAAACGCGTATCATTTTTCAAACTGTTGCCACCAAATATTATGGCTCTGGAATATATTTAAAGAAACTAAATAATGGAGAAAATACATGAATGCATGTATGTTTCTCGCACTATGATAAACAACGGTAACACTAGAGCAATCAAATTTTATATAACGTAGTCCTCTACTCGAATATGAGCACCTGGAAACTAGATTTTGGAATTTGTTTTATTATCTATTTCGTATTTTGTAAAACTTTAATGAATTTTTTTATTAACAAACTCAACAATTTTAAAGTGAGCAGTGGCAAAACTGTAATGAATAAAATAATTTTGTCTCCAGCGCGAGATTATCTACCCGAAATTTTAAAGTTATGCTGTTTGAAAACATTTCGTCATTTTACTGTTGAACCGAATTTTCTGTTTAGTAAGCGTCAATCGTGTGATTATTTAATAAATCAAACGTTTATAATAAAAAGCAAAAAATAGCTTCATAAAGCCATCTCTCTCGCATATTACGCTCGAAGCGTAACCGAGAGGTCTGTGGTTCGATTCCCGGCTAAGGCGTTGCTCCTTTTCATGACCCCTGTTCTAGAAAAATCCTAGTGTCTCTACACTGGCGCCCGAACTAAAAAGGTGGCGGATGATGATTCTCCACCACCGGGATTTCGCGATTGGGTGCCCAAACCTCCAGTCGCCCATTGGCCCACCAGCGGCCGAGCGGTAAAGACGCTGAACACTGGTAGTTCGGTCCGAGGTTCGAATCCCAGGAACGGGCTGGCTGCATGGGCGTTTTCGTGGTTTTCCCCATGTTTAACGTGTATACGAGCCAGTTTCCATTAGAAAGTCCTCCACGAAGGCATCCCTCCCTTTAGGCAGATAGCCCTCTTGTGCTTTGCCATAATTGAATAACCTACCCTAATTAACCAGTCGCCCATTAAAAGGGGGAGATTATAAGGTATTTCTCGGGCCTTCTTCGCATGCCTTCGTGGTGTAGTAATCAGCACGCTTAACGCTCCGTGGTTCCGTGAGGTCCGTGGTTCGATTCCCGCCAAAGGCGTTACTCATTTTTCATTCTTCTGCTTCCAAAAAATCCTAATGACTCTACAGACTTATATGATGAACTGAGAAAGATTGAAAAAAAAAATTTAAAATGTAAGGGAACACATAACCCTGCAAAGGGAATTCTAAACGTATACTACTATGTTTTTTTTAAAATTTTGTAATGTTACTGTTGAATTGTGTATGGTTTAAATAAGAAGGAAATTATGCTTAATAATCAAGTTAAAAAGACAAAAAAAAGGGGGTTAGTAGGAGTGAGTGTAACAGCAGACTGGTAGACTGCGAGCTCAGCGAGACCGTAAAAGACACAAACAAACCCTTTTGGTATATCGCTACAATCTGAAACCTTTCAGATTAGTTTATTTATTCATTAGTCCAAAGGTGTCTCTGAAGGACTATTGTTTTCGTTTTGCGATTTTGTGTTAGAAACATTAAAAGGCTGAATCACTTTTCAAGCTGTTACCACAAATATTGCAGCCCTGTATTATATTTAAAGAAATTGAATAATGAAGAATCTGCATAAATGTATGTATATTTCTCCGAATGTGATAAAACAATGTTACCTAGAGCCATCCAATTTTGAATAACGTACATTTCCACCTGAATATGTGCACCTGGACCCGAATTTGGAACTTGTTTTATTATCTATTTCATATTTTGTAAAACTGTAACGAATTTTTGATGAATATACTGAAACGATTTAAAAGCAAGCAATGGCAACACTCTACGGGGCAAAGGAAACCTTTTTATCTAAAGCGCGTGGAACTGTGTATCTGAAATTTTAAAGATATACTCATTTTAAAATTATTTTGCGATATTGCTGTTGAACTGAATTTTATGGTTTAACCCTTTGAAGGTCCGTATATAAAAGAATTTAATTTGTGGTAAAATTTTGCATGAATTATATCTTATGGACCCTAAGAACACAAAATTAAGGCTTAAAAAAAATCTAAAGTGAAATCCTGAATTTTGAGAGCCGGTATATATTTTATACCGGTGCCCCTCTAGGACATTTTTTTCCCATGGAGCTACCAAGAGTTAATTTTTGTTTTTAAATCTATTATTGCATACTTTTGATGTGCGTCTATAAAAATGAGTGCTTGGTTATAGTTATGTGAATCTGAAGTCAAAAACTTTTAAAATTTCACTAGAAATTTAAAATTTAAAAAAAAATTATATTTTTAGGAATTTTGATGATGATAGTCAGCTGAACATACTTATGTAAAATACGGGGTAAAAAGCTTTTGAAAGTTATTTAAATTCAATATTATCATTTAATGAAAAAAATTAGCAAATATATCCCTGCATGCGTAAAACATATCACGCTGTAATTGAACTAGTATAATAAGCTGAAACTGCCTTTTTCACTGCCGAAGATAAATGTTTGCATCTAAAACTGACCTTATGTATTCGCTCCTTTCACCAAAGACTTATTTCAAAAACCTGTTACTTATATCCTAACCGTGGGAAAAGTTTCTCTTATGTTGCCTAGTCTTCTTCTGAAATTAACAAAGACGTGGATACCATAACGCAAAAAAAACAAGCTTTCAAATCAGCACTTTTTCCATTTCTCTAGCAGATGCAAAAGTGCATTCCTTTTTCCCGTGTTTGTAAGTGAAATTTCCTTTTGTCTGATCTTATCACTGCTCCATTGTTGAGGTAGCTTGACCCCCCGCACTACCAAATTAGCTATTAATCACCTCTTTTCATTTTCACTGCATTCTAAGGTTTTAGAAAACAGGAAGTAATGGGTGTCTTTCAGGACTAACATGCTACATTTAACCCCTACAATTGTATGATGTTTTGACGCCAGACGACAGTTTTGAAATCGAAGTTTTTCTCCAGGGAAAGATTAAAGTGGTGAAATTAAAATTTTAGCTGGAGTAAACTAAGGATAAAAAGAAACTAAGATACTTTTATTCATACTTAAGCACAGGGTCAGCAAAGTCCCCATCCACCCATGAACATAATGTTTAATCCAAAATAACTGATAAATTAATCACAAATAACTAATTATTACATCATAAACAATTATAATATGAAGTAATTTGTGTCATTCCACAGAATAGAGAAATGCCTGGTGCTGCCATCTATTGGCATTGTACCCTTTGTATGCGCGCCGGTATATATTATATACCGGTTTTAAAATCGTATAAATAATCTTCTTTTAATTAACAGTTTTCATTTAAATGCAGCAAATATATAATATTTAGCATTTGTACGTCATACATTTGCAGATTTTGTATTTTTTCTTCCCCTTCAATAGAATTTATGAATCTTCAAACATGATACCTTAAAACGAGGTATATTAATTTCATAATTGCAAAATATTGAGCAATCATAGGGCAGTGCTGAAATTAAGAATCAAAAGAAAACACTAGAAACTCAAGATTAGAACTTTTGGTGTAGAAAAATTATCACCTTTTAGGAGGTTAAAAAATTGACAAACATCCGGTATATTTTTTATACCGGTGCCCTTCAAAGGGTTAAATATGAAGAGCATGATATTTAATATATAAAGGTAACACACAAAACGATAAAAAAACTCCCCTTTGGACGTAATTTAAAATCTGAAACCTTTCAGATTTTTTATTTTATTTTATTTTATATTTTATTTGTAGAGTGGTTGTGTACACTGTTTCAAGCGAATTTCGAATCTGAAATTGTTTTTCCTATTCCCTATCATTTTTTATTCAGATTTTAATTTTCAACATGCATTTCATCTATGTAATATATTATGCAATGAAATCTCTTTTGAATCCATTTTAAATCAGTTTGAGAATTGTTTAGAGGAAAATGAGTCCTTTATTCTGTCCTTACGTACGGTTGTCACTGAAAATCGTTAAATTTCACTCGATAGCGGTCAAAATAGATATTTTCGTTGAATTATGATATCCGAAATTTTTTGCGATTACAATACTTCCTTTCCTCTTCGTACATGTTAGAAAAAATAATCGTCTTGTTACAAACAATTAAGGCATTGCACATTATTTGCATACATTTATCATTGCACCAAATTATCCATGTTTGTTTGACAAACTTTGTAGAAACATCAGAGGCGAACTCCTCACCTGCTACTAGCCTTATAGGAGTTTTATGTTGGACGCTCCGAACACATCCATGAGGGGGCTGCCCAGCGTTCCATACTGGGCTTTATACAAAGCATTGGACAGAGTAAGAACGCTAATACAAATACCCCTTTTATCACGCACTTCACATCAAATTCGCAGTCCAAAGGAGCGAACAGCAATGCGTTTCTCTCCAGTTCTCCAACTTCTCAAGGCGCCGTTGGTTTCGTTGATTATTTATTTGAACGCGACAGAGCACACCAGGGCTATCTTTCTAGGAGGAGGGATGTGTTCGCGGAAGCCTTTCTAAAGGAAACGAACTCCAATTTACATTTGTACGTGAGGAAAATTACAGAAACCAATCATGCACGCACGCCTTTTACCTGGGCTCAAACTCGAGTCAACCTCTCAGCATTCAGCGCCCTTAATCCATTCGGCCGCAAGTTGGATTTCTCTAGGGATTAATACTTGTGGCATGTTTCAGGTGTGTGGGGGTGTTATATGGATTTTGTTCCACTAATGTCGTGCAAACATCATGAAATACAAATTCGAATTATCCATGCCGTGATAACAGCAAAATAAACTGAATGTAAGTCGCATGATAAAAGGCTCTCACATAGAGAGTCTGTAACGCATGGCAAGAAAGTTGGATAACTGAAGTTTAATTTGAACTATCACAAATAAATATGTGCCAATTAAATAATTTTCTGCTATCATTTACAGTAAACTGATTGCTTTTCACATGATCAGCACATTGATCAACATGCGCATAACAGGAATGAAAGACCCATGGGAAAGTTTGTGAAATCTATTAAGATACCTGCATAAAAAAGAAAATAACATGGTATTTGTCCTAATCCTAGACTTTCAAGCATTCCTAAGTCTTGATCAATCCAACTTTGTCGGTTTGTTATATTCCCTTATGAATGTTATTTGTCAACCACACTCATGGCAAAGTAAAACTGGCACACTCACACATGTTTAACAATAACAAAATAAGCTATATTTTCATTTTCGAAATACAAATTATCCTTTCACAAAGTTATTTGTTGGTCAAAATTACCTCAAATGCACAACGAATACATTTTAGTTTTAGTTACATAGAAACAAGAAAAAAAAAAAAAAAAAAAAAAAAAAAAAAAAAAGAAGATAAGTCAGAGTTCTTTCACACGTGCATGCATCCTTCCTTTTCGTCCACCCCGCTTCTTTTCTTCGTTGCCAGATTTCTACTTTCAGATAGAGGTCATTGGCTTAACTGTTCTTCCATCAGGGCTCTGTTGGTAGCTTCGCCTTACTGAATATGTGCATGACAGTATTTAAAACAATATAGTTTTATATGATTATTAATAACTAAAAAAGTAACGAAAAATTTATTTTTTTAATCCAGAGTCAAGCAAAAATTTGTGTGTCAAATTAAAACCATAACAACCCAATAACCATCCATCTGACAGCAAAGAAATTTTGAAAACTTTTAACACACAAACAAAAATCTGATCTGTACACCACATGATCTCCTTGTAAGGAATATTAAATTATACGCATTTTATCCTGAGTTTCCTTTAAATTTATTTCCTCGAATTTCATTACAGATAGATTTCTCATTCAATTAATTCAGTTGTCACTTCGCGACAAGGGAAAAATACACAAAACCATCAAAATATCTATATTAAAAATTGAACGATAGAAAAACCATAAAACACCAAATACAGTTAAAACAACTAAAAAACATTTTTACAATTAAAATTACAGTTTCTACGCAAAAACAAGCCATTCGGCCAGCGGGCATGAACGCAAATTTTGCGGTGAACAAAACTGAAAGTTTGCTTTTGGTCTCACCCGGCAAAAAGGCATTGAAGTTGTAGAAACTGACTTAGTTTGTTATGGACGCTATAATGAGTCAAAATATGGAATAATTTAATAGCTTAAATGATAATTCCTGAATCGATTAATCATAATTTAATTCGCAATAATAAGAGAATACGTAAATTTGTTGTTGCGAAGCTTAGTTTCTCTAGATTGGCAACAAATCCACTATTTTGCTAAGTTTCAAATGTAAACAAATACGGCTGCTAAGGAAAAGTATTAGGCTTAGCCTCACTTAAACAACTTTTAAACTGTTGATAATTCTACAACTATTGCATGTAGGTTAATTAAAGGCATAAAAACCTTAGCCGGGAGATAATAACAATATAATTCAATCATTTTGAAAGCAAAAAACGCACAATTTAGAAACATATAAGAAACTGAGCTCACTGAGCCGAGTAACAGACTGGATAAGTATATACATACATTTATGTATTTGTCCTGCGGCCGATTGCAACCAAAATGGATGCACATATACATGTTATAGCAGTCCTATATACAAAATTTCACCGTTCTGAGGCCGCTGGTTTTTGAGTTATGCGACAGACTTGCGTATGTACGTACGTACGATCGCCAAAAATTGATTTCTTCTGAGTCCATTTTAAATCAGTTTTATAATTCTTTTGCGGAAAAAGAGACCTTTATTCTGTCCTTACGTTCAGATGTCATAAAAAAGCATCGTTAAATTGCATTCGATAGTGGTAAAAATGAATATTTTCTTTGAAATATGATACGCGAAATTTTTCGCTGTTACCATACTTCCTTTTAATTCGTACAAAAGAATAAAAACGCCATAATACTCTAAGTTGTTTGAATCATGTTTTCGGAATTAAAAACAAAATGTATATAATGTTTCTAACGTGCTCGAAATTGTTTAAATCATCCTTTCAGAATTAAAAAAATTACAGGCATTAACGTGTTTGAGATTTAGAAAAAAACACCTTTTTAAAACGGTTTATTCCTTCGAGAAATGGAACAGAATGTGATTTCTTTAGTTTCGTTTCTTTGAATGTATATTTAATCCCTCTAGGAAATATCTAAATGTTAAAAATTTTCATTTCTTCTACTCTGTTCCTTGTTTCTTTATATTTTTTTCTGCAATTGACGAGTATGATTTATGGAATTTTAATAGAATCTAAGACGGGAATAACTGCAAGCGTTGGGAATTGTTCTCCTGGTTTTAAGGGTAAAGTACACCTGAGGTATTAAAATAAGATGGAAATTAAAATAATGTTAGCCTTAGATGCTTCGGCGTAAGAATAGAATTTTTGAATTAATATTTATGCATTATCAGAAATAACTGGAAAAATATAAATACATATTTTCCTTTTCTGGATGAAAGGGGGATATATTTAGCTCATTTTTTTATATATCAAATTTTGTAGCGTGAATAGATGAAAACATTAAAGCTAGTTTATTAATAATTCATTAATTTATATATGTTTTATATTTCCGCTTGCTTAAAATAGCGAAACATAAGGTGATTTCGATTTATTAAATAAAATACAGGGTGGTCAAAGAGAAAATTTGCCAACGTCTGTACTTCTAGCGCCCGTACCGGTTAACCGTTTAAGATGAGATTGCAAATACAGTTATTCGGACATATGCGCTCGAGATTCTGTGAATGACAGTACAGGAGCGCTCACGGCTACGGTTATAGTTGCAGAAAGTCGAAAATATCGAATGGCAGAGCCAACGTTTTCCTCTCGCAAAATGTTCAGCGCATGCTAAAACCCTAAATAGCATTGGAACTGTATCGATATGTCCAAAAACTGGCGTGTTATGCATACCCAAAAAAGAGTTCTGAAAACCGGCCAACGAAACACATCTGCGCGCACGCAGAAAATTTGCATATGACAGAGACCAGACATCGATCACTGATGACAACACATATCGGACAAAATACCTTTATTTAGATCAAACGTTTTCCACATGGGTGCCATCACAGGCAAGTATGCATTTCATCGAGAGACGGTGAACGATACCTCTGAACGCAACATGACATGAGGGATGTTTGCAATCTCACGCGTATGGAACCCTTTAAATCTGACAAAGTTTGCGGCTTGCACAGATAAACTCTGGATTTGAGATGTCCCCAAAACAAGAAATCCATAAGCGTCAGATCGCGGGATTGCGGAGGCCACGGAAAACGATAAGGGCTGAGATGATGCGATCATCAAAATGCTGTTCCAGGACCCTTTAACAAACGTCGCTATATGTGGAGGTGCACTATCTTGCATCCAAACGATGTCACTGAGTGCATTCTGTTTACGCAATTCCGGTAGTAGCGTTCATCCCATTTTGATAATAGAGTTTTATCAATTCACCACGAACTTTCCCAGGAAGAGTAATTTCGTCGCCATGTGCGTGTTCCCGAATGACTACTTCGCGTACCCGCCTGGTTTCTTACTTTGTGGCGATCGGAGTTCTGTGATTGCTATCCTGCCTCTGTTATATGCAAATTTCCTGCGTGCTTCCAGATCGTGTTTCGTTGGCCGGTTTTCGGAAAGGTTTTTTTTGTGCATGCATAACACGTCCGTTTTTGAACATATCGGTACCGTTCCAACACTATTTAGGGTTTTCGCATGCAATGAATATTTTACGGCCGAAAAATGTTGACGTTGCCATTTGACATTTTCGAGTTTCTGTAACTATAACCGCAACCGTCAGCGCCCCTGTGCTGTCACTCACAGGCGGTCTCGTGCCGTTGTTGGTGAGGGTGTTGCCAACCTCCGATGTAAGAAAAATCTTTGTGCCCATATATATATATATATATATATATTGTTACGAAATGCCCAGCCGCGAACTATGCTAGCTTCCTGGCAAAATAGGTTTAGCGTTGCCAGAAAATGTCTAAGAGAGACATGGTTGCCAGATTTGGGGCGAAATCGCCCATTTAGCGACAAAATTGGCCTTATGCCATAGACAGAGCGAGGACATTCTAGAACTCATTCTTATCGGTTTACCACAGAATGTTCTCGAAAGCAAGTCAAAATCTATATAAACCCTGCCCGTACGTGGAGTAGGAGTGTAGCGTGAGTTTTATCGCCAAGAGTATCTTGAGCTCCTAGAACGATTTACCGAGTCGGAAGCTTTGCCGTAGTGCTTTGCCGTGAAGCTGTCTTCACCGTTAAAGCCTCATAGCCTAAAGGCTGTGTTGCTGATTGTTTCAGCCTGTTTGTCGTAATTTTTCGACTACTGTATTTCGTGTTTGGAACTGTCCTGTTATACCATTTTACCATTTACCACTGACCACTTATACCATTTTTACATGCACATTTAAATCTTTACATTAACTTTTAGAAATGTATTACATAAAAAAAAAGTCTTGTTAGGAATATCACAGGTTTCAAGACATAAATATTTATTCAATTTTTAGCAAAGGATCATTAATTTATTTCCCGTGGATATGAAGAAGAATGATACAAGGAATAATTTCTATGATAAATTATGTATGAAAATAAATGTCCCAGGAAGAAAAGTTACTATGGCATTATAAAGAAGCAAAAGCAACTAAGCAAACTGATTTTCTTAAAAAGATTCCATCACAAAAAAGAAGTTTTGAAGAATTTTATTTTATTTCATTTGATTTAATTTAATAGCGCAAAGACACAATTTGTCCAGAAGGGCTATTAATTTCGTTTTGGTAATTTGCGGTCGTCCACTAAAAAACGGCGTTTTCCTTTTCAGATTGTTGCCACCAAACACTAGAGCCCTGTATTACATTCAAATAACTTAAATAATGAAGAATATGTATGAATCTATGTACGTTTCTCGCACTGTAGAAAAAACAACGGTACCTGGAGATACGAAGTTTTGAGTAACGTAGTCTTCCACTTGAATATGAGCATTTGGAAGCCCAAATTTGGAAACTGGAATTTGCTTTATTCTCTATTCCATATTTGTTAAACTTTAAAGAAATTTTTGATTAGAAATTCAGCGATTTCAAAGCGAGCAACGGGAACACTGTACGGCAAAGAAAAAAAAACATTTTTATCTTTTTATCTCACGCGCACGACTGTGTATCGCAAATTCTAGAGATATGCTCTTTTTAAATATTTTGTGCAATTACCGGTGAACTGAATTTTATGGTTTGAGTGCGAAGAACATACTTAATAAATAAAGGTAACCCACAGAACGTTACGAAAAACGTCTCTTTGGGCGTAATATAAAATCTGAAAGCTTTGAGATTATTTATTAGCCCGAAGGAGTGTGAGCTCAGAAGCATTATTAATTTCGTTTTGGCATTTTGCTTCGATTCACTATATATGTCCGTATCCCTTTTCAAACTGTTGCCACTAAAGATTATCGTCATAATGAATAATCTGCATAAATGTATGTATGTTTCTTGCACTGTGATAGAACAGCGGTACCTAGAGCCATCAAATTTTGAATAACGTAATCCTCCTCCAAATATGGGCATCTGGAAGCCCAAATTTGGATTTTTTTTATTGTCAAATTCATATTTTCCAAAACTTTAACGAATATTTGATTAACAATCTCGAGAATTTCAAAGCGTGCAATGGCAACGTTGTGCAGAAAAAAAAACATTTTTATATCCACCGCGCGAGATTGTGTATCGGAAATTCTAAAGATACGCTCATTTTAAAATTTTGCGATATTGCTCTTGAAAACCGAATTTTATGGTTTAAGTGCGAAGAACGTGATATTTAATAAATACAAGTAGCACACACAAAATGTTAAAAAAAACGCCCCTTTGGACGTAATTTAAAATCTGAAATCTTTTTCTTTTTCTGTGTGTGTGTGTGTGCGTATTTTTTTATTCATTTTGTTTTGAAATTGTATTATAAGAGAAAGTTATTTTATTCGATTAATCGATTGCGATGTAGCACTTATGGCTTTGCTTGCGGAGCCTTTTTTTCGTATGACAAGTAATAACTACAAAGTAGACAGCAAAGGCTCCTGAAATTGATGAAAGGAAAACAAAATTTGGCATCCTTTTCCAGTCCTCGTATAATGTGTTCAAACTTGTGCTCTTTTGTCATAAAATATGCAGAAATGTATAAGCTGGGCATAGCCTGGGATTATTATGAATTGTAATAAGCCCGCTTAACGTCCATCTGACTCTTTTCTATGTGTTCGAAAACGCATCAAACCGGACATAGACGCGTGTGCTTCCGCAGACTGGGCTATCAAATTTCCTTTTTGTCAAGGGTGTCTTTGCGCAACCGTATATGCATGGTTTCAAAAGGAGAAGCAGAAAAGAAAAAGAGTCCCCCCCCCCAAAAAAAACCCATTATCGATTTGGTCTTCAGCTTTCTTAGATGGGGATTCTCCCAAGGGATTTCCCCCGTAAAAAGGGGATTTTTAGTCACGTTCGGGAACATGACAAGAATGATAGGTTGCTTGCTGTGTGTCAGGATTTTTAGGTTTTGCTACTTATTGTGTGGCGAATATTTTTCTTTCTTTCTTTTCTTTTTTTTTTAACAAAATATATTTAGAATTTTTTCCTCAAACTGAAATGTTGCGGTGAGTTTTATAAACGACCATTTTGTTTCTTTAATTTCTACAGTTTCATCACAATTTTACTCATTTAAAATATTCCCTGTGCACCTGCATGGATGTTTATTTGTATAACACGAGTCCACCAGACGCCGAGCGGTAAAGTCGCTGAAAACTGGTATTTCCGACATGAGTTCGATTGCAGGAAAATGAACTAGCTGCATGGATGTTTTCATAGTTTTTCTCTTTTATAACGTGTATACGAGCCATTTTACCTTAAAAAATTCTCTACGAAGACATCCTTCCCTTAGGAAGATAGCCCTGGCGGGCTTTGCCATATTCAAAATAAAACAAATCACTAGCATAACTCGTGACAAAAAGAAGAATTAGTTTCTTTTATGATTTGGTTTGGTTTATGTGAGGCTAAGCATTCGAGGGCTATCTGTTTGAGGAAAGGGGTGTCTTCGTGGAGGACTTTCTAAGGGAAACCCGCTAGTATACACGTTGCACATGGGGAAAACCATGTGTAACCTGTATACTAGCGAGTTTACACAGACAACCCGTTCCGGGAATTCGAACATCAGAATGAACTCCCAGTGTTCAGAGACTTTACCGCTCGGCAGTTCGTGAGCCAGTTTCTTTTATGAAAGTCAAACTTAAAATCGTATGGCGATGAATTAATATGTACTGTATATAATAATTTAGATAAGTTGTTTCATTGCAAAATTAAGTAAAACTAACATGGCGGTAATTGTGACAAGGTCTTGATTGAAACACGTAGCAGCGTCAGAAACATAACATTTTGTTCTGATTTAGAAACCATTTGGTTAACAAATTTATGCCGTTTTTGATGTAAGCGCATATCACTGTTCGAAAGGTAAGTCATTGCAGAGGACATACGAATTAAAAATCTTCATCAGAGAATAAAACTGGAAGTGGTGTAACTATAAGTTAAATGGTATACAGACTTATATCGATCCAAGAACATAGAATTTAATATAAACACACACTGCCGACAACTGCCCCAGTAGAAGCATGAAGGTTATAGGTTATAATCTAAGAGTATTCATGGTACTTACGGAAAATCTCATCGACCACAAGAGACGGCGCCAATCGCGCCAACCCCCCCCCCTGAAAAAAAAATTGCGTAAACACAAAAAAAAAGTCCTGTTCTTAATTGTCTTTAAATTTATTATATTATCATTTATTTATATTTAGTTTTTCGTTAACAATTTCCATTATTTTTCCATACTATCGCCATATCGTGGCCATTAACACATTTTTTGAGGCTGGTCAGATTCCATAACTTTGAAAATATTCTACAGCATGCTCTTCTGTAGTAACAGGTCCCAAATTTCAATATTTTTTTTTCCGAAAATGCGTAATAAAGGGGAAAAAGGAGTCTTTACTTAAGAATAATAACTAACACGTGTAGCAAGGCTACACAAAACCCGGCGTGATTGAAGAAGACTTTTCCATTTTTGGCGAAACATCGCGTAGTTTGGCGTCTTTTCTTTAATAGACAAAAATGTTAGACGGGTTTTTACGTAAGTACCGTATCCGTATACTAAATGTAGGCTATGGCAGTCTTTACACACGTAATGGTCACTTTTGCAGAAATACTAAAATATTAAATTTCAGTTGCCTTTGATACTTTCGTTGGTTTACGTAGCTTACAGTAGGAGATATTTTCCCCTGCTATCTTATCAGTCTCTTGGAGATGTATGGGGCTTGACCTCTGTGATATCCGTATATATCCTCTAGAGGAGGGGAATTTGTCAGAGAGGAAGTTTTGAGCACTTGAGCACATGTCTTGAAAGCAGACCGGGCGCTTGGGAATGAGTTCTTTCGATGAATTTTGAGATGTGGTCTGTTAGGTAAAAATATCTCATTTGTTCATAGAGCTGGGGGTACTTATTTGTAATAGCCTCACCCCCCAAGATTGAATCACCATTCAACCGAGATATCTGTCCAAAATCTGGCTGCGTGTTCTTATGCCTCGCCCAAGTGATCGTGTATTAGCAAGGTGTTACATTTTTGCTCTCGCCACGTGTTGTTATAGTGTTCATTGTTGATGAGATTTTCGAATTCGTGTTGCTTATTTAAAAATACATTCATTACATTTTTTGCAAATATGATGCTGATAAGATACTGGCTTCCTCTCTTCGCGAACTGAATCGCACTAAGAATCCTGCTTCCCCCCGCAGAATTAGGGCTGGTGTTCAATCTCTTTCCCGGAACCTTAGAAAGATCGGCGCAACGCACCTGAGGCCACAGGGCGTCACTGGTCCTGAATTTGCTACCTACCAGTCGCTCGGGCTGCCCGTGGCAGAGGATCATTGCTCAACGTACCCAAGACCCTACTCCGGGCTACTAGAGCCATTCTGCTCTAAAACGTGCCAGACATCGGGCCGGCCAATAAGTGACCTTTTCGGAGCCTCCAGAATCACTAGATTTATAATTTGTAGACCCCCGTGGCCGAGACTGTCTAGGTATAGATCTTAGCCAGTAGCTTCGCAGAGACCTCCGAGGATTATGATGTTGATAATCTTTGATTTGAGTAATGAGGTGGATGTCATATTGTATTTTCAAGAAACAAATCTTTTACCTGACAAGCGAGTAATCGAAAACGGCAAGAACATTAAATTTTATATTAACGATGAGACCGTTTGGAGGCGGAATGTTAAAAATTGCAAAATGCAGAAAGACCTCCATGTTGGAAATTGATTCAGTGGTTCCAGACTATCATTCTTCACTGCTGTTAGATTTCAATATGTTTGGGCAGAGGAGTTGACGTCCATGAAATGGTGTAACAAACAACTTATAAGTGCTGTAGTTCACTAGAATAAATACGTGCTCTAAAATAATTATAATAATAATAAGGAGAACGAGAAGGATTCTTAACAATATTCTTAAGAAACTACATGTGAGTATTATTGTTATTATTCTATATTGTGTTGTTTATTTTTACATTCGTGCTCCACGAGCTTGGCGAAATTATAGCTGAGATCTTGGCGAAATTCTAAAATAGCCAAATGTGATCGGAGACCACTATAACAAAGAAGTACCGAGTTGGGTAACTAGTTTGAGCCTGGAAGATTTAAATGAGGTTTTCAATTTAAAAAATCTTAGCTTTAATTCCATCATGCCAAAAGAAAAGTGTACATGCTGTGTTCAAAATATATGACTATATATCCATTCTCTGTAACTTGGGATAGCGCTGTTTGATGAATGCAACGTACAAGTTTAGCGGAAAAGCTTACTTTGTATTCCTTATGGCTCTGTCATAACGGAGTTTCGTATAAAGAATAATTGGAATCCTTATGTTTGCACCATAGCAGAAATTTGTAAATATCTTGAATTATATTAATATCTTTGTCCAATCATCTATATGCCCACCAGCGACCGAGTGGTAAAACTGTTGACCATCTAAGGTTCAAATCCCGACGAACAGTTTGGCTGCGTAAGAGTTTATGTAGTTTTTTTTCTAATCTCTCTTTGCCATAATCTAAATAGTCCTAATCTTTTTACGATCGTTTGCACAACTTCCTAAGGATATCCTTTGTCCATAGTGACACTACATTAACCTCTTCCAATGCAATTTACCTCCACGAAACTTGGGCCTATGTGTTATGCGTCATCGCGTGGTAAACAAGCCAGACTGATGCTTGAGAACAGTCACAATACGAGCCGAAACGTAAATGCCTGTGTTATAGTCAGTTTTGCGCGATACTGCTGGCGTGGAAGTAAACTTTAATCCTTCTGCCTCTCGTAGATATTATAAATATATTATATTTTCTAGTAAATAACAGTTTCAATATTACATTTCATAAATAAACAGCACTTCAAGGAAGTCAACTTTAATCCTTAGTGGAAGTAAACTTTAATAAACTGTTTTCACTTAAATCTTTTTGCATTTTGTAAGGGTTTATTAAAGTTCACTAACTGAACTGATTCGTAGCAGCAATTCTGAGAATCGTGACTAACTCTTTTGGTGTACTGATAGAAACTAACAATAGATTACGACCGTGAAATTAATCTGATAGTGTTCACGAGCCCAGCTCGTGATGTTTGTTTGGCCCGGCTTTCTGTTCATGAGCCTAGCTTTCGATGCTATGTTTGGTCCGGTCTTCTATTTACGAGCTTGGTTCGTGATGATTATGTTTGGCCCGGCTTTCTGCTCACGATCCTGGCTCGTGATGTTTATGTTTGGGACAAAATCTTCACCATGAGTCAGACATGTTAAAGCACGGGAAGGAGTTAAATTAGAAAACGCCGTGTTATTTCATTCTCGACTACTAACCACCGGGTTACAGAAATATTCAAATGAACTTAACAAAGCTTCAAAGTATGTTCTTAATTACTTAAAATTACTCCAGTGTAGAATCTGTAGATGGAAAGAATTAAAATTAATTATAGAATTAAAATAGAATAAATAGAATAAATAGAATAGAATTAAAGCTTCGCAAACTTCTTCGAGATAGCGGAGATACGTTTCTAAAGAAACTACTGAAATACTCAGCAGCATTACAACATTCTCATTTTCAAGTCTTTATTGCGTTCCTTCTAAGAATCTTTCTTCTGTTATAAGAACAAAAGGCAGATGATGCTATTCAATAGGTCTTACAGTCCGTATAATGTATTTGCTTCTGGTAAGCATTCATAAACATATTACTTCTTGCTTGTATCAAATTTACACCAGCTCAGTCGAATATTGAAAATGAAACTATGAAAAAAAAATTGGCTTTAAAAATAGTAACGATAGAAATATTTTAAACTTAATAGGCGTAAGAGAAGAACTGAAATTTTAAAAATACCCAAAATTCAGTCTTAACATTCTTCGAAAGAGTTGTGTCGTGTGTTATAATCATGTCGTTTTAAACTGTTTGGGCTCAGCAAAATATTATTCCGCATACCGAGCATTTGGCGTTAGATTATTGTTTGAAATGTTTTCAAGAATTAAATATACACTTAAATTTTATATTTACTTATATAAAATTCTTTTGTCGTACATACATATGGAAGAGAATGTATTTTAAATATAATTTTATAACGCATTTTCATTCTACTTTCAGCATACCATCATGGTGTAACTAGGAGCAAGCTTAACGCATATTTGGGTTGTCCGGGGAAACAGATTTAAACTGTAAAAGTGCACGTCGAAGCCAGTATTTGGCGCATGATATTGCAGTCGTAGATTATTAAATAGTATAAATTTTGCTAATCTTTAAGAAGCCAAAATATTCAGATATAAGAATAATTTCTGATTCATCATTTTTTTGGTCCAAAGGGGCTTTGTCCTTGAAGGACTATTGTTTTCGTTTTGGGATTTAGCGATGATTTACTGTAAATGTCCGATTCACTTTTCAAATTGTTGCCACCAAACATTATCGCCCTGTATTATATTTTAAGAAATTAAATAATGAAGAATCTGCATAAATGTATGTATGTTTCTCGCATTGTGATTAAACAACGACACCTAGAACCATCCAGTTTTGAATAACATCCGTTTCCACCCGAATATGGGCATCCTCAAGCCCGAATTTGGTATTTGTTTTATTATGTATTTCATCTTTTGTAAAACTTTAACGAATTTTTTATTAACAAACTAACGATTTAAAAGCGAGCAATGGCAACACTTTATGCTCATTTTAAAATTATTTTGCGATAATGCTTTTGAACTGAATTTAATGATTTACGTGCGAAGAACATGGTACTTAATAAATAAAGGTAACACACAAAATGTTAAAAAAATCCCTTTGGACGCATTTTTATGTTATTTACCCCTTTGGACGAAATTTAAAATCTGAAACATTTCAGACTTTTTTTTATTTGACTCGGTTGCGTCAAAGCACATTGGAGTTTTTTTGTCTAAGAGGAGGGATACTTTCGTAGAGGGTTTTCAGAGGAAACAAACTGACTCGTGCTTACACTATATATGATGCTATCGAAAACATATTCAATCCATAAATACCTAGAAGATTTAATTAGTTTTCATATACATGGAAATGAAAATAATTTAACAAACTACAATCTTACTTCAACTACAAACTTCTCTTTTAATTTATAACTTGGAGGAATCTGCACTTCAGGCTTTTAGAAAGGCTTCTGGTGAAGGCGTTTTTCATATCACGATTATAAAATTAGAAACTTTGAATTTCGCCTCAAGTAGAAGTGGGCAGGTTTGGTTTATTTGATTATAGCAGAGCATGCGAGGGCTATCTGGCTAAAAGAACTTTTTAAGGCTCGTATACACTTTACACAAAGAAAAACCTGGAAAACGCCTCGAAGGCAGTCTGTTCCCCGGGATTCGAACCTCGGACCGAACTACCAGTGTTTAGCTACTTTACCGCTCAACAACTAATTCCTAAATTCACGGCAGACTACATGGGAAGTACGACTCTAATCATATGAAACACTGCTTAAAACTCTAAATTAGAATTGGCGTTCTAGAATCTTATTATTTTTTGAATCGTTAGGATGTTTGGTATACTCTCTGCAAATAATATACCGTGGTTAAAAATCCAAGTATTCTTACATTGTTGCATGAGATCTCTTATAATCAGCCACTTTCTTGGTATAATATACTTTGCACATGATAATGAGATATTCTCGTTCAGATTTGATTTATCTAAGCTATATTAATCTAGATATCAAACCTCGACGAAGCTGCATTTCAGTTTATATAGATTGCTCTGTTCTGTAGTTTCCTTAAGTATTATTTTACAGTGTTTAATAACTTTATTAATTTACAGTGAATAGTGAAACTTTAATGTTCATGTTTGAGATGTAATTCTTAAACTATATTGTTGTTAAATTCTTTCTTTTGATCGGGGTAAAATTCTTTCAAGTTAGCAGAAAAGCTTGCACAGCAATAGGCAGTTTTTGCGTTCTCACGGGCGGAGAATTTTTGGGTCAAGGATCGGCAGCCAGCTGCATTTTTCGTTCCCTTTTCTTGTGGAGGAGAACATGGTTATTTACTTATTAATTTGAGAAAGGGATTAAAGGTGTAAATTGAGATGGGTAGTAATTTAAATTAAATTGAGGGCAAGTAATTCTTTCATAAAAAGAAAGGTTAGGTTAGGTTATTCAATATTAGGTTAGGTTATTATTATTATTATATTGTTTCTTCTTCACAAGATTTTTGAATGTAATAGCTAAAAATACTTTCCTTCTTTACGTACCACCTATTTTTTCTCTTCCGTAACACCGGTTGGGTAAGCTTAGGTTAGGTTATTCAGTTGGGGCAAAGTACACGAGGGCTATCTGCCTAAAGGGAGGGATGCCTTCGTGGAGGACTTTCTAAGGGAAACTGGCTCGTGTACACGTTACGCATGGGGAAAACCACGAAAACGCCCATGCAGCCATCCCGTTCGCGGGATTCGAACCTTGGACCGAACTACCAGTGTTCAGTGTCTTTACCATAAAAAGAAAACTTTTAACTGAATATTGATGTGCATTCAATATTCTATCCAGTAGTTTGATTGTTACAAGTTGAATTATTTCTTATTGGAAAATTGAAATATGAGTTGTGTAAAGTACATAACTAGTAAATTTTTGTTGTACAATATTGATAGTTGTACAGATTGTCGTATGGGAACTTTACGAGTAATGTTTTGGAAAATTTTTTGTAGAGTTAGTCTGATCAGCTATCCATAATTCAAATTTTTTGTATATTAAATAAATGTGTGTTATTGATTTACTATTGTGTGTTTCTTTTTTTTTTGTTTTGTTTTTGTTTTCTGTGTGTGTGTTTTTTATCTTGTGGTCTACTGTAGGTCACCCATGTGATCCTTTCGGAAAACATGGTTAAACTTCCATTCGAACCTGGGTAGTTTATTGTGGCCGTAGGAGAATTTAATGAGGTTTAAAACTATACGATCAGATTGATTAATTTAACTGAACTGGTGTTTTGATTTCTGAGTCTTATCTTTCCCTGGTGTTTTGAATTGTTCTGTGTTATATTTAAATGAAAAGTGTTAGTGGCTATCTCTAAAATTGTATTGAAATTTATGTGTTTTACAGGAAGCAGAGCTGATTTAGTTAGTTCTACTGAGAGATAGCGTGTTGATGATTTTGTTTCAGAAATGCATCTAACATGATTAATAATGTTTAATTTTAACAAAACACCAGGGAGAATATTTTCATTTCTTACTGAACTTAAGAGTTGAGAGTTGATAGGATAAAACTTAATTTACTGTGTTGAGGATTTATGAAAATTTAATCTAGCTTAAGGCATTAATTATTTTGTCTTCAATCAACAGTCTCTTTGAATTGATTTTATGAATTTTAATGTATTTTTATGAGAATTTTAAATTTGTATTTTAAGTTTGTCACGGCACCAAGAGGTTGAGTATGCAGAAAAATTTAAAAATTAAAATAAAACCCACAAAGTTTTAGCTTCGCAACAGCGCAATATCTTTTAAAGCTGTGTGAAGATATTTTTATGGTAACATATCAGGCCGAAGACACGGGGAGTGCACACTAGTTCCACAGAAAACACGATCTACGTTTCCCATTAAATTAAAACTGTGTTAACTGAACTTTAATCTTATTTTTCTCGATTAAATTTGAATTATTTAAATTAAGACAAAGTACTTTGGGACTGTACAAATAACCCTTGAATGCTTTACCGTAATCGACATAACCCTAATCCGGAGCTATACGCCCAAGGGAAGGAATGCTTTCACGGGGGACTTTTTAAGGAAAACTGGCTCATATTCACGATACGCATGGGAAAAACTCCATGCAGCCAACCCATTTGCGGAGGTTTAAACGAGGGTCGAACTATTTAGTGTTCTGCAAATTTCCGCTCGGCTGTTCATCCACAAGCGATCGAGCTGTAAAGTCGTTAAACGCTAGTAGTTCGGTCTGAATTTCAAATCCCGAGAACAGGCTGGCTGCATGAACGTTTTCGTGTATTTCCCCATGTGTAACGTGTATACGATCCAGTTCTCCTTTAGAAAGTTCTCCACGAAATCATCCCTTTCCTTAGGCAGGTAGCCGTCTAAGCTTTGATGTAATTTCATAAATCCAAAGAAACCTCTCAGCGATATTTCGCTAAAAATGGAAAAGTCTTCTTCAAAAACGCTGGGTTTGGTTTAACCTTGATTAAACGTGTTTAGTTATTATGCTTGAGTAAAGACTCCTTTTTTTCCCTCTATCACGCATTTTAGAAAAAACATTATCAAAATTTGGAACTTGCCAACTACACAGGAGCATGCTGTTGAATATTTGCAAAGTTACGGGATCTTACCGGCCTCAAAAAATGTGTTAATGACCATGATATGGCGATATTATGGAAAAAATAATGTAAATTTTTAATGAACAATTAAATATAAATAAAGGAAAATATAATAAATTTGAAAGAAAAATAAGAATAGAACGTTTTCTTTACTGTATTTAGTATTTTTTTGGTTTGGCGCGATTGGCGCCGTTTCTTGTTGTCGACGGGATTTTCCGTAAATGCCATAATTTCTTGTGCTTTAGATTCTGAAAATCTTCATTTGTTATACGAGCTTTCTTACCTCCAAACTTCTCTTTTGCTTTCACATTTTTACATCTGGCAATGGATGCATTCTTATTTGTGTTTAATATCTGAAGCGTAAAAGTACAGGTAAAAGTATGTAGGACACCAGGCCATTCACTAGGGGTCAACTGGTAATGCCTTTCCATACTAACTACCCCCCCAAAAAAATTGTTCTTGTACAGAGTGAAAACAAAATTATGAATGTACTGTTAAAATAGCAGCATGTCAAGTCCGAAGTGACTCGAAGACTTAAAAACTGTATAAAGGGCTTTGTTTTCGCTCTCTGTTTTTTAAGTCGTATTACAGATTCCATTTGAAATTTAATGTAAAAATGATGATGATGAAGTAAAAGCACCACCTGCTTATTGTCCCGCAAATGCCACAATAATAAATATCGTAATTACAAAATAAATATGTTTTAACGCTCGCATTATTTGGGTTCATAGCTTCGGCATCCAACGAGATTAACTAAAAACATAAATACCAGTTAGCCTTGTATATTTCGTTTAATGTCTAAATTATGAAAATGCGACACAACTACACGTTGAAATTTAGAAAGTCAGAAATCGGTTGCGAAATAATCGGCTTATTAATTTAATTCTATTATGTTATCTTCATTTGCGTTATTCTCTGATTTTTCAAAATTTTTAACATAATCTAAAGAATCGCTTGCTTTTTTCAAGTCTTATTAATGCTATTTAATATCTGAAGAATACCCTTGTAAATAATACCTATTTATATTAACTCACAGGGTGGTTTTGGTTCCAAATATTAAAGTATTAATGATTTCGTTTGTTTAAAGGCTGATACGTAATTAGTTGTTAGAAGTTGAAAATTCAAATTATTCGTCATATGTCTTTATTTTTTTTTTTTCATTTTGGGTATCTTAGGATTTCTGAATTATTATATATTCGGGTATATTAGGAGATAGAGTGCAAAAAATTACATTATTTCTTATAATACTCATATTTATACAGTATACTGTTTGTTTAAAATACGCAAAAAAAGCAAACAGATTTATGCACGTGTTGAATCATCTCTGTCTATTTTGAAGGCTAAATTTAGAATAAAATTTTGTCGCTGTCGAAGGTTATTAGTTTATCTACGTAGTACTTACATTTTATCCCATCGACCATGGAACTGTCGCCAAGTGTCGCCATTAAGCGCCATTTGTGGATGAACGCGACGTAAAAACACGCCTATAACATCTGCGATTTTGTTTATGTAACAGTGATTAATATTTGATAAACCAAGCTTTTTATGAACGAGCATATAAATTAACTGTTATTGCTGTACTTTTTTCCTTGAATTTGGAAAAAAATGACTAAAATTTCGGACTCTCTTCTACAGAACAGAAAGCAGTAGATTTCCAAAGCTTCGCGATCATACCGTCAGAAGAACTGTGCATTAATGATCACATACATTCAGCCGAATATGCTCAACGAAACCGTAACAGCTTGGAACTATTATTGGCGGGAAATTTGTACTCATATCGATCTAAACAGAGCATATCGTCTAACAAAATAGTAAAACTGGGAATCTTTTTAAGAAGCGAAATAGAGAAGCCGGTAGAATACTAGTTGTTTATTAGATAAACAGGAATGTGTTCCTTCAGAATTCCGCAAGAACGGTTGGTGGAACTTTGGTGGTATCTTCGCCAACTTTCACAGTTCGGTAGTAGCCAACATTCAAGTTCGACGGTATAATACGTAAGTACCATGTTCCCACATAGGCGTGTTTCTTTTCCCATTAGAAATATTACTTGCTTCTTTTCATTTTTCGTAACTGTAAGGAAAAAAATAAAAGCAAAGCTTTTATTCAGTTATTGGGTGAAATTTCAAAAATATTTGAGTTCTTATTGTCTAAAAGATTATAATGCACAATGTTTCATTTTAAATTAAATTAACAATTTGTATTTGCATTTTTTCTCACCTTAAAAGTGAGGTATTTAAAGAGTGACATTCATGAGCAATTTACTATATTAAGCAAATAATGCTGAGTCAACTTCAATTTTTTTTTTTATTTTACTTAACTCCCCATTGCGCTGTGAAATTTCAAGGTGTATTTATTCGCAGAATGAGGTAAATATTAGAAAGAGTCTCTGAATTCGGCATCGATTATTCTTTCGCTAAAATTAACTCTCTGATGCACGAGAAAAGAAGTAAAATCCTAGTACACCCTACGGCCTTGGCGCGATTTCGAAATCTAATGCTAATACTAAAATGACGCGTTTACGTTTGTAGCGAAATTTTTGCCAGAAGCCTCGCCATAACTTCGCGTAGACAAAAACGTAAATAAAATGATAACCTCTGGAAGATAATTCCATAAACATACAGTAAGACACAAGAATGTAAACAAGAATTAGAAAAAAAAATTTTTAACATGTACACTGCACAAAAAAAAAAAATTCGGGCAGTTTCGGTAACTGCCGTTCTACTGGACCGATAGATGAAATTCAACTTGCGTTTCTCGCGTCTCGAAAGCCCGGCCTATGATATGAATTAAATGTATATCGTCAGTCAGTCAAGTAGAACGGGAGATGTAGATTTGTCATTTTTTTTTTTTTTTGCTTAGTGTACATCACTAGAAAAACGAAAATAAATTTTTAAATCATTAAAAATCGCTAAAACTCAAATCACTCATGTACACGAATTCAGAATGGCTATACGATTAAGAACTGGGGAAAAAAGCAATAATCCACCATCTTGCCGAAACCATTGATACAGAATGTAAACTTTATCGCCTCCTTAATGTCGCCAAATCTCTTGAGTACTGTATACAAGGATTAGGCGGAAAAGGGAACTTCGTTTATGAAATTACGGGAAATGTCCGCGGCGTATACGAAGCAGCTGTCTGACCAGTTTAAATCAACCTTCTTAGTTGAGCCAATGATAGAGGTTACTGTTTTATTGCTTCGAATTAGACACAATTAGCATAATTAATTTATTTATGTGATTAATTAAAACATAGATAAGATTTATTTCTATTGAGTTGAGTAACTATAGATAAAATACCTAATTATTTTAGTTATTTCTTTTATCTGTGTAATAATTGTCTTACGTTTACGGATAGTGATCGTGCTAGGCTAACAACAGTTGTTAAAAATTCCAGTTTAAGGCTAGAAATTTTATCTTTAATCTTCATTTCAGTCTGATGTCGTGTGAAAAGCAAAAGTTTTATCTTTAGCATTTGGTTTTGGGATTATTTTTTTAACGGAACAGCTGACACAGCGATAAGTAAATGGATTAAATACAAAATATTCTTGCAGAGTTTCATTGTAACGTACTGCTTTCGAAACAATGATTTTCAGAAAATCGATACTTTTACTTTCCAGTCCTTTATAAAAAAATTATAATCATAAACGTGTGTTTCATTAAAATTTTGGGCCTTTTTCAGGTAATTTCTGAAGGATAAGTCTGAAGTATTTTACAACATTTTGTGCATAAATAATTATTGTTTTCGAAGGAAGTACCAATTATTCAATTAATAACGAACAGCAGATGTACGCTGCGCAAAAAAAAATGGGACAGTTCTATATCTCCCGTTAAGCTGGGCCGATTGACGAAATTCAAATTGCGTTTTCCATGTCTCGAAAGCGCGACTTAGGATATATATTAGATTTATATATAGAATTATTCTGATATAGGTATTTTGACACAAAATCGGACTTTCTCTGAAATAACATACCAATTTTTTTTTCATATTTCGATTCTGCCACTCAAATTATGCCTAAATATTACATTTTGTAAAATTGGTGCGAGATTTATGGAGAAATTCAAAAATTTACTTGGTGAATTTTTGCACTTTGAGCCAAGAATAGTTCACTTGGCAAACTTCTTAAAATGTGGCAATCTATTTTCCTTCCCTTCCGTAGTGCAGGGGAGGGTAAAAAGTCACATCGTTCTACTTTCAAATAATTTTAACAGAGTGCGTAAACATACTTTCGTTATCCTCGCTTATAATAATTACGCCAAATTTCAAAACGGGCCAAAATGGGAATTCACGTAGATCTTAAAATAAATAAATAATAATAATAAATAATAAATAAATGAATAAAAAACCCTAATGATTTGCAGGTAGGTTTAGAAATACATCTACTTTAAGATGATGGCAAAAATTTTATAGGTTATAATTTAAACTATTTTTCGAAAAATTTATAAAAATTATTTAAAAATACAAATTTTTTAAAATAAATCCTAAAAAATTGGTGAATTTATTTGGAATGAACATAAATTTCGAACCGTATAAGAAGGAATCAAATGCGTTTCATAAAAAAAGAGATATTAATAAATACATGCCAAACTGAATTAACATTGAGGAGCTAAAATTTTGAGAGTTAATTTTTTAAAAACTACTCGTGCGATTTTTACAAAACTTGACAGTTTGGCATCATTTGAGTCGTAGAATCGAGATATGGAAAAAAAATTGGCATGTCATTTCAGAAGAAGTCCGATTTTGTGTCAAAATACCTATATCAGAATAATGCTATATATAAATCTAATACATATCCTAAATCGCTCTTTCGAGACATGAAAAACAGACATTAAATTTCGTCAATCGGCCCAGTAGAACGCAAGACACATGACTTGTCCCTTTTACTTTTCACTTGCTAGCCAAATGTACTGAACACTTTCATAAGTGAGAACAGAGCCATCAAAGTAGTTTGTATATGTGTTCTCAGTTTCTTATTGATTACTTTAACAGTTTAAATGTCGATAAATTCAGAATTGCGATATCTGCAACCATAATTCACGAAATAGGCAATTAGAAACGCAGTAGATGACGAAAAAGTGCATGCTAAAATTATTAGAAAAAAGAAAGCATCTATTAAATAAATTACAATAAAATACGTAATTGTAAATACAATATGTGATATAGTAAAAGTAAAGAAAAACCAAAGTACAATCAAATAAATCCAAATATTTAGAAATATTTGCAGCAGCATCTGTATAAATAATAATAATAAATAATAAATAAATGAATAAAAAACCCTAATGATTTGCAGGTAGGTTTAGAAATACATCTACTTTAAGATGATTACTAAGAATCATTGTTTCAGAAAACGACTGAATGCCAATCGATATACATACATACATCGATTTCATGTTTTATATTAAGAAGAAGGTTTGAGATAAGATACTTCGAGACATCTGATTGTAAACCGGAAGTTTACACATCTGATTAATGAATAAATGGAATTACTTCATTTTAGCTCTAGAAATGCATTTACCACATTCCTATAAAACATACCGAAGGCATTAATATTCCCTTCCACATTCTTCAGAACACTTCCAGTTCAATCGAAAGAAAAAAGAAAGCAAATGTGGAAGACATAAATACCATGCATATTCCTTCAAGGAAACAGCATGGTCCTTATCATGTAAACAGCCCTTCGTAAGGGAAATAAATTTTAGGGTTCTCTCCTTGGAACTGCGAAAGGAAATGCAAAGGGGGAAATATTACGAGCAGATAGCAAAGTAGGAGGGGGACAAAATGAATTATTAATAGGGAAGGTTACTGCGCCTTGTGCGAAATGGCCCATGCAGCATTCTGCAAGGCGTAGGGGAGGGGAGCGGAGTAAGAATTTTCACTTGGTTACGTTTTCGAAAGTTTTCGCCAGCTAACAGATTTCAATTCTTGAGAGTTCTGATCTGCTTCTTCTTTTTCTTTCTGTCTGTCCTCTCCAGTTTGCTTCCAAAATTTTTTATATATATGTATGTATACTTTGATATATTTTCAAAATGCCCTGATCGATTGTTCAAAGTGTTTTTAAAAAACAGTTTTTGTGCACTCTTGAAAGTGTCATGTTCTGGACTCCGTGTACAAAGTAAGAGACTGTGTAAATTGTTCATTTTCTTTTCACAATTCTTTTATCATCCTGGGATCATCAGCGGCCGAGCGGTAAAGTCGCTGAACACTGGTAGTGCAGTCTGAGTTTAAATTTCCATCGAATAGGCTGGTTGCATGGGCGTTTTCGTAGTTTTGTGACATGTATACCAGCCAATTTCCCTTAGAAATTTCTTCACGATGGCACCCCTTACCTTAGTCAGACTTTTGTGGGAAATGTAGCATAATGAAATGTTATAAGGAATTATCTTATCCCGCCGTTCATTTGTCGTCTTGTAAATCTTCGCTCGTGCAGATAATAACTGAAGATCCGTGGTTTGAATACTAGCGAAGGCATAGCTTATTATCCATATTATGACATAATTTAAATAGTTACCACACTGGTTCTCGCTGTAAGATGTTGAGATCATCGATTCGTCAGCACTTGGATTTAGTCGACTAGGTCTCGTAGCTCTCCCTTGTCGCCTTTTAAACAAGGATGAATGTTAGCAATTTTAGCATTTTATTGAGTGTATCCTCACAGTGGAATTGGGATAAAGTATTTTGAGATGTATGCGAGCCAAAATTCTTGAAATCAAAATAAAATTACTCTTATAAAAATCATATATATGTGTAAGAAAAATAAATAATATGCAAAAGATTAGCGCTGTACATTCCCCTTCTGAATTCTAAAAATAGTAATCTCTCTCTCTGCACTGCGTCATTTCTAGATTAGTTCATGTCATATGACTCTTTCATAATAATTCTGGTGATGTGATGTAAATGGAACTAAAACGCAAGCAGCCAATAATAATTTTACAGAAGTATTAACTATCCAATCAAAACGCATTGTAAACCAAAACTAAGTCATCATTCTGAATTAAGATTTAACCCCGAATGTAATGCACTCGCTCGCTACTCTTCGGCCTAGTTGGACTGTTGTCTGCTGCTTTCTTCTTGGTGTTACAAAGTCATCAAAAATGTAAATCTCTTGAAATCGGCACAAATAATGTGCCAAGTTGTTTGTGGCCGTAATATGTTTACTGAAACTAAAATGAAGATTTAATCTGCCTCGACTGCCAAATTTCTTCTTCAGCGTGGATCGGCATCTCAGCATTCTATGACA
>KK117036.1:125590-158498 GCA_000611955.2 Stegodyphus mimosarum
TTATTACTGTTAAATTTGTAATTATTATTTCATATATATGTATTTTAATTATACATGGACGTAGTACCCCAGACATGCTTCTTGGGATAAAGTAAAATTACAAAAATTGAACAAAAGAGCCATTTAGTGCAAGTATCGAATAAATACACCAAAATATCATAAACGAATTGAGGATAGTCTAGACGTTAAGTGATATTGAATCCCTATTTCTTCACACTGCCCTAAAACTGAGTGATCCAGGGATTTAGCCACAAAAAGAGGAGAAATTCACTAAGTAAGAGAGGATCATATGCTGTTAAGTGTCGATCACACCTGAGAGATTGCCTAAAACACACGTGTCACGCTCTATCCTCCTTCTCATGGAGCCAATTTAAAAGGGAAAGACATCTCTGTTATTACAGCTTGTTACTCGGTCTATTAAATAGCAAAGAGCTCATCCATCTGCTCTGATGTTGTTTTCCATTAAAATTTTCTGGCAGGTTAATTCTCGTGGAACTGACCGCGCCGTCATCGGCGCTAGAGATTAGATGAAGGAAAACACCCGGAACCTTCCCACCCCTACCTCTTTGGAAAGGAAGCTTAAACATGGATGTTGATGAAATTTACCGCCACGAAAAGAAAGAGAGAGGTCAACAAGGAAAGGCATCGAAAACAAAGGACTTGCCACTGTCAATAGAGCTCCCGCTGTCATTAATTGGGTTTGGCATTTATTGTGGAGCCGCTGTCGACGATAGATGGCGCTACGAGACGCGCGAAATTAGCCTTTGGCCAAACAGAGATAATGGTTTTGTTTTATTTTTGGCACAGTCATTTCTTTTCGGTTTGGGGTGTTAAGATGAGAATGCATAGATGTTTTCTGGATTAATTTTCAAATTTGCTTTGAAGTAAGACCTTGCAATGAAAAAGAATGGGCGTAGATTCGATTTCCTGATGATACAATAATTTATTCGACATTTGTATTATTACCAATACTAAATACGTTAGCCGTTACAAGATCAGATTTTTTTTCTCCTCATTGATGACATTAAATGCGTCTCCATTTTATTGCAGTCATTCAAATACACCCAATACTCATGTATTTCGGGCCCACCAGCGGCCGAGCAGTCCCTGATCACTGGTAGTTCGGCCCGACGTTTGAATCCTTCTGGGGTTTTCTCCATGTGTAATATGTATACGAGCCAGTTTCTCTTAGAATGTCTTTCACGAAAGCATCCCTCCCTTTAGGCAGATAGCCCTCGATGCTTTGACAGAATCAAATAAACTAAACTCATCAATTGCGATAACATTTTTCCCTTTTTGTCCGAATAATTGTTTCTCATACAAAATTCTGCATCGCATTTAGCTTTCGCCAATATGTCGTGGAGAAAGACGCTGCACATTACTTTTTTTCGTAGGTTTTAGATATCGAATATCCATGGCTTTCGTAGCGTTTTCACTTCGCTGTAGGAAGTAAAAGAAGTATTGTAATCACGAAAAATTCCGGGTTTCATATTTCAACGGATATCCATTTTGACCACTATCGAATGCAACTCGGCTCAATGAGCTCAGCTTTTTTAATTCTTATATGATAGTAAATTGTACATTTTTTTCCTTTAAAAATGATTGAATTATGTTGTTCTTATCTTCCGGTTCAGTTTTTTATGACTGTAGTGAATCCGCATGCAATTGTTGTAGAATTATCAACAATTTAAAATTGTTTAAGCGCAACTAAGCCTAATTGCTCTTACCACAGCAGCCATGTTTGTTTATATTTGAAACTTAGAAGAATAGTGTAATGAATTTTGCTGAGTGAGACCAGAAAGAAACTTTAGTTTGTGCACGGAAAGATCTGCCTTCTTGCCTACTGGCCGAATTGCTTGCTTTTGCGTAGAAACTGTAATTTTAATTGTCCTTTTGTTTTAGTTATTTTAACTGTATTTGGTGTTTCGTGTTTTTTTTATATCTTTCAAATTTCAGTGAAGACATTTTGAGTTTTTATGTATTTTTGTCTTGCCACGAGGTAAGAACTGAATTAATTGAATGAGAACTATATCTCTAATACCATTCGAGGAAATAAGTTGAAATGAAATGCAGGGAAAAAACTGCGAATCGTTTAATATTCGGTATAAGGAAGTCATGTGATGTGTACATCAGATTTTTTAACTAGATACGAATAATTTTCTTCGGAGAGAGTGCAAACATATCTTCCATCCGTTGCTTCTTCAAAAGCGCCATTTCGCTTGCAAACAAAACTGTGAAGTAGCAGACGATAATTTATATTTACAAAAATATACTTGCAGTTAAAAAAAATTCCAAGCAGTCAATTTTTTTTCCTAGCAAAGCAAAATTATGTAAAAAATTGCCAACAGCCTCTGTAAAAGAAATAGAATTTCCATCATTTTCGAATATTACAATATGCTTCCACTTAAAATCTGAATCCGGGCTCTGCATAGTGAACCTATCCAGTTCCGTAAATGGTCTTCGTTTAAAACTATCTCCTCAGCTTTGATGCGTTAAAATTTTCCGTTATCTTGTCGTCTAAGCACCCTCAAGGTAAAATCCCCGAGAGTCCTGTTGGCGAATTTTGCGCGCAATTTTATGCTAATGGCCCTTTCGGCTGATAACTGTAACCGTGCCCGTGAACATGTATTTGCATTTTGATTTACCGTAACGATGCATTTGCGCGCGGAAGTCTTTCTTATTCTCCCTAGTGGAAATATTTCATTCAAGAACACTTTTCCTTTCATGATTGCAAGGAGTTTATCAGTATTCCAGCAACAAAAACCTAATATCCATGCATTGAAAAGTTGAAGAACGAACAAAGACAAAACTTTCTGCATCAAGGTTCCCGCCGTTTGCGTATCCTCGCTGCTAAAGTGATTTAAAGCTTATAAACAACTGACTCCTTTAGGAATTAGCTTAGGCCAGCTTTTACCTGTTTGGGCATAAATTACTGTATGTTTCCTAAATGTCTGCAAAACACCGAATTTAGATCATGTTAGTTTACAATCCAGAAATATATACCACATTCACTCAATGTGTTTGTAAAGCTAGTAGCAGATTCGCATGGGTTAATGGATAAATTGGGAGTCAATGAAACTTCTTGCTGATTAATATATTTAAAGTCAAAATGAGTTTGCCTGTATTACTGAGAACTTTTTTTATCTTTTCAAATGTGGCGTATAAGTGCATTTTGTTGCATTAGTTTGATCAATAATTTCTTTAAGCATCAACACATAAAATGTCTGTTCAAACAGTTAGAAGGTAAGTCTCAGGTCCTTTAATATGCATAAATTAAAAGTTCTCATATGATCTTCTTCAGTATACAGCCAATGAAAAATATTTAATTTCTTTTAGTTATGAGGAAAATAGACATTAAAATACAGATAATAATTAGCGCAAAGGGCTATTAACTTCTTTTTGGCATTTTGCGTCATCCACTATAAAACGGCGTTTCACTTTCCATATTTTTGCCACCAAATATTAGAGCCCTGCATCATATTTGAAAAAATTAAATGATGAAGCATTTGGCATGAATTTATGTAAGTTTCTTGCACTGTGAAAAAACAACGGTATCTAGAGACATCCAATTTTGAATGACGCAGTCCTCCACTCAAATATGGACATCTGGAAGCCCAAATTTGGAATTTATACATATATTTTTAGGAAGTATAATAAAGAAGGAAGATATATGTATATATTATTACATAATAGTAATTCTTCATAAGTAATTATCACCCCGTGCCAATCACATCCCCGTGGTTACGCCCCGTGGTTACATCTGTATTGAATTTACAATTATCATAAATAATATAATATGTGATCGATCATTTAGTTACTTTTTATCTTTTAGATGATGACATTCAAAGGGGTTATTATTAGCCCAAAAGGCGTTAGCCCCAGAATGACCATTAATTTCGTTTTGGCATTTTACTTTGGTTTACTACAAATGTCGGTTCACTTTTCAGATCGCTACTGCCAAATATTAGAGCCCTGCGTTTTATTGAAAGAAATTAAATAATGAAGAATCTGCATCAATGTATGTATGTTTCTCGCACTGCGATAAAACAACGGTACCTAGAGCCATCCAATTTTGAATAATGTAATCTTACACTGAATATGGGCATCTGGAAGCCCGAATTTGAAATTTGTTTTTAGTCCAAAGGGGCAAATTTCCCAGAAGGATTATTAATTTCGTTTTGGCATTTTGCGTTGATTCACTACAAGCGTTGTTTCACTTTTCAAATTGTTGCCACCAAATATTATCGTCCTGTATTATATTTAAAGAAATTAAATAAGGAAAAATCTGCATAAATGTTTGTATGTTTCTCGCATTGTGATAAAACAACGATACCTAGAGATATCCAATTTTGAATAACGTAATCCTACTGCGAATATGGGCATCTGGAAGCTCAAATTTGGAATTTGTTTTATTTTCGATTTTTTATTTTGTAAAACTTTAACGAATTTCTGATTAACAAACTCAAGGACTTCAAAGCGAACAACGGCAACGTTGTACAGAAAAAAAATTTTTTATCTCCAACGCGCGAGATTTTATGGTTTAAGTGCAAAGAACATGATATTTAATAAACAAAGGTAACACGCAAAACGTTATAAAAAAGCCCTTTGGGTGTAATATAAAATCTTAAACCTTTCAGATTTCTTTTTCTTTAAAATTTATTCTGTTAATTAAGAAACCAAGTTACTTAAAAGCGGTAAACACAGATTCACTTCAATTAATAATTAAATATCCTATCGAGCATACCATTTATTATTTTTTTTTCTGTTTTAAACTTCCCTCTTTCAAGAAACTTTTAGATCTCTAGCAACATATAAAACAGTATTACAAATAATATATCTCAACATGAAGTATTTTATTAATTTGGTAATATAAAATCAAAGAATGATATTTACAAAACGCTGAGAAAAACACACTGCTATGTACTCTGTTTAATATTCTAGAATGTTTTCTTTATTATCGGTCAATGTAAAATATCCATTATTTTATATCATTTTAAGCTTTTAGCTTTAAAAATTTGAAGTTTAGAATCTGCATTTATTACTGAATGTCTGAATTCCTTATACTTTGGTCGCAGCTGCGGGAGAAGTCATTTAAGACTTGCGCCATTTTGTTTTGCAGCCGGCAATCTTAATGAGATACAAACTGAGCAGTTGAGAAGAACCCTTCTGGAGTTGGGTGAGTTTTGCATAGCGTTCCTAATGACCGTGCGAAAGAATTACTCGCTGACACTACCGTAGGATGACTGCTTTATTGTCTTACAACGCTTACAGGACCCGCGAAATTGTCTTTTCCTCTCCCACGCCAAAGTGTTTGTTCTTCGGAATTCGCTTTAAGTATCTTCTTACCTTTCTGAAATTCAGTCTAGTCGGCGAATGAATGTTTTATTTGTTTTGAGGGAACAACTAAGATTTTGGAACATTAAAACGAGATCCGTTATCTCCTTGCTTTTAAAAGAATTCCCTGACTTTGTCTCATTTTTCGAAACTGATGTTTGTCCTACTACGCATCTGTCTGTATAGTAGAACTCTACCATTGTCTTTCCGTTTAGTAAAAGAGTCTGTATGTTTGCAGAAGTATCTGAATTTACTAGGTTTAATGATCTTTTAATCAACCTGTTTCAATCGCTGCCAGAAACCCATTCTTTCGATAACTGTCAATTCTTTCGAATGTTAATTAAAACTGGAAGGCACTTTTTGGTTTTCAGGCTATTGTGAAAATATTTTAGGTCACCAGTTGGAAAATGTGGAAGGTTTTTATTGGCTTATTTCATTGGAACTAGTTCCTATTTCTTCATATTTTCATATGCCACGAGCTCCAACTCCATTGTAATACTTCTTACCTCTTCTAGAGCGCCCTGGGTAGTTCTCATGGTATAGAGTAAACTAAATAACCGTTGGGGTTTCGGCTATTCCCGACGAATGCTTACAGAATTAACGTTCTATCTTTTGCAAAGAAAATACTTTGATGTATCTTATGCTGCTGTCTTAGCGATTAATTATAGTATATTTCTACTTTCCTAGGTTTTCCTTTCTCATTGTTTTGTCCAGATTTAGATCTTAAATGCATTGATATTTTTCAACAAATTTATGTATTTTGTTTAGATGTAACGTGAATATAGGATGGCGCATATTGAATCCACCAGTTTTATTTGGCACATGAAGTATGCGTGATATACATATGAAGAGCTAGAAGTCAGGTAATTGCAGTATACTATGTACCATTGGCAGCTGACTGTACGGACTGTTTTGTAGATTTTATTCATATTGGGCCTACCAGAGGCCAAGCGGTAAACTTTCTGAACACTGGTAATTAGGCCAAGAGTTCGAATCACGTCGGCGAACCGGCGTGGACATTTTCGTGGTTTCCCCATGTGTAACGTGTCTACGAGCCAGTTTCCTTTAGAAAGTCCTCCACGATGGCATCCCTCCGCTTAGGTAGAAAATCCTCGAAGCTTTGCCGTACTCACACAAACCCGTTCAAACCTTTAACTGACGTTCCACCAATATTGCAGCGTAGCAACTGATTCCCAGAATTGAATTTTGCCCAAATTTTGTAGGCTGGATCGACACAATGCGGTTCCAATAGGACGGTGGAATGATAAGTATAGTTAGTAACTGTGACAGACGTTTCCAAGACCTTTGATTTCTCACTTTAGAGCTTTGACTTAGCTTTCCTACAACTCAGATTTGACATTCCTACACTACTTCCTCTAGGGCAGCCGTTCTCAACCTTTTGACTAACGCATACCATCTAAACAAAAATTGAAAAACTTTAGTTCCACCACTATATTTTACAATGATTATTTTTCAGTTTTTAAAATATTTAAAAAATATATATTTTGCCATTTGCAAAACATGTTGGCTATTTGTATAAAATATGCAAGCATAAAAAATATTCGATTAAAAATTCGTTAACATTTTAATTATCAAAATTTATGTTGTAGTACTTTAATTATTAAATTTGGTGTGGAATTTGGGTGTGTTTAAAAGAAATCAATTTCTTTGTGTCTGGTGTTATTTCACATACTTATAACCGTGAATTAGGATCCACTTTTAATTTTGTAATCTGTATTTATTTTTCAAATACAGCATAGAAGAAAATCGTTGTTTATAAAATAGGTTGTGCAAAAAGGCAATAAAAACTTAATAACTTTATTTAAATGCTTTTAAATTGTCTTTAGTCCAAAAGGGCTTTGCCCCTGAGGGACTATTGTTTTCGTTTTGCGATTTTGCGTCAGAAACATTAAATGTCGGTTCACCTTTTCAAACTGTTGCCACCCAATACTGCAGCCCTGTATTATATTTAACGAAATTAAATAATGAAGAATTTGTATAAATGTATCTATGTTCCTCGCGTTGTGATAAAACGACGGTACTTAGAACCATCGAATTTTGAATGGTGTAATCCTCCTGCGAATATGGGCATCTAGAAGCCCAAATTTGAAATTTGGAATTTGTTTTATTATCGATTTGATATTTTGTAAAACTTTAACGAATTTTTGATTAACAAACTCAAGCATTTCAAAGCGAGCCATGGCAACGTTATACAGAAAAAACATTTTTATCTCCAGCGCGTGAGACTGTGTATAGGAAATTCTAAGGATAGGCTCAGTTTAAAATTATTTTGCGATAACTGAATTTTATGGTTTATGCGAAGAACATGGTATTTAATAAATAAAGGTTACACACAAAATGTTAAAAAAATGTCCCTTTGGATGTAATTTAAAATCTGAAACATTTCAGATTTTCTTTTTTTTTTCATTAATTATTTTAAAAACAGAAATTGTTTTCATTGTAAAACATTAAAAGATTTCATATGTAGGCAATTTAGACAAATCTTAATTTTTTTTTTAGTCCAAAGGGATTTAGTCCCGAAGGACTATTACTTTCGTTTTGCGATTTTGCGTCGATTCACTCTGAATGCCCGTTTCACTTTTCAAATTGTTGCCACTAAATGTTATCGCTCTGCATTAAATTTTAAAAAATGAAAAATCTGCATAAATGTATGCATGTTTCTCGCATTGTGATAAAACCTAGAGCCATCGAATTTTGAATGACGTAATCCTACTGCGAATATGGGCATCTGGAAGCCCTAATTTTGAATTTGAAATTTGCTTTATTATCGATTTTATGTTTTGTAACATTTCAACGAATTTCTAATTAACAAACTAAATGATTTCAAAGCGAGCAATGGCAACACTGTACGGAAAAAAAAAACATTTTTATCTCCAGCGCACGATACTTTCGTTTTGCTTTAGAATTTCCGTAGGAAATTCTAAAGATATGTTCATTTTAAAATGATTTTGCGATATTGATTTTGAACTAAATTTTATGGTTTGAGTACGTAGTACATGATATTTAATAAAAAAAGGTAGCACACGAAACGTTAAAAAAACGCGCCTTTGGACGTAATCTAAAATCTGAATCCTTTCAGATTTTTTATAGTTAAAATGCCTAGAAAATGAAAAGCTGTCTTCAGCTGAAGCGCAACTGACGTAATTGATATTTTAAAAAAATTGAGAAGAATGCAAAATTTATGGAAGTATAACAATCGGAAAATCTTAATTTTCTTGTGCGAGCACTGAACATAAATGCAGAAGAAAAGAAGAAAATTAGGGAGAAATGTTAGCAAAAGTTTGAACGGAAATTTATCTGTCAGAAATACTAAGATGTTTTGAAAAGTTGAATGCTTTTGAATATACTTTCGGAATACTTCAAGGAATTTGGGTGTTCAAAGAGAAAACACTTGGACGTGTAACATCAGCAAATACCATCAATTGAGATTGTGCTGACTCAAAAGACAAAAAAGATATCATTGCAGATTAAGGGGAAGAGCGACTGGTTTTCGACTGTATGGTTGGCATAAACTTAAATTACGTCATAGAACGTCGTATCGTATCATAAATGGAGAATCCGATGACTTCTCAGTCGAATTATTATTTTTTTTTTTTCCGTTTCAGCCAAAACTTCACAAGTATGTTATTTTTTTAAATTTTCAGTTAGAATTCCGTCACAGGAAATTTCTATCAATTGTTTTTTTCTTCACAAGATTTTTGAATTTAATAGGTAAAAATACCTTCTTTCTTTGCCTACTGCCTATTTTTGTCTTCCGTACCACCGGTTGAGAATCGCTGGCTGCTCTAGGGTTTTATTTGTATCGTTCGCGAACAGTTGATGAATTAAAAACCGCCTCTACATATGAAATTTATCATTTTTCACAAGACATGTTGATACGCGTTTTGGAAGATTTTCGGAACACCACTGAACAATGTACAAAAGCAGAAGGATGATATTGTTCTCAAAGGAGCCGCCCAGACGGTATAGCGGTAGGGGAGCTGACTGCGATACTGAAGTGCCCGGGCTCGAATCCTGGAGAAGGCATAGATGTAAATTGTACTCGTATGTCACTTCATAGGAGACAACGGTGGTCGCCTATTAGGTACCTCCCCAATAAAATGGTAGCCGCTTCCGGTGTGGTCAGTGCCGAAAAGCAGTGTATGTTAGTACACTTAAAGTACACAATCACAACAACCACACATAGTACGTAAAGTACAACCACATATAGTGCATAAAGTACACGTAAAGTACATAATCACAACAACCACATATAGTACGTAATCAACCCCACAAGCTTTCACCGTTTTTCTGTTTGTTAAAGTTGGCAGATACAAAATGCGCCACCCTCTAGAAATACTACACATTGGCAAAAAATAAATAATGTGGATTTATTAGAAGGGATTGTTAAATATATGCTTTTCTTTCAGTAGCGGTAATATTTATAACAGGAATCTGTTATATTTAGAAAAAGATAAATATTAGAACTATGTTATTCCTTGATTCTAGTACTTATACTTCTATCTATATATGGGTATTAAATATTAAAATTTTTATATGCAAGATTCATCATAGCTCTTCTATGTAAAAACGATTAATATTTACGTATTAACGTACCCACCTTAGTACAAGTCGCCAAATTTGCAGAAGCTGCCAAACTCTGGTAACCATTATTCTGGCAACCATACTCATAACAAACAATCTTTCAGTCAAGAAACGCCACCATTTTCGTATGCGTTCTTTTATGTTGTATTTGCAAATTCCAACGTTTATTATAAACAAATCGTTTGCCTTACACTTACTTCTAAAATATGAGCTTGGGGTGTTTGCCAGCAATAGAAGAAACTTCAGTAAAATTTCTACAGGAATACAGAATATTGCTGAAAATTTTTTTAAAGGAAACAACAAGGAAATCCGTTCCACCGTCCCTCCCCGGACAGCTTTTCTTACCGAGGATTGCACGAAGCAGTCTTCGCACTTTTGTTAAGCAAATAGCGCTATGTACTTAGTAAGAAGAATACAGCAAAAAAAATTACAGAAAGATTTGAAGAAGAATGTAAGTGTTTCATTTTTTAAAGTATCATGTAATCAGTTGTCATACATTCCTTTTCAGTTTTTAATAATTAAAATGTGTGTTTTATATGGCTTAAGTATGCTTGCTTTTCATATGGTGATAACATTTACCGATTTATAGTAAACATCGATAGTTTGGGAATCTTTCTAAAAAAAGGTACGAAAACCACTAATTTGATCTCGATAAGTAACTTTTATCTTTTCATCTGTAAGAAATCGCCAAATTGCGATAAGGTGGTTGGGTTAATACGTAAGTGCTAAAAGTTAACATTTGTAAGTAAGTAATCAATAGTAGATCAGTCATTTAAGAAAATACAATGCACTAGTTGCGATATTTTTTTCAAATTCACTCTCATCCCAACATAACGTTTTTTTTTAAAAACGATGGATTGACGTAATAAAGGGGTGTTCTTTGATTATGCAGATATTTTCGCAGGAAAATTTTAGCTGCAAATGCTAAATTTTACCAGCTTTTGTTCAAAAATTTGCTTATTTTCGAGTCAGAGTTGGCATGGGTTTCTTAGCCACGGAAAAGTTCTATCAATTCCTGTTTTATTTTGCTCCCTTTAACGAAGAGCATCGAACAGTAAACTGACCATATTTAATTTCTTAGATTTACCAATAAACAGCAAATCCTGTTAAAAATAATGATGATTACCTTATGATCCAATACTTATTGGCAACTTCTACAAGTTTGCCACTGTGCCTAATAATGCCACGTTTTAGCCTTCACCCTGAGTTTAATTTTTCAATTTTAAGAAACAAAACATGATCTTATTGCCATCTTATCATGGGCTTCACAAATTAAAATAAATTTGATAGTGCAGCTGTATGCAAAATACAGCTGTCCGACAATCCGGGGTACAGAAATGCTAAAAACTTTACCGCTGGAATGAATAGAATAATTCCTTTAAAACTGAGGAGCAATAGTTCGCTCATACATTAAAAAAATCTAATGTTGCAAGCATTTGGCCTTTCTCCAATTCCACGACTTAACATGAAAGTGGCTGAATAACAACGAGCTTTAGGTAAGCTATCAGTTCCGGGTGATTATAAAAGAAAAATTGCTAATTTGTTTTATATACTGCTTTGTGGTTCAATGGGTTAAACTGCAGATTAGAGACCAGTCGCCAAATGAAGCGAAATCGCGCCAAATCTGGTAATCTCTTGGCGTCATGGAAATCGTTAGGATTTAAGGTTACAGTTTATAGTATTTAAAAGGGCTTTTTGAATTTTCGACTTTCACCAAAGAACGTCTATGCATATTCTTTGATTTGACAGTACATATTCTTTGATTTCACTGTGTTCTAGTAGATTGTGTTAGCAAAATGGCTGATGTCGAAAGAGTTGAACGTGTGGATTTTACTTATTTGATTCGGTTGCAAGATAAGGGCGAAAGATGCGTGATAGAATGGTGCATGAATTATAGTTTGATTGCGAATATATACGAATGTCCTAATTGTAGAAATAGTATGAAATTAGTTGAAATGAAAGATGCGACAGATTTGTGTGAATGGAGGTGTGTGTCCATTATATGTGGTTAAGCACATGGTTGAAATGAGCACGCCATTCTGAATTTCGTCTCCATTGTATTGTTACATTTCAGTGTGGATAAAAACAAATGCGAGTTTCTACTGTTTATTATTATTTAAATAAAAATTTATTGCATAAATATAAATTACGCAGTTAAAATTGTTTAACCACTTTTTGTTACTATACTATTGCTCATGTTTCAATAGATCGAAATTTTGAATTTTATCTTCCTTTTTCTTCTGCATTTTTTTAAGTTTTAGATTAAATATGAACCAATGCTTTCCGATCATTTACTGCTTATTACAATTTCTTAAATTTCGTGCCAAAACGTTTTACTTCATTTTGCTACTGTCTTAAAAATGGTATATGATATTATGAAAAGCTTTAATCTTGTTCATTACATAAAATACATAATTATTAACTTTCAAATACTTTATCGTCCTTTTCTCTTGAACTTCTGTTTTAGATATTTTTGCATGTTTACATGATTAATTTTTTGCATTTTTACAGAATTCATTCAAATTCGCAACCATCTGATATGGCGATATGATGAGTTAGTGATTTTCTAAAACGCACGAAAATAACCGATTTGGCGATTTTTCGAAAACGCGCCAAACTGGCCCGTAATATGCAGTTTTGCCGCTCAATGTTAATTATATACACTAAATAAAAATCTGAAAGCTTTCAGATTTTATATTACGCCCAAAGGGGCTTTTTCTGACTTTTCTGTGTCACCTTATTTATTAAATATCATGTTCTTCGCTCTTGAATCACAAAATTCAATTCAACAGCAATATCACTAAATAATTAAAAAAGAGCGTATGTTTAGAATTTCTGATACAGGCTCTAGTATAGAATTTTGTGCCCTTTCGATTGGCGAAAAATTTTGTTCAGTTTTGGCGATGAAACCCCATTTCTGGTTACCACGATAGTTTTAGCATGGTTTTAGCTTCTTGATTTATTAAAGTGACAATAAATCGATGTGCACATGGATAAAGTCAAGGCAATGTGCAATGAGAAGTTTGTGCAATTCACTGATGTTTTTTTAAGTGAAAATAGGTCAATGTGTACATGGACACAGAGTTTGTGAAATTCTTTGACTTCTTGTTTTGGTTTTGTGTAGCGGCCATCTTGAAATTGTGTCTTATTGGCGGCGATCTCGGCGTCAAAACAGAATCGCCAAAAAACAAGGGGCACCCAATTGTAAACTTTTACCCTGATGCACAGTCTCGCGCGCTTGAGAAAAAAATTTTACTTTTCTCGTACGGTGTTGCCATTACTCGCTTTGAAATAGCGGAGTTTCTTAACAAGAAACTCATAAATTCTTTACAAAATAGGAAATAGATAATAAAAGAAATTCCAGATTTGGGCTTCCCAAATGCCCATATTCGACTGGAGGACTAAGTTATTCAAAATTTGATGTCTCTATGTACCGTCATTTTTTCACATTGTTAAAAACACTCATACATTCATGCACATTCTTCATTATTTAATTTCATTAAATATAATGCAGAGTTCCAATATTTGGTAGCATCAATTTGAGAAGTGAAACGCCGTTTATAGTGAACCAACAAAAAACGCCAAAACGAAATTAATACCCCTTCTAGGCAAATTGCCCCTTTGCTTTAATATTTTTTTTATTATTTGTGTTCTCTTATACAGTGTGCAAGTGATACGTACTCATGTACACATTGGTATACCTTCTGGTCATGTAGTGTTTCGAATTCACTAATCAATGTCTTGCTAATCACAAAATTTTTAAAAGTAGCATATCTTTAAAATTTCCGAATGTTGCCCTATTGATTGTTGAGTTTTGGCTTTATTAATTAAATATCATCACTTTCCTCTCATTTATACCACAGAAAATTCAACAACAAAATGATAAAAGTCTTTAAAATCAATCTACCTTTAGAATTCCCAGAGTTAATTGTCAGTTAGAGACCGTGCACTTATCTCCTCTAGTATTTGAAGAGCTGTTGTAGAAATAGTATAGTCTCACATAATACTTAGAGTAAAAGACCTCTGGATTTAGAAAGGAGACGTAGATTATAGTTGAATAATAGTCAGTTTTGAAATAAATATTTACAATACTAAACTAATTTTTGTAACTATCTATTACTTATTCTGCGCCATTTCCTATTAAATATGTATATTTCTTGTATATTTTGTGTAATCTGTGGCTAATGGTTGTATTTTTATGCGTTTAGTTGGCTTTTATTTTGTAGTGTGTTTAATTTTTAGCTCAAAAGGCTATTAGTCTCAAAATGGTATTTTGCGTCGTTTCACTTTTTGCATTAATTCACATTTCAAACTGTTGCCACCAAATATTATCGCCATGTATTATATTTAGAAAACTAAAAAAAGAAAAGAAATTAAAGGTTTCGGATTTTACATTACCCGCAAACGGTCGTTTTTAACTTTTTCTGTGTTACCTTTATTTATTAAATATCATGTTCTTCGCACTTAAACCATAAAATTCAATTCAACAGAAATATCGCAAAATAAATTTAAAATGAGCGTATCTTTAGAATTTCCGATACACAGCCTCGCGCGCTGGTAATAAAAATGACTTTTTTACCGTACAATGTTGCAAATGCTCGCTTTGAAATAGTTGAATTTCTTAATCAAAAATTCGTTAAAATGTTACAAAATATGAAATTCATAATAAAACAAATTTCAAATTTGGTCTTCCAGAAACCCATATTCGGTGGAGGATTACGTTATTCAAAATTTTATGTTGCTAGGTACCATTGTCTTATCCCAATGCGAGAAACATATATACATTTATTCAGATTCTTCATTATTTAATTTCTTTAAATATAACACAGGGCTCTAATATTTTGTGAAAACAGTTTGAAAAGTGATACGAAGATTTACAATGAATCGACGCTAAGTGCCAAAACAAAATTAATACCCCTTCTGAGCTAACGCTCCTTTGCGCTAATAATGAAGAATCCTCTCTTCTTGAGTCATCTTATTTTGTTTTTTAATATTTTACTTGTGAATAAACGAGAAAAGATAAACACCATACAAAGAGCAAAATAAGCTACAGCTTTAACTGGTTAATAAAATAAAACTCTATTTAGGCATTGTTTTCAATAATTAATTGTTTGAACATTTATCTTTTGTTATTGTATGTTTGCTAGGCATTTGCGCAATCTGTTTTTAATGCTAACAGAAAGAAGGTGTTTGGAAATTATAATGTTTTATCCTTAAAATGATATGCTAATTTCATTGTTAAATTATGAAAATTAAATTTACTGGATTTTTATGATTTCTGATATATCTCTGAAATAATTAAAACTTTTCTCAATAACTGGAGAACCGAACTAATTCATTTGCGTATCTTATTTAGTAATTTAGATGATAGCTAAAACACTATCACATTCGTGAACGTAAGCATCAAGAAATTCTCATTTATAGCAATCTATTCATGGCTTTGATGAGCGAGATACTTTTGGAGATAAGAGTTCCGAAATAAAAGAACTTCAGGTTGGGCTATCTTTCCAGTTTAAGCAGGAGGAAAAAATCTTTATTTTGCGCATGGTCCCTTTATAGCAGAGCTGCACTTGTGATGTCTCGAATAAGTAAGGTATGCAAATGACGGACTTCCTCTTTACAAAAGGAGAGCGTATGGTTTTGTTTTAAAGACGAAGCTCTCTTAATTGAAGGACTGACGAAGAAGAGGAACTTGAACGAGAAAAATTTTCTCCCGGCTTTGCAGCCTAGCTCTCTGGAGAAATTTGCGTTGAGTTCTCATTGTGTGCCTGGAGATGCTTATCCTAACGTTGACTGGTCTCGCAAATCTGCGAAGTGCAGATTTTATCGAGCTCAATTAAGATGAGCCTGCTTGTTGGGTCTTTTGCATTCAATTCCATTTGCCGGAAATTTGAGAAATTCCAGAAATAGTAGAATAAATAATGCTTTGCCCATTCTTTAACATTGTGTTTCATTACTTTTCACTCAATTATTTAACGAGTTAAATGTTTGCAAAAACAGCGCCAAAAAGGCCTGATAAATTCAATTTTGATAATTTTAAAACGATTGAAATTTATTTATTCATTTGATGAATACACCAACTATTTGCAAAAACGGTGTTAGAAAGTGTAGAAGATATACTTTTGCTAAATTTATAATTTAAGCTCTAACATTCTTGAATTATGGGGGCCTCACCAGTGACTGAGCGGTAAAGTCTCTGAATGCTGGTACTTTGGTTAAGGGTTCAAATCCTGGCAAACGGGCTGGCAGCATTGTCGTTTTCGTGGTTTTCCCCATGTATAACGTGGATAAGCTCTCTAAGGCAGCAAGTTCCCTTAGAGAATCCTCCACGAAGGCATAACTCCCCTTAGTCAGATAGCCCTCGAGTGCTTTGCCGTAATTACATAACCCAAACAACTTGAATTATGCGCTTCTATTTCGCAGAAGAATAAAGCTTGTAAACTCCAAGATTACTCCTTGGGTATGACCTTAAATTTTCTAAATAAGTTTAGTTTCAAATTCATTGCATTTTAATTCGAATATTAATTTGGCCACCTATTTTTGGAATCATTCCCCTTAAATGGACTAAATAGGATTCTCCCCCTGGCTGCTTTCCCTCAAATTTGGTGTGGAAAATAGAAGTCCATCCTCTCTTTGGAGTGGGATCTGACAACCATGCAATATGGACACGATAGGAGCAACAACAACAATAGAATTCTCGAACTGAGAGCTTTCTCTCATTAATGAGCACAATGAACAACCTTTTAGGTACTTACGTAAAAACCCGTCTATCATTTTTGTCTATTAAAGAAAAGACGCCAAAGTGCGCGATTTTTCGCCAAAAATGGAAAAGTCTTCTTTAAACACGCTGGGTTTTGTGTAACCTTGATTACACGTGTTAGTTGTTATTCTTGAGTATAGACTCCTTTTTTACCCTCTATCACGCATTTTGAATAAAACAAAATGATTGACATTTGTGGCCTGCCTACTCAGAAGAGCATACTGTAGAATATTCCAAAGTTATGGAATCTTACCGGCCTCAAAAAATGTGTTATGGCCACGATATGGCGCTTTATTTAAAAACTGAGAAGCTGTGGCGTTGCAAATTTTAAGGCTTGTGCGAAGCGATTGTCAATTCGAAAGGGAACGTGGTTCGAGGGTTTGGCGCGATTGGCGCCCTTTGTTATTTAAAGCTTGAATTATAGATTAAAACGTAGTAATGAACATCAATTCAGTCGGTCATCCATGATACTAAAACCTTAGATAAGCATTCTCATAATGTTCGCTAAAGGATTTCTTATGGTGTAACTAGAATATTTAACGTTAACGCGATGTACTTGTTATCAAAGGGCGTCTCCAATGCTAACCTCCATGCTAATTTGGCGACAAAATTGTCCTTTATTCTGCACTTCTGCTGAACTTTTGTGTGACTACAAAAATCTTCTTTAGCGGTTGATATTTAACACTAAAAAATTCTCGTTACTTACATACTATGACGACTATCTTGGCGACATTTGGCGATAAAAATTTTCATTGGGGATTTTTGGTTTATCTCTATAAAATTCTTTTAAAAACAAAAGTCCTAATTATAAAGGAACAAAAATTTAAAAACCAAAAAATCCCGAATACATATACATATACATATACATATATATGTAAACTATATACCAAATACGAATTAAAAAAATTAAAATTAACTTACTTAAAACTGGTTAAAAGAAAACGTTAAAGTTAATGGTGACGAAAGTGGCCCGAAATAGCTTTCAAAATAGCATCGAAAGGCACTTCCTGTTGACGTTTTCGTGATTTTCCCGATGTGTAACGTGTATACGAGCCAGTTTCCCTGAGAAAGCGCTCCACAAAGGCATCCCCCCTTAGGTAGATAGCCCTTGAGGCTTTGCCGTAATCACATAAGCCAAACCAAACCAAACCAACCCAACCCATCATAGGAGGCAATCTGTTAGGTGCCTCCACAATAAACTGACCACTGCTTCCGGCGTTAATAGCGAACCGCGCCTATAAACGATTAGAACCCGTCATAAAATATATTTCTTGATATTAAAAATTGTATTTTTTGGGCAGTTGAATAATATGTAATTTAATTGGTCTTTATTTAGAGAAAATTAAGTTTTTGTAATATATTTAAATAAATAAGTACTTTGAAGTGAATACATAATTTAATTTTCTTCTGTGTTATTCTATAAATTCTAGTATCAGCAAGCCTAAATTCAGTTTTATCTTCACAGATATCCGCGCAATATTTAGGTATCAGTAAACAGTGCTTGTTAGTTTTGGGTATTACAGCATTCCGGGACAAGTAAGAAGTAAAGTAATAGGTGTTTTCGAATATGCTAATTTTGCTCTGTACGCCTCGTCATTGTTATCAGCGTAAAAGAATAAAAAATGCATTTTGGGTAACATGTCTGCATTCCAAGAGTTCTGAAGCTCAGAAAATAGAAGGCTGTTATTAAAAGCATTCTCTTCTATGTCTTGATATAAACAAACATCTTGTCTAGATAGCCTTAACATATGCTGCGTTATTTTAGATTAAACTCTTGCTAGCGGGCAAGGCAGCCAGATGAGCGGGTTGCAGCCAAAGTAAAATTTAAAAGTTCTATGTACACCTGAATAAAAAATGCAGAAAAACATTTTAGTATGAATAAAACGCGATCATTTTTTCCAAACAACAACCAAATTGTAAATAATTTCTTGTTGCCAAAGCAGGAAACAAAAGCTTCGGACACTTCTTCATACGGTATGCCGTCATGATTTAAATTTAACGCAATGTAACAACGTTGACTCAATAAAAGAAATATCTTGACAGTCAGTTATCCTAACTTGAAGCAGAAAAGTTGCCATCAGCAGCTGTTTATTTAAAATGCTGACATTAACAAAAACATTTCGACAAATAATGACGTCACATGCAATCACGTGGTTGCTTTCTTCAACGTCAGAGTATCACCTTATATTATAATATTGAGTTTAATGTTTGGCAATGTACTTTTATTTCATATTTTGTAAAACTTACATATTTTTGATTAACAAACTCTAGATTTGAAAGTGAGCAGTGGCAACACTTTTCGAAATAAAGCATTTTTACCTTCAGCGACTCTCTAGACTGTTGCCACTGAGGAAAAGTGAGTGCGAAAATTATTGTTTTCAGAGTTTTTATTTAATATCTCGGCTGATTAAACTCGTACGAAGATGAGAATGGTAGGAATGGCTTCTTATGAATTTTTTAAATCCAGGGGGTACGTTTCTCGAAACTCAACTCTGCCCCACCCCATCGGGAGGAGTTGATGCCACAAACTGGCTCGCACAGAGTTTTGTAGAATAGAATATACGGATTTTATATTTTTCCGCAAAAATATGTTAGTTCCAAGTAAAGTGTAACTTCCGGTTTACCATATATTGCTTAAATCTAATATAGTGTTCTTAATTATGATTGTATATGCATTGTGCTATATGCATATACGCATTTTAAATACCAAATTTGAGAAGCTCGGAGTTGCAGCATAATATGGTTTCACAAAAGTATGTTCAGAGTTTCAAGTACTTCGGGTGTTAGCAATTTTAGCCAAAATCAAATGTACTGTTCTTATAGATAAAATTTCCTAAATGCTAGAATTGAAATGTTTTGAATTATTACTTCCTTTGTACGAAGTTGTACCTTTGTACGTTGTACCTTTGTTACTCCTTTGTACGAAGTCCGAAAGAAGCAACATACTAGCGAAATATTAATCGCGAAATATTTTTGATGTCATATTTCAACGGAAATATCCATTTCAACGGCTATCGAATGCAATTTAACGGTGTTTTTGCTTGATATCTGAACGTAAGAACAGAATAAAGGACTCTTCTTCCCCCCCAAAATCATAAAACTGATTTAAAATAGATTTTGAAGAGACTTTTTCCGTTGAGTCTGTGCGTTCGTACATATGTACGTATCTCGTATAACTCAAAAACGAGCAGCCTCAGAACGTTGAAATTTTGTATATAGGACTGCTATAACATGTAGATGTGCACCTCCTATTTTGGATGCAATTGGCCGCATCAAAAGTACATAAATATATGTGTATAACAAAATTTCTATTCGTAAAAAGCAATTTAAAGCAAAAATTAATTATAGAAATAAGTTTAAAAGAAATTATAAATAACTAAAATTGCTGCGAACTAATCTACAATATCACTTAAATTCTAAGAATATAAGTAAATCAAACGCAAGTATCAAAATCCATTAACAAATATAAAATTGTAATACATTTTTTTAAATCCTAAAAATAATAAATATGCGTAAGTGAATAATTGTTTGAGCTGGCAGAAGACAGACTTATCAAGGGGAAGTTGCCCTCAAACCTAACCCTTCAATTATTCAATTCGTGTTTCGTCATTTATGTAGGCAAGTGTGAAACCCAAAACCAAAAGTAAAAACAAATGATTTGACCTACCAAAAGCAATTCAAACAAGTGGAACTTTTAGAAAAGTATAAATCGAAGCCAATACAAAACAATACCCTTTATATTACCAATTTTTTAGAAAACCAATTTAATTTAGAAACTCTTGCCCACAAAAAACTTCCCCGACACGAATATGCATATAAACAAAAAATATACAGATACTATTAACATACTAAAAATAAACTAGAAACTAAATTAAATAATACTAAAATAATATAATAAAGGCAAGTAAAAAGTAAGTTTTAAATTAAATTAATTAATTTACCATTATTTCTATTGGACTGTGGACAAGGAGCAGTATGTCAAATTAAGTGATGTAAAGTAGTGTTTCTTCTATTTATAAAAAAGGACGCTAGTAAAAGATAAAGTTGCATGATAAGCTGCTGTATGTAAGGACCATTTAGAAAACTATTTAAAATTATTCTGCAAACTATATGTAATGTAAAAAGTGTGTTCTCTAGCTTTTGTGGGCAAGAGTTTCTAAACTAAATTGGTTTTCTAAAAAATTGGTATTATAAAGAGTATTGTTTTGTATTGGCTTTGATTTGTTCTTTTCTAAAAGTTCCACTCGTTTGAATTGCTTTTGGTAGGTTACATCATTTGGTTTTACTTTTGGTTTTTAATTCTACACTGGCCTACATAAATGACGAAACACGAATTGAACAATTGAAGAGTTAGGTTTGAGGGCAACTTCCTCTTGATGAGTTTGTCTTCTGCCAGCTCAACCATTATTCACTTATGCATATTTATTATTTTTAGGATTTTAAAAAATTTTATTACAATTTTATATTGTAATAAATAGATTTTGATTAATTAATTTTTAATAGACTTTGATTATTTTTAGTAGATTTTGATTTATTAATAAATAGATTTTGATTAATTATTTAATAGATTTTGATTAATTTATTCTAATTAATTAGATTTTGATACTTGCGCTTGATTTACTTACGTTCGCAGAATTTAAATTATTCATAATTTCTTTTAAACTTATTTCTGTAATTAATTTTTTACTTTAAATTGCTTTTTACGAATAGAATTTTGTTAAATTCAAATTTCATTCCTTGCAGCAATGGCGCAAGAGAATTATTTAAATTTAATTTAACTTTACTATATTCTTTTGAAACAATATATGTATATATCACTCTGTTACTTGGCTCAGTGAGCTCAGTTTTTTTATTCTTACATATTGGTAAATTGCGCATTTTTTGCTTTAAAAATGATTGAATTATGTTATTTTTATCTTCCGATTAAGATTTTTATGCCTATAGAAACCTGCATGCAATATTTGTAGAAATTTCAATAATTTAAAAGTTGTTTAAATGAGGCTAAGCCTAATAATTTTTCCTGTGGCAGTTATATTTGTTTACATTTGAAACTCAGAAGAATAGTGGATTTGTTGCCAATCTAGAGAAACTAAGCTTCGCAACAGCAAGGATAACGCCTTTTTTTATTATCGCGAATTAAATCATGCTTAATCCATTCTGCAATTTATTCGAGAAAATAAGTGTTTAAGATTTACTGCGTAATTTTGAATATAGACATTTTGAGTTTTTATGACTTGTCGCGAAGGGAGAACTGAGTTAATTGAATGAGAATTACTGAATCGTCTAGGAAAAACTGTTTCTTTTCTTTTTTGTTTGTTTAATTTCTTTTATACATCGTTTTAGATTTATTGTAGTATTTGAAAAGAACGTGTGGCAACGATTAGATAATTTTTCAGATGATATAATTTTTTGTGCATTCTAAGTTATGAAATGAATGAGATGTAACGCTCTTAAGTGAACCTGGTGACAGAGTGTCAAGAAAAAATGTGTATAATTTAATATTCCGTACAAGGAAGTCATGTGGTGTACACATCAGATTTTATTTTAATATAGTCTCTCATTAAAAACTGTTAATAGGTTTCAATTAAAATACCGCTTCTGGCCGTCTATTAAAACTTGTTATGGGTTTGACTTAAATTAACACATCCGTTTGACCAGTATTATTAAAAACCTAGCAGACTCTTTGTTCATGTTATTGATTAAATACGGCATTCTGCACAATATCTGGGCATTTCATAGAATTCTGAAATCTGGACAACAGTGTATGAAATAATTAAATATTTCACACATTGCCTAGGCATTCTATAGAATGCCAAATGTCAGACCGGCAAAATATGAAGTACATCTTCGTATTATACACAACGCCTAGGGAAATGATATAACAATTCGTGTCGTATATTGGCTGTTGTCACGAATACGACAGACGATAGTTTAGAAGATAGTTTTCTACCAACTTGGGAACTTCTGAAAGAATTTTAAAACAACCATATATGAGATCACAGTTTATTTTATGTTCTAAGAATTTGCTGATAGCTGAAGGTTACAATTAGTTAAATACAGAGGTTGTTCGCACATTTCTTAGATGATTTTGGTAAGCGGTAATAAAAAATCGTTTGCTGCAAAAGACGTAATTGCAATTGTACTATGTTTTTAAAAGTCAAAATTATCCTCTGTGGCTTGAAAGTTTTGTTTTTATTCAAACCGGCGAATTAAACAAAGCAGTGGTTCGAAGGCTACATTTACGCTCTTTCCGAAGAGAAATATATATACTCCGTTATCCAAAAACGATGTGAGAGTCATGGTTTTGTGATATCCAAAGCGTTGATAGGTAATATCATCAACAAGAAAAGAAAAAAACGTCAAATTGGAACCTCCAGTGGGACAAAAATTCCAAACAAGTATCCAAGGAAAAAACGGACATCTTCGACTATTGCAAAGGTACGTTGTTTAATGTTAAAAGCAAATCCCCCTAGTCAAAGGACATTTGCAAAATCATTAAAATGCTCGGTGTCCACTGTAAACAAAATGATAAACTTTGATTTAAATCTTAAGAAAGCGAAAAAACGCAATGTCCATCGTCTTCCTCCAAAGCATATCGCTCGACGTAGGACACGCTGCAGAATTCTATATGAGAAACACTTATCCAAAGAAAAATGGAAAACAATTGTCACAATAGATAAAGCATGGGTGTATTTAAATGATTGTAACAAAAAAAGAGCCATTTATTATCAAAAAGGGAAGAAAAAAATTGAAGTACATGGTTCAAAGAATCGAAAGAAAGTTTTCTAAGGGATTCATGAGCCATGTTTCCAAAAAGGATGGACAGAACACTAAGTCCTGACAGAGAGTGCACAAAAATGCCAGGATTAACTCCAAATGCTATCGGGAACATATTTTATCGCCAATTTGTCTGAATGAGATACTATCGCTTTACGCACAGTGCCATCCATCTGTGAAACTCCATCGGGACAAAGCTAGCAGTCACACATTAGAATCCACTGTAAATTTCCTAAAAGAAATGGAACAAAAAACTGGTATCGAGGCTATACCCTTCACTGATATCCCTACTAAATCTTCCGATGTGTCACCTATGGATTTTTGTGCTTTTGGACTTTTAAAAACTGCATTATCCAAACGTTGTCCAAAAACCCTAACAGGACTCTGGAAAGCTGTTCGGGAGGAATGGGATAGGATACCTCTTCTGACACTTCAAAAGGCATTATTATCCTGGAAATTGCGGTGTCGAAAGATTATTCAGAACAAGGAATGTCAAATAGAACATTTAAAACACAAGAATTTTATGTAACTTAGTTTTGTGAATACAATATACATCGTCTAAAAAATGTGCGAACAGCTTCTGTATGTTCAATATTCATATCAGAACTTTTATTTTTTAGGACGGAAAACGTATGATTGGCTGTTTCGTGTGCTTTATAATGCAATTAATTAATAATCACTCTAAAATATGAAAAAATTATTGCAAGTAATGAAGAGGTGATCCATGACTCCTTCAGCACCATCGGACACCAAGTTTTATCTATTTCATTAGAACTGAGTCTGAGAATCAGATAGGTATTATATTAATTAATTTTATTTCATAGTTCTTGAAATCAAAGGAACGTAAAAAACAATGAGTAAGAATTGAAGATTCGTAACTTAAGCGAGTTTAAATTATACATTTCTGTTAAATTTGTGCCAAAAGCATAATATTTAAATCCAGAAAACATAGAATGGCAACTTTTCTATCGCACGTTTAATTTCTGTAATACCGTATTATATTAGTAATTCTTCGTTTTTTTGATAACATTAAAATCTATTGTGGTTTTGTAAACATTAATAGCAACGGGGCAAAATTAACGCATATCTTTTCCCACTGCGAGAAATGGTGGATGTTGCAAAATTTATAAGGAAATAATTAGACACGCTGGAATAACATACCAAAAATCTTGGAAACTTTAAATTAAATGCAAGTGAATGACGGACGTCCTCGAGGAATGAATTCCATGACCCGGAGAATGATTAATATTCGAAAGTCTTCACAGTGATTAAAATCACATTCTGCTTCAGCGAAGTCAAACCTTTTCAAAGATTCAGCTCTTTCCAAAGAACATTCGGGCAAAGTTTTCACGAATATATCCGAAACGTTCGGCGAATTAACACGGAAAAATAGCGTGAATATATTGCAAAGGGCAACTTCGAACTCTTAGTTCGAAGCCATCACCGAGATTCCATTTCTGAGTAATTCCCTCCTGTCACGTATTCAGTCGGGCACTCACGCATTAAAGAGTCTCCCTCCTTCAAATAGCTAGAATTCAAAAATTCATCCTTTTGACGATGTCGAAATATCATGATTCCCACGGCTTTCAGGAGAAGACGGCGCAGAGAAATGATTCTAATTCTCGGAGGAATACTCCAGCTTGTTCTGCGCAACAGTATGTGGGATGTATTGATATCCTTGTTTAATTAAGAGATAAAACGCAATTAAAATGCACTGCCATCTGCTGGGCTAAAATATCAAGGGAATAGGAATTGTCTTCCTACTCAAGAATGCCAGATAACGGAATATCTTAATTTTTAAATTTTTCTGCTTGTAGTTGAAGCTGCTAGAAAATCTTGCTGCCTGAACGAATAAAACGCCCCTAATACATCTTGACAGTCTGTCCACAAAATCTACAATCTAATTAGCCATACTTTTAATTATAAATTTATTTACATCTGTTTAGCAGGCATTTCAATCTTGCGGAAAGGTGGCAATTCGCATAACAAAAGCTGAATTTCAAATTGTTTACAACCAGTCTTAAGATTCCTATCTTTATAAGCCTTGATTAGTTGTCATTACATGATATAAATTTCTGAGATTTTCCAGTTGCTGAACGTATGATGACACTAGAGACATCTTGAAGTATGGATCACTTGTATCTGCAGGAATAAATTTCAGTAAAATATGCTTATGTGAACATTACTAAGATTTGTGTTGTTTCAAATCCCCTTGAGGCAGGAAAGCCTGCACCAAGTCAAAGAGACCTTGCCGCACAAGCAAATCGCAGATGTCGTCCTGCTCAGCTGACAGCTGTCTCAGGGAGACGCCTGTACAATCCAGTAGGTGAGCGGGAGAGGCAGGGAGGGAACAGGCACACGAGGGGAAGGTCTTTTCTCCCGCTTTGAATTTCATGCATCGAAGATGCCCACTTCTTAATCTGGCCATGGCCGTTTGGATAGACCTAGATCTTTTTACCCAGAAGTGACAGGCCTGGTTGTTCAGGCTTGTCACTTCTGAGTGAACATGGACTAATAAAATAAAGCTCTTAGATTATTGTTTAGTATCATACTGTACAGTCCTTACAGACTTGCGTTTCAGTATCAGCGTATTTTGCTGTAAAACGCAAGCTTTGATTGATGCTCATTGTAGTAAATAGATGCACCGAATGTTTCAAGAAAACTGTCATTTTCTTTTTAAGTGTACCTAACAGAATACCTGTAAGGTATTGTCTCATTCGCCGCGCGTGATGTCAAATTGATAATACACCTAGCTTAGACACTAACTACACACGCTATGCTTACACCTGCTAACTACACACACTATGCTTACACATACTAGCTACACACACCATGCGGACACATACTAGCTACACAGACTGTGCGTGCACATACTAGCTACACACACTGTGCTCGCAAATACTAGCTACATAAACAATGGCAGTATACGCATTGGAAAATTAATGAATCTAATCTCGCCGAAGCAAGGGTTGTTTTTCATATTTCCCGACTTCGAATATTCTGATGGTCTCTATAGTGAAGCTCGAACTAAAATATGAAGGATGATAATACATCATTCCTGGGATTTGGTTGACTAAGTCCTCGTGTCTCTTCCTAGCTGAAAGTTAAGCGAAAAAGACTTTGCTGAGTTTTTATATACCCCTCCCTTACTGTCGTATTGTAAGTGACTGCACGTCCAGCTGACGCTGGAGAACTCGTGGTTCGTACTCCGGCGATAGCGGAGGGGAATTTTAATTATCTTTAAAATGTCTAAACATCTCTACCTATTTTGCTTCTAACGAAAAATGGTCAAGGAGTTCTGTCGCCAAAAGGCGGTACATCTCTTCATTTAAAACAATCTATGAGCAAATTTAACTCAAATTTTATCAAACAAATTAGGATTTTCTGATGTGAGTTAATAATCAGGCTTAGCCTTAAAGTCTTAAGAACGTACTTCAGTTACAAAGACTGGTGCTTTGGGGGAGTTTATTAGCAGCAGTAGGTTTGGTTTGGTTTGGTTTGGTTTATTTAATTACGGCAAAGTACACGAGGGCTATCTGCCTAAATGGAGGGATACCTTCGTAAAGGAGCTTTTTCAGGAAAATTGGCTCATAAACACGTTTCACATGAGGAAAACCAGAAAAACACCAATGCAATCAACCCATTCGGCGCACTCCGAAACCCGGACCGAACTACCTGTGTTCAGCGACTTTGCAGCTCGGCCGCTGCTGGTCTAACAATACTAGGGGAAAGAACTAATAAAACAAAAGAACTTTATGTGTTTAATTTTTTTACATCAGGGTTACTTTTATACATAATAGAGAAATTTTAAGACTTCTATATTATATTTAATCTGAATGGAATCACTCTTCTTCAGAAACAAAGCACTTAAGGAAAATTTTTTCTTGCTGTTGAAGAAAAGAGACTTAGGGATGTTTTCAAAATCTGCGCCACCTGAGGCTGCTGTTTTATCTTATAAGCTATCACTCCCGTCTTCTTGGCATGTGTTCGTAGTGTAGTGGTCAGCACGCTCCACGCGTATTCGAGAGGTCCGTGGTTCGAATTCCGGCGAGGGCATTGCACAATTTTTCATGTCTCCTGCTTCTAAATAACCTAATGTCTCTACAGTTGCGCCCGAACTAAAAAAGATGGTGGATGATGATTCTCCACCACCAGGATTTGGCGTTTGGGTCCCTAATCCCCAGTCGCCCTTTGAAAGGGGGAGTATATAAGGCATTTCTCCCGTCTTCCTCGCATGCCTTCATGGGGTAGTGATCAGCACGCTCGATGTGCACGCAGATTTTGTTTACAAATTAAACAAAGAATTTTTGACAGTTATGTTTATTTTGAATGAAAATTTGTTGTGTTGTAATTTATCTTACTTGTCTGACAGTAACATCAGAACAAGCCCACGAAATTTATGGTAGCAAGAAAAGCAAAACTGCACCTGTCATTGGCAACAATAGCGATCACCATACCGGTGACATTACATGCGACATAGACACTATATATTTATAAAGATCCATACCGTCTCCGGGATTCGAGCGCAGGTCCTTCGGTACGGCGGTCAGCGTCGCTAACCATTATCTCGGTTGTGTATTGGGGGAGGGGGGGCAAATGAAAACTTAAATTTAATTTAACATCTAATAAACATCTCACTGGCATGAAAGCTTGAAGAAGAAATTTTAAAAATTTCTTTTTAAAAGTTATTTTTTATGTACATGTAAATATATAAATATACATTAATACATGTAAATATACATTTAAATATGTAAATATACATTATGAGGTGTTTTCCCGCCTTCCTGACATGCCTTCGTGGTGTAGTGGTCAGCACGCTCGAGAAGTCCGAGGGTTCGACTCCCGGCGAGGGCATTGCTCATTTTCCACATATCCTGATTCGAAATAACCTAATGTCTATACATTGGCGCCCGAACAAAAAGGGTGGCGGGTGATAATTCTCTACCACCAGGATTTGCCGCTTGGCTCCCCTAATCCACAGTCGCCCATTAAAAAGGGGAGTGTATAAGGTCTTTCCCTCGCCTTCTTAGCATGCTTTCGTGGTGTAGTGGTGAGCACGCTCGGCGCGTGTTCGAGAGGTCGGTGGTTCGAGTCTCGGCCGGGAGGCATTGCTCATTTTCATCTATAATGCTAATATCTCTACAACGTAAAGGCAGAAATTTATTCAAGATATTTCTAGAATAATTCCTTCCTTTTTCTAACATATCAAATGAAGGTTTCTAGAGATGTTTATTGCTTTGCGGATTTAGCGTGTTTTGGCGAAGTAGAAAGTACTGTGTTGTTGTTGGGACTTATCTCACTTGTCCGACAGTAACATCAGAACAAGCCCACAAAACTCATCGTGTCAAGGATGGCAGCATTATGCCTGTCGTTGGCAAGAGCTTTGAGCATCATAAAGGTGGCAGTACGGCGTTGCTCAGTTACGTCCCAGTTTTGATAGAAAGCACCCCTTGGGGCGTTCAAGAGTTCGTAGGTCTTCCCCCCTCTTTTCCTACCACCAGCCTCTCCAGAGGGCTTTTACCTCCCCACGTATTTAAAGTGCCCCCATGCCGCGCAGACACTATACATTTACAAACATTCATACCTCCTCCGGGATTTGAACCCGGGCTCTACGTTAGTACAGTCAGCGTCGCTTGCCGCTATCCCAGTTGGGCGGTGAAAGTCTTGTCATTTTGCGGAAAATGTTTTTTGCAATCGTTGTGCGCAAACAGCCCAGTAAGATCAATATACAGGTACGTCCAAAATAATTAAGTTCTTTCTTGATTAAATAAGTGCACAAGTCGCAGCATAACATTCATTTACCATAAATATAACATCACAGACTTTTCTACTTTTACGCTTTTTTGACATACGAACAGTGCATTTTAAATATCAAATTTCATGTTCTGGAGGTTTAATTTCTAGGGAAGAAATTCTTAGATTAGTAAGCCTTTCGTAACGTTTTTGTATCGATGCAGCAACGTGAAAACTGTACAGCGCTCTCACTGGGATTCGAAATCAGGACCTTCCGATTATGCGTTGAGCTTGCTTCCAGTACACCACGAAGGCATGCTGAGAGGAAGAAGAAAATACCTTAGCTTAAAATTGTTCTCAGAACTGCTTAGGTTAATATTTTGAAGTTTATTATTAAACTTGTAAGTTTTATATTTTTTAATCTCTTTAAATAATTTAAGGATTTTTTAGAACTTGAATTGTTGAACTTTTGAACTCTTCAAAATGTTAGGCGGTAATCTGAAATTCTGAAAGTACAATTAGTCCAAAGGGGCAACTTGTCTAGAAGGATTATTAATTTTGTTTTGGCATTTTGCGTTGATTCACTAAAAGCGTTGTCTCACTTTTCAAATTCTTGCCACCAAATATTATCGCCCTGTAGTACATTTAAAGAAATTAAATAATGAAGATTCTGCGTAAACGTATGTATGTTTCTCGCATTGTGATAAAACGACGGTACGTAGAACGATCGAATTTTCAATGACGTAATCCTGCTGCGAATATGGGCATCTGGAAGGCCAAATTTAGGATTTGTTTTATTATCGATTTCATATTTTGTAAAACTTTAACGAAATTTTGATTAACAAACTCGAGAATTTCAAAGCGAGCAATGGAACGTTATACAGAAAGAAGCATTTTTATCTCCAGTGCGCGAGACTGTGTATCGGAAATTCTAAAGATACGCTTATTTTAAAATTATTTTGCGATATTGCTGTAACACACAAAGTATTAAAAATCGCCCCATTTGACGTAATTTAAAATCTGAAACCTTTCATATTTTTTTTACTTATTTATTTTTATTTTTGTAGAAATCATACAAAATTTTCAAAGTGGAAGAGTTTTCACTGTGTTGTTAGGGGCTTAAAATCATCTGCGAAAGTGTTGTGACCAAAATGTTAGGTTATTTTCATTTCTAAAGTTTCTGTTGCTGTCTTTCAGGTTACTAGAAATGACCTACTTTATTTTCTTTTTTTTGCTCTCAATTTATAAAATGCTTTTTTCAAGCATTCTAATAATGTTAATAGTATCTGCATTTTAAAATACGTTAAAATGATGAATATGTGTTAAATGCTATGATCAATATTTTGATTATTCTTAAACGTGAGGCATTTCTTCTCGTTTATTTATTTCATTTGTTTGTAATATACAACTTTCCAGTTTGTGCAATTCGATGTGACTGCAATCCTCGCATTAAATCGACATTCTGCAGGATGTGACTGCAATCCTGTGCATTAAACCTGTAGAGACATTAGGTTATTACGAAGCAGGAGACATGAAAAATGAGCAACGCCTTCGCCGGGAATCGAACTACGGACCTCTCGGTTACGCGTCAAGCATGCAGACCACTACACCACGAAGGCATGCGAAGAAGGCGGGAGAAATACCTTATATACTCCCCCTTTTAAAGGGCGACTGGAGTTTTGGGGACCCAATCGCCAAATCTCGGTGGTGGAGAATCATCATCCACCACCTTTTTATTTCGGGCGCCAGTCTAGAGACATTAGGTTATTAGGAAGCAGGAGACATGAAAAATGAGCAACGCCTTCGGCGGGAATCGGAACCACGGACCTCTCGGTTACGCGTCGAGCATGCAGACCACTACACCACGAAGGCATGCGAAGAAGGCGGGAGAAATACCTTATAAATAGACTATATTTACCTCACCATCGATAATATAAAGAAGTCTTAGCGGCTGAAAGTACATATCAAGTGTTCTCAGACATTCGGAATCAATGATTCCATTATAAAAATAATTTCGTAACTTCTTAACAAACTCTTTCGTCACAGCAGAGAATATACTTTTAATTAAGCTATTCATGAAAAATATATGAACCCAAATTAAACTAACTGCGTGTATTTATTTCAGACATTCAGTCTTTGTGATTACTTTTGAAGAAATACCCTTGGGAACATACACATCTATGCTTCAGAACTCCTGACTTAACCTGGAAGCACTAGTATAACAGCTCTTGCGGTATTTGACGCAGGAGAAAGAACAGTACGAAGAGGGAAGGAAAAATTTAGCAAAGATGATTGTAACACGAGAAAGATCCCGTTCTGATCAAAAGGATACAATGTTTCTTTGTTCAGGTGCCTTTTACATATCATGCCAAACGGTCAAAAAATTTTGCTTTACATTTCGAAATATGCTTTCAGGAATGATATCAGTTTATTAGTCCAAAGGAGCGTTAGCTCAGAGGGACTATTAATTTCGTTTTGACATTTTGCGTGATTCACTGTGAAGGTTGATTCACTTTTCAAACTGTTGCCACCAAAGATTGTCGCTTTGTAAAATATTTAAACAAAATTAAATAATGGAGAATCTGCATAAATGTATGTATGTTTTTCGCATTGTGATATAACAATGGTACTTACAGCAATCAAATTTTGAATAACATAATCCTCCATCCAAATATGGGCATCTGGAAGCCCTAATTAAGAATTTGTTTTAATATTGATTTCATATTTTATAAAGCATTTACGTGTTTTTGATTAAGGAAATCAATGATTTCAAAGCAAGCAATGGCAACACTGTACGGGGGAAAAAACTTTTTTATCTCCAACGCACGAGACTCTAAATTCTAAAAGCATGCTTTTTTTTAAGTTACCTGGTGACTTGTGTTAAGTTAAGTGATTGTTTAAGTCACTGGTGATGTTTAAGTTATCTGGTGACTGGTGTTGTTTAATCAAATTTGATACGGCGCAAATGCAAAAATCACGTACACGTTAACACGAAAAACGTTAATAATCAAAACGAAAAATCATTTTCTACGCCTCTTACTAAGCAAACTGAGCACTGAATTGGGAAAATATTGTTGTTGGTTTGAATTTTATGGTCTAAGAGCGAAGAACATAATATTTTATAAAGGTAACACACAACGTTAATAAACGCCCCATTAGGCGTAATATAAAATCTGAAAGTCTTCAGATTTTTTTTAATATTTCTTCTCTAGAGAAATTGTTAACGCCGTCTTAGAGCCAGATTCAATTATTGCAAGTTCCAGAAATGCGTCATGAATTTTCTACAAACTTTCTAAACCGACGCTTACGGTTATGAATTAATTAACTTTTACCACATATAATCAAATATCATTCATAGAATAACGTCGTATAAAATTTGATTAAACAACAAAGTCACCAGATAACTAAAAAAAAAAAGCATATTTTTAGAATTTAGAGTCTCGTGCGTTGGATACAAAAATGTTTTCCCCCGTACAGTGTTGCCATTGCTCGCTTTGAAACTGTTGACTTTCTTAATCAAAAACTCGTAAATGCTTTACAAAATATGAAAGAAGTAAATCATGAAAATGAAAATCAGAATAATAATAACATGTAATAGAAAAAAAGCAAAACACCAACCAAATTAATTGTGATCATAATAAATTATGAAAGAACAGTAGGAAATTTCTTTTTGAGTTATTATAGCGCATTTTAACTTAA